>CM070010.1:1857530-2430049 GCA_036247105.1 Cirrhinus mrigala
TGTTGCTATGCAGTTGCTAAGGTAATTAAGGTGCTTGCTAGACTGTTGCTATGCAGTTGCTAAGATAATTAAGTTGCTTGCTAGACTGTTGCTATGCAGTTGCTAAGGTAATTAGGTGCTATTTAGGGTGTTGCTATGCAGTTGCTAAGGTAATTAAGTTGCTAAAGTAATTAAGGTGCTTGCTAGACTGTTGCTATGCAGTTGCTAAGGTAATTAAGTTTCTTTTTAGGGTGTTTCTATGCAGTTGCTAAGGTAATTAAGTTGCTTGCTAGACTGTTGCTATGCAGTTGCTAAGGTAATTAAGGTGCTTTCTAGGGTGTTGCTATGCAGTTGCTAAGGTAATTAGGTGCTTTTTAGGGTGTTGCTATGCAGTTGCTAAGGTAATTAGGTGCTTTTTAGGGTTGCTATGCAGTTGCTAAGGTAATTAAGTTGCTAAAGTAATTAAGGTGCTTGCTAGACTGTTGCTATGCAGTTGCTAAGGTAATTTAGTTGCTTTCTAGGGTGTTGCTATGCAGTTGCTAAGGTAATTAAGTTTGTTTTTACAGTGTTGCTATGCAGTTGCTAAGGTAATTAAGGTGCTTGCTAGACTGTTGCTATGCAGTTGCTTAGGTAATTTAGTTGCTTTTTAGGGTGTTGCTATGCAGTTGCTAAGGTAATTAAGTTGCTTGCTAGACTGCTGCTATGCAGTTGCTAAGATAATTAAATTGTTGCTAGACTGTTGCTATGCAGTTGCTAAGGTAATTAAGTTTCTTTTTAGGGTGTTGCTATGCAGTTGCTAAGGTAATTAAGCTGCTTGCTAGACTGTTGCTATGCAGTTGCTAAGGTAATTAAGGTGCTTGCTAGACTGTTGCTATGCAGTTGCTAAGGTAATTTAGTTGCTTTCTAGGGTGTTGCTATGCAGTTGCTAAGATAATTAAGTTTGTTTTTACAGTGTTGCTATGCAGTTGCTAAGGTAATTAAGTTTCTTTTTAGGGTGTTGCTATGCAGTTGCTAAGGTAATTAAGGTGTTTGCTAGACTGTTGTTATGCAGTTGCTAAGGTAATTAAGTTGCTTTCTAGGGTGTTGCTATGCAGTTGCTAAGGTAATTAAATTGCTTTCTAACGTGTTGCTATGCAGTTGCTAAGGTAATTTAGTTTCTTTTTAGAGTGTTGCTATGCAGTTGCTAAGATAAGTGAGTTTCTTTTTAGGGTGTTGCTATGCAGTTGCTAAGGTAATTTAGTTGCTTTCTAGCATGTTGCTATGCAGTTGCTAAGGTAATTAAATTGCTTTCTAACGTGTTGCTATGCAGTTGCTAAGGTAATTAAGGTGCTTTCTAGGGTGTTGCTATGCAGTTTGCTAAGGTAATTAAGGTGCTTTCTAGGGTGTTGCTATGCAGTTTGCTAAGGTAACTAAAATCGCTTTCTAACGTGTTGCTATGCAGTTGCTAAGGTAATTTAGTTTCTTTTTAGAGTGTTGCTATGCAGTTGCTAAGATAAGTGAGTTTCTTTTTAGGGTGTTGCTATGCAGTTGCTAAGGTAATTTAGTTGCTTTCTAGCATGTTGCTATGCAGTTGCTAAGGTAATTAAATTGCTTTCTAACGTGTTGCTATGCAGTTGCTAAGGTAATTAAGGTGCTTTCTAGGGTGTTGCTATGCAGTTTGCTAAGGTAATTAAGGTGCTTTCTAGGGTGTTGCTATGCAGTTTGCTAAGGTAACTAAAATCGCTTTCTAACGTGTTGCTATGCAGTTGCTAAGGTAATTAAGTTGCTTGCTAGACTGCTGCTATGCAGTTGCTAAGGTAATTAAGTTGCTTGCTAGACTGTTGCTAAGGTAATTAAGTTGCTTGCTAGGGTGTTGCTATGCAGTTGCTAAGGTAATTAAATTGCTTTCTAACGTGTTGCTATGCAGTTGCTAAGGTAATTTAGTTTCTTTTTAGGGTGTTATGCAGTTGCTAAGGTAATTTAGTTGCTTTCTAGGGTGTTGTTATGCAGTTGCTAAGGTAATTTAGTTGCTTTCTAGGGTGTTGCTATGCAGTTGCTAAGGTAATTAAGTTTCTTTTTTACAGTGTTGCTATGCAGTTGCTAAGGTAATTAAGGTGCTTGCTAGACTGTTGCTATGCAGTTGCTTAGGTAATTTAGTTGCTTTTTAGGGTGTTGCTATGCAGTTGCTAAGGTAATTAAGTTGCTTGCTAGACTGCTGCTATGCAGTTGCTTAGGTAATTAAGGTGTTTGCTAGACTGTTGTTATGCAGTTGCTAAGGTAATTAAGGTGTTTGCTAGACTGTTGTTATGCAGTTGCTAAGGTAATCAAGTTGTTTTCTAGGGTGTTGCAATGCAGTTGCTAAGGTAATTAAATTGCTTTCTAACGTGTTACTATGCAGTTGCTAAGGTAATTTAGTTTCTTTTTAGGGTGTTGCTATGCAGTTGTTAAGGTAAGTAAGTTTCTTTTAAGGGTGTTGCTATGCAGTTGCTAAGGTAATTTAGTTGCTTTCTAGCATGTTGCTATGCAGTTGCTAAGGTAATGAAGTTGTTTTCTAGGGTGTTGCTATGCAGTTGCTAAGGTAATTAAGTTGCTTGCTAGACTGTTGCTATGCAGTTGCTAAGGTAATGAAGTTGTTTTCTAGGGTGTTGCAGTGCAGTTGCTAAGGTAATTAAGTTGCTTGCTAGACTGTTGCTATGCAGTTGCTAAGGTAATGAAGTTGTTTTCTATGGTGTTGCTATGCAGTTGCTAAGGTAATTAAGTTGCTTGCTAGACTGTTGCTATGCAGTTGCTAAGGTAATTAAGGTGCTTTCTAACGTGTTGCTATGCAGTTGCTAAAGTAATTAAGTTGCTTTCTAACGTGTTGCTATGCAGTTACTAAGGTAATTAAGTTGCTTTCTAACGTGTTGCTATGCAGTTACTAAGGTAATTAAATTGCTTTCTAACGTGTTGCTATGCAGTTGCTAAGGTAATTAAGTTGCTTTCTAGGGTCTTGCTATGCAGTTGCTAAGGTAATTAAGTTGCTTTCTAGGGTGTTGCTATGCAGTTGCTAAGGTAATTTAGTTGCTTTTTAGGATGTTGCTATGCAGTTGCTAAGGTAATTAAGTTGCTTGCTAGACTGTTGCTATGCAGTTGCTAAGGTAATTTAGTTGCTTTCCATACGATAATTGACAATATCGGAAAAAAACAAATGATAGGCTAAAAATAGGAAGTCGCCAAAAATATTTTAAATAGCCTAGTAGTTACCATACACTTACCCTTTTTTGTGTTTTTAATGCATGCATACACCTTAAGCGCATCATTAAAGTTATTACGGATAAGACACAGGCTGTATCTATTTACATTGTGAGAAGCGGCTTAATAAACAACAAATGCGGTAGCCTTTGACTACAAGTTTAAAATATCTTAGAAATATTACACATTTATATATAACAACAGAAATAATAGACACACTATAATTAAGCGAACGAAACAAAGAAAAGCCAATCTAATGTTTAACGCCAAAAAGAAAATAACTTGACTGTGGAGTGTGGACTGCATGGCACAAAAAAAAAAAAAAGTTTATTCAGGACACAATGAATCACATTTTAGATATTCAGTTTATTGACAAACTACTTTAGTTTTGTAAATAAATGCTCTGTTTGGTTAGTTCATGTCGTGGTCATAGTCTGTGCGTAGCCTCAGTTTAGCTCGTAGTCAGACCGGATATTTGTAGCCACTGATAGTCAAAACTGATTGATTGTAGTTTTTGGTCAGGCAGCGCATGAGATGGTTGATATACCATCATGTTCACAGTGTCAATAACATCTACAAAGATGTAAGTGTCATTTCATGACATGCTCTATATGTAGCCACGATTTAGCTCTGAATTGGACGGGCTATGTGTCGTCTGCTTTTAGCCCACCTGGTGAAATCGAGGCAATCGGTGTCTAATTTTAACAGCTCGGCTACAGCCCTATATCAGACCAGTGATGAGCATGGACAAAATAGTCCTAAAATCATTTACATGTCATTTTCGCAAAAGTAAACGTTTAAAACATTTAAATTAGCATTATTGTATATTAAATTATTTTATTGCATTATTAAATATAGCATTATTTATTATACCAAAAATAATGCTAATGTAAATGTTTCAAAAGTTTACTTGCATTTGATAATATGATGTCATGCATCACACAAGCTGTTCAGTGTCACATTCATACACATTATATCCTGACTAAACACACCTGAACCAGCTAATCAGGATCTGAAGGAGCACTTGATAATTACAGACAGGTGTGTTTGATCAGGGTTGAAACTGAACTCCTGAACTCTGAAGGAAAGTCGATCTCCAGGAACAGGTTTGGGCACACCTGCATTATATGATATTATTTGACTGTCTTTCATTTTATAAATAAAAATGCAATTATAATTCCCAACCCCTAGATGCAATTGTAGCCCTACTGAGACAGGACGACTGGCAAAGCCAGACTTGAAAGTTAAGCCGGGCTCACACTACAGGATTTTTAGCCCGATTTTGCCCCGATTTTCCCCTCCCGAGAATCGGAGCAAAAATCTTGTCGAGCACCTTGATCAGTCCCGATGTTCGGCACGGATTATCTGGTAATATGAGACATTCACAGATCGAATCTTGCACCTCCCGATCTGCTCTCACACAAATCATGGCCGCCCCGATCATATCAAACATGTTTGATATCCAGGATTTTAAATCGGGATGATCATGGCTATGATTATGTCAGTACTTTCACAACAGCCAATGTGCGACCGCAAAACAGCTGCTGTACGGTCCACTGGATAGTGGAGATGGAGGAAACTGCTTTTTATGTTTTTGTAGTAATACTGTCTTATAATATGTTGAAAACATACCATAACCACAAGGAAGGAAAAGAGCACGGAAAGCTCTGGAGTGAAATCATCTCAGTTTTGAAAATACCGGATGAGTGTATAAAGCTGCTAGCAGGCTAACTAACATTTGTAAATATTAGTTGCTGAAATGACGATCTGTTGCGTAAGATCACGTGAGGTGCTCCCTCCGTCATGATAATCTTAATAATATCTTGTAGTGTGTGATGCGCCACAATTTTTAGATCTTGTAGTGTGTGCATGTTTAAGATTTCAGGGAAGATCATCTGCAAAGATTCTCCTTATGTGTGCGCTGTAACCAGATTTCATAATCGGTTAGGATTTTAAAAATCCTGTAGTGTGAGCCCGGCTTTAGTAAGAGATCACTGCTGCAAGATCCCGCCATAATCATTTCCACCATTTTTAAACAGTAAACAGTACAATCAGAAAACATAATGTAATAAAAACAGTAGGGGTGAAATAATTATTCCATGTACATTTATGGTTAATGTGTGTACTGGGCTACGTTTTAGTTACAGCAGCATCACTGTGTTGTTATGAAATCAGTTGTGCCAGACAATTTGTATCCCTTGTACACTGACGCATTAAATACTACCTGCCTGACATTGGCATGTGTTATTCAGGTGTCAAAGTTGTGCAGAATTGAAGGAAGAAACCTCAAAGACGGAGCCAGAAGGATGCTGGACAAAATATTTTATTTTCATATTTTATTTTCATTAAGTTGTTAAATTACATTTTTATCAAAATATTTATAGTTAAGTGTATTGTATTTATAATATTTTATTTTGTTATTAATTCTTTTGCATTTTTATCATTTTGTATTGTCTGAAGTTGTTAAAAGTGTTATTTTTCTTAATAAAAGCTGTATATTTAATTTGTTTGGATGGATCACCATTTTGTTGTCTATTAGATGTATATTTGTGGGTGTTCATTAGCTGTCAATTTAATGTCTAGTCTATTTTTGGGCTATGGTTAGACGTCTATTAAATTTTCACTGACAGCCCAAATTCAGTCTTGTTTTAGTCTAGACGTCAGGGCTGTGTTTGAACGGATAATAAACGTCTTTTAAACGCTAAATTGTTTGTTGAGAGAGAGCCGCTCTGTCACACAAACACGTGTCTACCGTGTGCTGCTGCTTTAATGTGTGGTTTCTGTAACTTACAGTGATGGACAGGGGCGTTTCTAGGATTTTAAAACATTCGGGGCTGGTGCCAAAACATCAGGGGTTAGTGGTAGTGGGTGGGAGCTCACATCATGCTCACATAAGATTTTGTTAGACAAAAGTGGTTGAACCTGGATCCTTTTAGGTGGGTCCGGGGGCATTAAACCGGGGGTTAAAGACCTTGTCACACTATTAACAATAGTAAATAGTAATCACTGCAAATAGCACACATATCAAAGTATTATAACAAAATTATAACATTACAAAAATATGTTAGACAAATAAAATAATACATTTGAAAATGTATTTATAACTGTAACAAATATATAGTTGCATACAAAAATGGGGCCCTATTTTTTTTCCCAAATTCCTTTTTATTTTATTTTTTTTCAAATTCTGTTTTCTGTTTTCATTTTTCTGGTCTTCTTTTTAATGGTTACATTTATTAATCATGTGTAATTAAGTAAAACCATGCATCTTACACAATTTACCGTCAATTTATCAAAAGTTAAGAAAATTTACATGTTTGGGACCCTATGAAATGTTTTATTTTTTCTCACTTTACATTTTATTGTTACCAAATATGTTTTAGCATGTCTGTTTATTTGAATGCATAAAAACAGCTTTTGTTTATTTTTACAATAGCCTTATGGAATTCTGTGTTGTGTATTTTTCTGGTTATCAGATGAAGGTATAAAATATTGATTTAATTGATCTTTTAATGAAAATTATGTTTTATTTTTGTCAAATAAAGGGGATTGGAAAATGTAAAACATGGAAGAAATATTGTGTGAAAAAAAAGTATACATTTTTATTAATTAATAGTAGTAGTAGTAGTACTAGGCACATACATTATACTGAATGATTAATGAAGTTAAACCGAACTTTTATTTTGACGGGTTGCCGACCTGCCGTGAATACCATTAAATTTCTGTGTATATATTTGACACTTGTTTTACTCAAATGAAACAGTGAAAGGCTTATGAAGTGACTTTTATGCCCTCATTTAGTGAAACGGCAGGCGCTAAAATCACTGCGCGTGTCAGTATCACATACATATGTAGAAAACGAAACCGCGCATCCGCGCCATTCTTTCATAAAAAGACACGCACAACATGCAGGATTCATATTTAAATAGTCTTTTGCGGCATAATATTTACAGATACTAGTCCATATCGCGACTTGATTTAAGCTTAATGACCAACTTTTGATTAACTAATTCAAACTTTGACAAATTCCGTGGAAATAATAGAGCCATACAAAAAAAAAAAAACATTCGGGGCTGGAGTAAAAACTTTCGGGGCTCGAGCCCGAATGATTAGCCCTAGCGACACCCCTGGTGATGGAGAAATGAGCTGTTTGTCATCTGAAAGTTTTATATCCAGTCTCCACCGGAGCCGCTTCCTCCCGTCAGTTTATTGTTCTGCACGCGGCTCAAATGCTCCAATCTCCACTCACATTGAAAAGCTGCTGTTGGTTAATGATGATTTGATGGATGAACTCACGGCTCGATGGACCTTTCTCACTTTTCCCGGTTTCTCATAGCGGAAGTCGTCATAGTTGGGTAAAATCCGAGTGCAGTGAATGGGAGAGTGTCACAAGTAGTGATGGGAAGTTCGGATCATTTTACCGACTCGGTCCTTTGAGTCTCGTTCAGCAAAATGAACGAATCTTTTTTCGAGTCATTTCGTTCATTTTGTTCATTTTAGCAAAATATAATTAAAATGTTACGTTTTACTTCCCTAACACATCTACTGCTTACACAAACGTTGATCACACTACAAACAAAACAAAACTATAATGCTATAAGAAACAGAAAATATTAATTCATTGTTTACCTGGGTCTTTAGTCTATGATTCGCTCACCTCACCTCTTATCCGACAAGTTTTCGGGTTTGAGTCGTTCGTTCATCACCTGACAGTCCAATTAGCTTAACCAACGCAGTCTGAGCCAGAAAGAGAATTGATTAGTTCATCTTTTGAGTCCTCCGGTTTGAGTCGTTCGTTCATCACGTGACAGCCCCATAAGGTGAACGAACGACTCTAAAACAGTTGAACTAATTCCAGGACAGAACCTAATAGGATGTTGCGCATGCGCGACTGAACGAATCACTCCCCGAGACGACTCGTTCGTCTCGAGTCACATTAAAGATTCGTTCAAAATGAACGAATCGTTCAAGAACGACCCATCACTAGTCACAAGTTGCGCAAATATCAAAAGAAAATCTCCACGATAGTGTTTTCACGACTTTCAATCAAAAGAAAAAAAAAAAAGAGAGAGACTGATATCAGCAGTCAGAAGAGAGAATGATGTCAAATTTAACTTCTCTCCCACAGACGCGGCATTAGAAACACCCTCGCATTAGCATTAACTCGTTTTTGTAACTTGATGAAAAGGTGATATTATACAAAGTTTAGTGTTATAAATGTACATATGTTTTTTTAAAAAAAATCAAAATAGGAAAAATTTCCAGTATTTAAAACGATGATGACCGCCCAGACAGCAGTGGACTCCGTGCCGGATCCGTTTTTAAACCGGCAAATCCGCATAACAGTCACATCCGTTTCAGTGCTGTATCAGGACTCATCCCGAGCCCGGTTTCAGTGGCGGGAACAACAGTCGCAGAGCGGATCCGTGAAAACGAGCGCGCAGAATTTAATTTTTTTCCCTTGAGTTTATCATCCCTTGTCAAAAAATCCTATAGGATTCCAATGGGAAACTTGTACAGGATTCTAATAAGAATTTCTATCATATTTTGGAACCATTCCTATAGGATTCCAATAGGAAGAGTCTTATAGGATTTTCTACAGGATTTTAATGGGATCCAATTGGGTGAATGTTCAAAAAATCCTAAAGGATTCCATTAGGAATTCTTATAGGATCGTCTTATAGGACAAGACATAAATATCCTATAGGATCATTTCTACAGGATTTTAATGGGATCCAGTTTTATTCTAAATAATCTTTCAATAATTTTAAAGATTTTTATTGTATTTATTACTACCCAATAGTTTTGTGTCTTGCAATTTACTTTAACTCACCTTAATGTACATTGTTCATTGTTGCACAACCTACATTAGCATTGCACACAGCATTACTGCAAAAACTTTTGAAGGAATTGATAGGATTGATGAAATAAAAGACAAATCAACAAATACATGTTCTGTTGTTTTAATTTCAATAGTATTTTAATTTCTTCTTTCATAAGAACAGTTGAATTGCATTGAATTTGCTTTTTTACTATGTTCATATTATACTCAGTATTGCAGGCTTTCCTCCAAAAAAAAAAAAAGGAATAACTGTGGACTACATTAAACATCATGACAAAAACAGTCCAAATTACAGACACACTCACACACCATCGTGGCGCCTTTTTGCTATCTTGTACTCATCCGCGCATTTCTGCGAGATGGCCTTCTTTATAAGACTTGTTTCAACTCTGAATTTATTTTTGATGTAACCTGTAAAGGAAAAAAATAAACAGAACATAAGTTATTTATTTATTGAGGAATGTTGTGGGCAAATATGTTATAATAGAACTCCTTAAAGGATTACTCCACTAATTTACTCACCCCCATATCTTTAACGAGGTTCATGTCTTTTTTTTTTTGTCGCAAAGAAATTATGTTTTTTCAGGAAAACTTTTCAGGATTTTTGGACTTCATTGGTGCTCAATGGATTAAAGGTTAAAAATGAAGTTTCAGTGCAGCTTCAAAGGGCTGTACACAATCCCAGCCGAGGAATAAGGGTTTTATCTACTGAAACGATCGGTTATTTTCTTTGAAAAATTTAAAATTAAATTTTTTTTTACCTCAAATGCTTGTCTTGTCTGGCTCTGCGATGCACTTACTTCCTCTATACACTCCGGTTCAATACAGTTAGGGAAGTCATTTTCTCCTCCAACTTCCAGATTGTCCTACATTGCTGTTTTACCCTTTTTTTTTTTTTGTAAAGGGTGTTTGACCTTCTTTGCATGTTCACTTTGTAAACACTGGGTCGGTGCTTCTGCAGCGATGTAGGACGATTTTGAAGTTGGAAGAGAAAATGAGATGGGACTTTTTCAACATACCCCAACTGTCTTGAACCGCAATACACAGTTGATGCAGAGCTAGACAAAATGAGCATTTGAGGTTAAAATTATACATTTCTTTTAGAAAATAACAGATTGTTTTGCTAGATAAGACCCCTCTTCCTCGGCAAGGATCGTTTAGAGCCCTTTGAAGCTGCATTTAAACTGCATTTAGGAAGTTCAAACTCACAGGCACCATAGAAGACAACTATATGGAAAACATTCCTGAAATGTTTTCCTTAAAAGACAATTTTTTTACGACTGAAGAAAGAAAGACATGAAAATCTTGAATGACAAGGGGGTGAGTACATTATCTGTACATTTTTGTTCTGGACGCGAACTTCGCTTTTAAGTTTTAAAGACTGGCAAATGGCCATGGTATAAGCAGGAAAATCCATGGCTAGCAATGCATTAAGTGATTTTAATGCACTATGCTACAGGGTTGGGGCCATTCATGAATTGAATTGAGAATGAATGGTAAATTCCAATTCACTTCCTGGAATGGAATTGGAATTGGAATTGCATGCAGCTGACAGGAAATGGAATTGGAATTTAATTGGAATGTCAGGAAACAGAATTCGATTCAAATAAATTCCACTAAATTCCACTTGAGATATTTAGGCCTGAGAGATGCAATCTTAGTGATGCCAAATTTCAGGAAATGATAATTCGATGAAATAAAAAGTGAATGAAATACATGAATGAACATGACTCATTTTTTTGTGAGTTGAGACATATATTATGTGGTAATCATATATTGAATGCATAGTACATCCAGAAACTTATCACCACTGTCATTCAATTATTAATTCATAACAGTTCTCATTTTTATTTACTTGCATTTGATCAACTCTATTTCATACATTACTTGGTATTTGTAAAGCATCATAAATAAAGTTCAAATGTATGTCTCTAAATGCAATCACAAATAAATGCTCAGAAACAGCAATAAACGGAATTCAGTGGAATTTCCCTGAATTGAATTCCACTTCCTGTAATTCCAATTCAATTCCAACTCTGTTTCCTGTAATTGTTGTTGAATTCCAATTCCATTTCCTTCTTTGAATTGGAATTGTTGAGTTCATTCCTGAATTGACCCCAACCCTGCTATGCTACACATTGGATGTTTGCTTCACGTTGTGCATAAAAATTGTTTAATGCACAGCTAGCCTCTATATTCAGTATCTTTTTTTAATACATTTTGTACATTAGAATCCCTGTATATGTAGTACATGCAAGAGTCACATGCATTTATAGCCACTATCGAGTTGAGTAGTTTGCATCCATTGTTGCTAGTACCAGAAATAACAGTTGACTCATTTTGTATATTTCCTATCCAATATCTTTAAGTGTCAGCAATTGAGAAAAAAAGAATATTGCTCTAAAAAGTAAGTAATTTTCCAAATTCCTGAATATAGTCCTACATTTTTTTTGTATCCTGTTTTGAATATCTTAAAATATGACAATCTTGCTAAAATGTTTTTTTTTTTTTTTTTTTACTATTACTTACTGATGATGTCAGACACTTTTTCAGGCTCCAATGGAGGCTTAGCCGTTTTGTCTTTGAAGGCATTGGAGCATCTTCCAGTGTAGCAGTGTGTTGAAAGTGTGATTCTTCCAAACACTGCTAATAAGAGATCTTTTGTGGCCTTTCTGGGGTCTGTCCATTTTACATGGGCATACTGTTCAGCTGTGATTGAGGTGTTGGGGCCAATTCTCACCTAAAAAATAGTGATCAAACAATGAAACAAAAACAGAGTTAAAAAGTGAACTTAGTAATAAATATATATATATATATATATATATATATGTTTTAAACATGATTAATTCATTTAGTAATGGGACGCAATTACAGCGAGACACCCCAGATAAATAGAGTTTAAAAAAACTATTGATGAGTTGGCTGGCCAATAGGTGTGCAACGGATCGCGGTTGATCCATGATCCGTGCGGATCACGACCCACGGTTCGGAACGCACGTGACCCGCGGATTAACTCATTTTTAAAACGTGTAGATTAAATTGTTTCCCCTGCCATTGTATTGGGGGGCGGCCCGGCCCCCCTTGAAGGTCAAGTAAACTTTATTTTCTATATAGCGCCAGATTACAACAGATGTAATTTAAGGTTACCTTTCCTATACCGGTTCATTTGAGAAAATTAGCATCATATCATAGTGTATACACACAAAAACTAACCGGAAACCTGTCAAAAAAAAGGTAATGATTAACATGTAACAGAAATGTATTAGTATTGTAGGGCCCTATTGTTTAAAATGTTGAAATCGAGATTTTTTGACTTATTTTTTATATAAATGTTTGTTATTACACAGAGAGTAATGTACCAAAAAAAAAAAGTACCGTGCTGTACCGTACCGTACCCCCTACAAATTTGTCATTATAAGGTTTGGTCTGTTTTCAGGTCTCAGGTTGTCTTTCAACTGAAGTATTGAAAATTTTATTTTAAAATTTTATTGATTCAGCTGGTTATTTCTTGATTTTATTTTTGTATTTTATTTTATTTGTTATTTTTGATAAAACCAAAAGTTTCTTGTCATACTGTTCCTGTAATAAATGGAAAGCAAATTACATTTGACTCCTCTCCTTTTTTGCTGATCCGAAAAATGGTCCGATCCGTGACTCAAAAACCGTGAGTGATCCGAACCGTGAGTTTTGTAATCCGTTGCACCACTACTGGCCAATCAAGCACAGCAATATCATGGTCATCAAACCACTTAAAAGTAGTTTTGGCACTGTGGACAGGTGCTAAGTCCTCCTGCAAAATGAAATCAGCATTTCCAAAAAGCTTGTCAGCAGAAGAAAGCATGAAGTCTACTCTAAAATCTCCTGGTAGACAGCTGCATTGATTTTGGACCTGAAAAAATGTACAGATAATTTACTCACCCCCTTGTCATCCAGAATTTTCATGTCTTTCTTTTATCAGTTGATTAGAAATTATTATCAAATACAAATTCACTATTCATGTTAATCTACATTCTAAGCCTCTGTCTCTGTAGTGTTGTGATACGTCATATTCACGTAGCAGCATAGGTGATTAAAGAATGAGTTTTTTGACATACCCTAACTGTCTTGAGTCAGAATACAGAGTTCAGGGAGAGCAAGACAAGCATTTGAGATTAAAAAATTATTTAAATTGTATTTTTTTTAAATGAAAATAACCAATTGTTTCACTAGATAAGACCCTTCTTCCTCAGCTGGGATTGTTTACAACCGCATTTGGGATCGTTTGAAGCCGCATTTAAACTGCATTTTGGAAGTTCAAAATTGGGGCACATTATCAGTCCATTATATGGAGAAAAATCCTGAAATGTTTTCCTCAAAAAACATAATTTCTTTACAGCTGAAGAAAGAAAGATATAAACATTTTGGATGACAAAGGGGTGACTACATTATCTGTAAATTTGTTTGATAAAAACAGTTTGGAGAGGAGAAATCAACCTACATATAAAATATTGGTCACAAATTATAGATCACTAGCCAAGCAATAGAAGTATAGTGCATCTGCTAATAATTATATATAAATCGTTTTTTACCAATGTAAATATTTTAGAAAGTATGCATCGCGATACAAATGTCAACTTGCATCCAATGTACACTTTTTAAATTAATGCATGACATTGTTAACTTTTATGCAGAGGCATTACCATCCCTAACACAGACACACAGGAGGCAGTGTGATGCTTTGGGCAATGTTCTGCTGGGAAACCTTGGGTCCTGCCATCCATGTGAACGTTACTTTCACATAGACCGCCAACCTAAGCATTGTTGCAGACCAAGTACAACCTTTCATGGAAATGGTATTCCCAGGATAATGCGCCCTGCTAGAAAGCAAAAATGATTCAGAAATGATTTGAGGAGTACAGCAATAAGTTTGAAGTGTTGAATTGGCCTCCAAAATTCCCCATATCTCAATCCAATCAAGCATCTATGGGATGTGCTGAACAAATAAGTCCGATCCATGGAGGCCCATGTGGGAACGAAGAGTGCGCCATTTCATCAGATTTGTAAGGTAAATAATTTATAAACCTACACAAACACAGGGGAATACATCAATGTCTTTCTCAATATGCTAACTGCTCATCGTGATTTCAAAATTAAAGTTGAAACCCTTGCTTTAAGTTGATATGTTTTGATATCCGCATATTCAAGAAATTACAGTTGCTGTAGCATTTCTTAGTAAAGAAATGGCCAAATAATAGTAATTAAGTGGACATTTGAATTAAATGTTGTTGAGTTAGTATTAAACAATGATTAGATCAAGCAGTAAAGTGTAAAAACAATTGTCAGGCCGCTGGCGCCCTCTGCAGTCATTTTTTAAAATGTACATTAGCTCTGTAATACATCATGTATTTTAACAGTTTTGTTTAATAAAAACATATGATCACTTGCTTTTGATACTTTATCTGAACTAATTATTATTGCTTCATTGCTACTATAAATGTGTTTAAGTAATTTTAAAGACTATTTCTTGCTTAGGTCTATTTTCATTACCTCAAACAAAATAATTATCAGATTATTCGATTAATCATCAAAATAATTGACAGATTTCACGATTACCAAAATAATCGTTAGTAACAGCCTTATAATATAATATAATTTTTGGCCAAATCATGCAGCCCTAGTGAAAAGGCATTCTGAATGTTACTTAAAGACGATACCTTTTTGCAGCTGTCGTCACTTCTAGTCTCTGTAACATGAAGAGGCTGTGCAGAAGAACTTGGGGCGTGTACCACCGGCGGTAGAAAATCTGAAGGGGGTTGTGGAGGAGTCAATAATGGAGTGCATCCTAGAACAAAATATAATATACATTTTTATAGAATTTGATACAATCATTTAGCCAAATTAAAAGCTTTACACAGGTTACCTTTTTTTAAAAGTGTTAAAGTTTCCATAAGAACTTTCTTGATCTCTCTCAGTTCTGCCAGGATTTGCTCATTTATTTCATTCTGTAAGTCATTCCTTGTCGGTGTAACAGCTTCCATGACTAATTCCTAGAATTGTAAAACAGTTTTAGCACAGTTTGTATGTAGTTATTAAAGGAGTAGTTCACCCAGAAATAAAAAAATATATACACTACCGTTCAAAAGTTTGGGGTCAGTAAGACTTGTAATAGTCTTTAAAGAAGTCTCTTATGCTCATCAAGGCTGCATTTATTTGATTAAAAATATAGAAAAAAAAACAGTAATATTGCAAAATGTTTTTACAATATAAAATAATGTTTTTTATTTTAACATACTTTAAAATAGAATTTATTCCTGTGATGAAAAGCTGAATTTTTATCAGCTGTTACTCCAGTCTTAAGTGTCACATGATCCTTCAGAAATCATTCTAATATGCGGATTTATTATTAGAATGATCAATGTTGGATAATATCAACAGTTGTGCTGCCAAATATTTTTTTGGAACCTGTGATTTTTTTTTTTTTTTTTTTTTTTTTTTTTTCAGGATTCTTTCATGAATAACAAGCTTAAAAAGTACAGTGTTTATTCAAAATATAAATATTTTATAACAATGTAAATTATTTATTATTAACTTTTAATAAACTTTTAATTATTAACTTAATACATCCTTGGTGAATAAAAGTATTAATTTATAAAAAAAAAAAAAAAAAAAAAAAAAGAAAAGAAACAATAAAAATGTACTGACCCCAAACTTTTGAACGGTAGTGTATGTCTTGTAAAACTTTTGTACAAAATGAGAGTGTAAACAGCTTATAAAAATATCAACAATAAAAACATTACAACATCATTACAAAGTAATCCACACTACTTTGTTCAATTAATCCAAATTTTTGTCAAGTGAAAACTTTGTATTTGTAAGAAAGAAATCTATTATTAGGTATTTTAACTTTACATTGTCAATTCTGTCCAAAATAAAAATTAATTCAGAATAATAACAATTCCTCCACTTAAAAAGTCCATCCCATGTTGTCCTCTAACTACATTCACTAACATATTTGTTTAGAATGGTTTTAGACTGTTTTTGACTTTTAACACATCAACATATTCTTATAATTCAAATCCGTTAAAGGATTGTTAGGCTGCATTAATTAGGTCAACCGGAACCGGGAACACTTCCCATAACACCTGATGTACTCAGTGCATCGTCAGAAGAATGGCATCTACGCTAATATTAGTCTGTTTCTCTCTTATTCCGAGGTCACATTAACCACCAGATCCAGTCCGTATCCAGATCAGATGGTCACTGCAGTCCCCCGGATCCAGTCCGAACCCAGCCCAGATGGTGGATCAGCACCTAGTGACGACCTCTACAGCCCTGAATGTCAGCGGAGTCCACATCAACTAGATGAGCCCCAGAGACGGATCCTCAGTGAAGACCTCGTCACCTAGACGGCTGTCGGCACAAGACCACGGGACCTTTGGCCAGAGGAGAACTGACCCCCCGACTGAGCCTGGTTTCTCCCAAGGTTTTTTTCTCCATTTGTCACCGATGGAGTTTTGGTTCCTTGCCGCTGTCGCCTCTGGCTTGCTTAGTTGGGGACACTTTCTCTTAACACAATATTGCATTTTATTTTATTGTTTTTGATTAACTACCTTTACCTAAAATGTGAGTGCTTACTGTTGCCTTTGGCATTGTTGATGTACTGTTTCCTATCTAATACTGTACAGCCGCCTTGTCACAATTCTGTATTGTTAAAGGCGGTATATAAATAAAGGTGACTTGACTTGACTTGACTGTTTTGGCGTGTAAACAGATGCTAAATCAGTGCACTGTTCTCCTGATTCAGACAAGCTGACATCTTAACTGGAGAAAGCAACATTATGGATAGAGGACTTATATTTTAGCCATAGCAACGGTTTGATATTAAAAACACCTTCATGATGGATTTTTTTTTTTTGCAACAAACAGACAGTTTTTTACTTCACAAGACATTCATTGATGTCCTAAAATTGGTGGATTCATTGTGAATCAGCCAACTGGACTCTCATTCTAACAGCATCCACTGCTAAATTTCCCATTCGGTTCTGATAAAGAAGCAAACTCGTCTACATTTTGGATGGCCTTGAGGGTGAGTAAATTTCTAATAAATGTTCATTTTTAGTCAACTATTCTTTACAGTTTTTTACAATTGCTAAGACATATTTCTTGAAACCCTCACAAATTTTCCCACAACATTAAATGCATATCCAAAAATTTTAAAATACTGACTCTTCTAGCAAAATCAAATAATCACTTTAAAACAATTTCACCTGCACTCAAAATCAAATAGAGTCTAACTGCCTAAACGTGTTTAAGTTTTTGCAGAAAGAGTGATTTATTTAACATTTAACTGATTTAGGCTAGTAAAAATTTTGCTCAGAGAACGGGGCCTAGTGTTTTAGCAATTTTGAAAAACAATTAATTAATTCAAGCAAAAATATCATCTTTTACTCTCATGTCATTAAAAAAAAAAACTCAAAAAAAGACATTTGAAAATCACAAAAAGAAATAAAGGCGGAATGACTTTACAGCATCACATGTATGTCACCTTGTAGAAATAATCTTACTTTTTCTTGATTATACTGCTGTAAAAAGGATCTGGCTCTCATCCTGTTGATGTTCTTTGCAGTGACTTGTTTATTCACCGGCTGTAGATAAAAAGAGAATTGGGCAAATCCAGCATTATGGATGTGACATTTGGAATTATGGATGTGACATATAAATACTTAGAGAATGTATGTGTTACCAATATACCGAATCATCTGCTTATATTTTAATTATCCCTTGTCTAAACATCAGAAAAATATCAGTCTATGTTAAAAAAAGGAGATAATCATGCATTATGGATGTGACAAAAAATGACAGTTTCCGAGAGACTACATACTTTGTAGAATTTCTGCTAATTAAAATGCACAAACCAGACACAATAATACCCAACAAATAGAGAAGCAGCTCTTCAAAGAACATATACTAGTTACTTAATTTTAATCTTGATGTTTCTATTTATGACGAATATGTACTGTTATGAATATAAATTTTAAAAAATGCTTTAAAAACTTTAAGAGAGACCTCACATGGATATTTGAACCACCAAATGTTGACATCTGTGCTATCAGAATAGTAAAAACCTTTGGTAAAAACCAACTCTTTTTACATCATCTTTTTTTCTAAACTAAAAAAGTGTTAGCTTACACTGCAATTTCCTGATGAAAATGATACAGGGCATCTGACTGTGTTAAAACACTGATAAAATAACACTTAAAATTCAAGATATGAGTGCAAAACAATACCCCATATGTTTTTTTCCCCCTATATTTATATATGACAGAAATCAGCAATTTCACATGAGCAAGAGTCCTGTTTTCTCAAGCATATCTGCACGATTGCAAATGTAATACTGATTTTATACAACAGTTTAATAAACAAGTAAACACAGTGTTAGATTTTAGACACAATCTTGTCCTAAATTAACACCACAAACAGCAACATTCTAACTTACTTCATATTCCTCACTGCTCTCCGAATCAGATAGTACTTTGCTGTACTTCTTGCGCTGCCCTCTGCCTAGTTCTGCATTCTCTTCAGGCCCGGTTCTGTTGCCAAATGGATTTTTCTCTAGAGAGTAAAGCTGCTTCAGCATAGCAGATCTAGTTCCTGAAATGATAAATAATAATAATAATCACAACATGCATCAGTTTTATCGCAGTATCACAAACATATTACAAAAACATACTTACCAATGTTTAAAATCTTTGCTGGGCTGGTTTCTTGTTTGTATGACACATCACACACACATCCAATTTCGCAGCGGCCATTTATAATTTTGTTCGTCGGAAGCACATCCCATGTTGGGGGATCTTCTATCCATTGGATTAACATATACCTCATTTTCTAAATAGGATAAAAAAACCAACAACTTAAATTCTTCTGCATCAGTATTCTGTCAATCAGATCCTTAAGAAAGTTAACCATGATTTTATTATAGAATACATTTTTTTTGTTATAACCACACATAGTTAAACTATGTTTTTTGTTGCAAAACCACGGTTTGTGGTTATGGAATGGCCACAAAAATCTAATATTATATACCTCGATGCTTAATGAATAAAGACACGAATGTTTTATAGGCTTGTAGTCTTGGTTAAGGTTTTGTTTAAACCGGACCGCATACAGATAACGTCAGTGTCCTGCTTGTGCGATTTTTTTTGTTTACATTTAAATAATAAACCAGTGAAGCCAGGGTTTATAGTGGATGTAGAATAGCTAATGGGTTTTTCCCTCCAAAACGATGTTCAAAACTGTTACTAAGCAACCAGCAGCAATAAGACCTAACGACTGAGGCCTGACGATAAAGACAATTGCGATGTAACTTCAAAAATAACGTTTAAGAAATGACTATAAAATTTCTACGTGTGGTGTAAACAGCCTATAAAGGTAAAATGTTAAACACTATTATGTAATTAATGTAATCCCTTCCTTTCTACAACGAAATGGAGCGACGACTAACAATACAAAAGTTAAAGTTTAATTAAACCATTTGACGACAAAAACATTTTATACGGGTTTACACATAAATATTTCTATATTGTGTCAAATACTGAAATAATGAAACTTGTAAATACGTTACTTACAATTGTTGTGTCACTGCTAGCTCCTCTTCCAGAACGTCTATCCTCTCATCCGACCGTTGCAGTTTGAGCAAGTGTTGCGCATGCGCAATTGAACGTTCACGCCTACCAAGTGAGTTGTAGGCGGCGTTTTTAGTATGATTACATACAAAAAAAAAAAAATGTTGTCCTACCTTTATTTTGACTTTAGAAATCCATGATTATGAATTTTTATTTATTTATTTATTTATTTATTTATTTATTTATATTATTATTATTATTATTATTATTGTTACTGTTTATAGTGTAGTAGTGATTTTATGCAGCAAGTTACATACTTAATACATACTAACATATTTAATCTTTGTACAACAGTGACCACACACTGTAAACAAGAAGATATCCCTCCAGTGAAATGAATGAACGACAACGAGGCCCTTACAAAAGGTAGCCTGTTTTTACAGCTTGGAGCTGAGGAAAAGCAATCAAAATTAATACATTTAAAATAATAATTAGTAAATTTAATACATTTAAAATGCAATCTCTTTTTAATATTTATAAATATATAAACATATGTATGTCTTGTGTAATACTGTTATTGATATGATCATTTGTTTTGAAGTTTTTAACCCTCTAGAACTGTTAATTTACTGTAGTCGCACGTATATTGCTTAAGGTCAAAATAGACTTTTATAGACTAAAAAAGTTTGGGATGAGTACGATTTTTAATGTTTTTAAAGAAGTCTCTTATGCTCATTATCAAAGTTCCATTTATTTGATCAAAATTACATAAAAAAGGCAATATTATGAAATATTATTGCAATTTAAAATATATCAAATAAAAAAAAAAAAAAAAAAAAAAAAAAATATATATATATATATATATATATATATATATATAAT
The DNA here is from genome assembly GCA_036247105.1 of Cirrhinus mrigala. Lineage (NCBI taxonomy): Eukaryota > Metazoa > Chordata > Actinopteri > Cypriniformes > Cyprinidae > Cirrhinus > Cirrhinus mrigala. The sequence goes on from CM070010.1 coordinate 1,878,048, forward strand.
TGTTTATTTTTTTTATTTATTTTTTGGAACCTGTGATACTATCAAGATTCTTTGATGAACAAAAGTGAAAAAGAATAGCACTTATTCAGAATAGTAAAGACTTATATTGTTATAAATATTTCTATTATAAATAAATGCTGTTCTTTTTAACATTTTATTTATCAAAGAATCACAGGTTCCAAAAAAATGTTAAGCAGCACATCTATTTCTAACACTGATAATAAATCAGCATACTAGAATGATTTCTGAAGGATCATGTAGAACTGAAGACTGGAGTAATGATACTGGAAATTCAGCTTTGCACCACAGGAATAAATTCTATTTTTTAGTATATTAATATAGAAAACCATTATTTTAAATTACAATATTATATTTAATAATATTTCATGATATTAATATTTTTTTCTGTATTTTTAATTAATTAAACGCAGCCTTGATGAGCAGAAAAGTCTTCTTTAAAATACATTAAAAAATCTTACTCATCCCTAACGTTTGAATGGCAGTATATATATATATATATATACACACACACACACACACAGTATATATATAAAATGTATGAAATGTAAAAAACTATTATAAAAAATAAAACCCCTCTCGCTCTATATATATACAAAATGTTCCCACAAATATGGCAATGTCCAAAATCCTTGTTTTTGTGGAACCCAACGTATGTACTTATTTAACTAAACATGTGACTGAACAGTACCAGAGGGTTAAGGACATTTTATGGCTTTTCATGTTATTACTTCAAAGCATATGGTAAAATACTCCTCGATCATATTACTAGATTTTTGGATCCAGAATCGAGTTGCCCCCTTCCAAAGACAAGTCGATGGCGAAGATACAGCACTCCTCATTACAACTGTGATGATCTTACCTATCAGAATGACTCTCTTGTGGACAGTGAGGAAGATGAGGAATTTTATGAATCTGTTGATGAAATGGACTATGGTGAAGATGAATGGAGTGACACACAGGAAGAAGTAGACTCTGCAATGGATGGCACTGCTGACACAAATACTGATTCTAATTCACAATTTGAAAAAATTGGGGCACCGCTTTACACAGGATCAGAGATAACAGTTGCACAGGGCATACTTCTAATTTTGTCCTTTTCACTAAGGCACAGTTTAACAGCAAGTACTGTGGAAGATCTTTTAAAGCTCTTGAATGTCTTTCTCCCAAGCAGCAACATATTGCCACAATCTCTCCACCTCTTCCGAAAAATATTCCATGGTCCATCTGAGTCTCTAAATGTTCACCTTTTCTGCAGGATTTGCCAAACATATCTTCCAAAGAACAGCACACATTGTCCACAGTGTAATGAGATAAATGACCAACAACAGAATATTGCAGAGGGCAATTTCTATATGAGTCTCTCTATTGTGGATCAGCTAAGAGACATCCTACAAAAAGAAGATTGCACATTTCAGTCAGAAGAAAGTGGAACAAATGATGTGAGAAAGGGTGAAATGTATCAAACACTCCCAAACTTCACAGCTAATGACATTTCACTACTATGGAACTGTGATGGCATTCCAATGTTTAAATCCTCACCTTGCTCACTGTGGCCCATCAGATGTGTCATAAATGAACTCCAACCAAATGTTCGTTTCAAAAACATGATACTTGCAGGTGTCTGGTTTGGGCGTGGTAAACCTGACATGTCCATCTACCTTAAGCAATTTGTGGATGACATTCTAAAAATCAATTCACAAGGTCTGGAATGGATTCACCCACTTACGAAAACAACTGTGGTGTCTAAGGTTTTCCCTGTCATATGCTCATGTGACGCAGTCGCAAGATGTGCGCTTCAAGGTATACATCAGTTCAATGGTGCATATGGATGTGGCCATTGCTTAAATGAAGGGCAAACAGTGCCAAAGGGAAGAGGATATGCCAGAGTCTATCCACCCACTGAGGCACAGAAAAGAACCCATGGCCATGTCATTGAATGTGGGCAGAGGGCCATTGCGAATGATGTTGATCATGTATTTGGGGTGAAGACAGTATCGCCATTAGTCCTCCTAAATCCCTCCACTGGTTTTGACATTGTGAACAGCTTTCCTATTGACTACATGCACTGCGCTCTCTTGGGAGTGACAAAGCAATTCTTGGACTTGTGGTTCAATAGCAAGTACCATGACAGCCCTTGGTACATTGGGACATCACATAAGCATGTTGATCAAAGGCTGCTTACCATCAAACCTCCATCTGATATACCAAGAGTACCACGGACTGTGAAAGTAGCGCAAAGGTGGAAGGCTGCAGAATGCCGAAGCTGGCTATTGTTCTACAGTGGGCCTGTTCTGTACAAGATTCTTCCAACAAGATTTCTGAAACATTGGCTACTTCTGGTCACTGCTATTTTTTGTTTTCTCAAAGACACCATCACAGAAAGTGAATGGGCAGCTGCGACATCCAAGATAACAAAGTTTGTGCAGGAGATACCAACGACATATGGCTTGTGCCAAATGTCCTTCAATGTCCATCAACTCACACACTTGCCCTTCTCTGTGAAGATGTATGGACCTCTTTGGTGTACATCTGCATTTTCATTTGAGGGTCACAACCAAAAACTGAAGAGGTTGTGTCATGGAACAAATTACATTCCATCTCAAATCGCACGCCAGTTCAACATGCTTCAGTCCATTCCTCAACTACTCAAACAAACAATGACAAGTGCTGATGTCTCAAACAGGGTGGACAAACTTGTCAATGACTGGCTAGGTGTTTATCCTCTTGTTGCTAAGGCACAGAAGCTGGAAGGCCTTGTTTTGTTGGGATGTTCTCGACAAAAAGTGCTAGATCACAAGGATAAGTTCTTAATGCTCCCGGTCTGTGATCTGTCTGAAAATGATGAGTACTCTGCAGAGATATATGACAGAGCCATTGCAAATGGACAACTGTTAACATCAGAGAAATATGGAAAGGCGTACAAACACAACAGTTTTACTGTTCAGCTAAGAAATGGTTGCATTGGAAAGATTGAGTCAATTGTAAATATCATACATGATCACAAGAACAAGCCACTGATCAAAGTTCAGCTTTTACAAACTGCACCTGCTTGTTTTGTGTCTGAAGGATCTCCTTCCCATATAAAAGAAGTGGTGCCATCTGCAACATTCATGGTTTTGAAACCACTGGAAATTGTCCGCAAGGTTGTGCACATGAGCTTCAAAAAAACGTCCTATGTTGCATTACAGCCAAACAACGTTGAGCTTGACTGATGTATAGGCCTAACACAGAGCTCTGCTGATGACGGTTGGATATTTTTACGATAGTATATTTTTATGTGTGGTGTTCCTTCAAGTGATGGTAAATGAAACCTTGTGTCAACTATATTAACTTTCATCTAAACTGTATATTTTATATGAATCTGTCGAATACTGTATGTATATAATTTCTGATACGATGCTAAAATGAAATGCTTATCATAATTGTCTAGAAAACAGCACAACTTCTGCAAATATTTTACTGTCAGCACAGTGTTTTAAATAAAAACAAAATACTGTTTAGATGTTTACAGCATGATTTCTCTCTCTCTCACACAAACACACACACACACACACACACACACACACAGTGTTAAAGTTACTCTAGTAAAGTATGATATAATAAAGCAATAAGCCCCAATAAGCTGTGGTTACAGTGAATGTATAACAGCTAAGGGTGTTGATAGCCACGACGAGTGTCTCAGAAACAGTTCTGGTTGCAACAAAGTGGAACACAGAAACGTAAACAAAGGTGTATGTTTGTAGAGTAATTTACAACAGCTTAGAATGTGGCTTAACCCATCAGAAACAATGACCGGACCTATCGGTTTTATATTCAAAAATATCTTACAGGACGAATTGAAATTCCATTAAAAAACCACAATGTCTATTAAGTTTCTAATAAGATCCTACAGGACAAAATAAAAATTCCATTAAAATAAATCAGAATGTCCAATGGGATTTTTAAGAATGTCCAATAGGATTCTAAAAATCACCTAAAATCCTACAGGACAAAGTGAAATCCCAATAAAATAAATCAGAATGTCCAATAGGATTTTAAGAATGTCCAATAGGATTCTAAAAATCACCTAAAATCCTACAGGACAAATTGAAATTCCACTAAAATAAATCAGAATGTCCAATAGGATTTTAAGAATCCATTAAGATCCTATAGGATTAACTGAAATTCCAATAGGATTTTTTGACAAGGGATACGATGGAGGCAGATACAGACTGTACCACTGCTGCCCCAAAAACTTCATCAAGGTCACACGGTGTGATCAAACTGTTCTATTCATAAATTAATTTGTTGTGCACTCGTTAACTTAAAGGTTTGGTGTTTTTATTGCTCTTAGATCGGCGTTGGATTGTAATGTTAGTGAACTATGTTATCAGAGGGATTGCTAACACGAAGAAGACGGTCCAGAGGTCTCTAATTATACCTAATTAACGAATTTTAACTGCTTATATTTATTTGTAATGTTTAAGATTGCTGCCGGGTAATTAGTGACGGGCTAACATCAATGTTAACGGTTAAGTGCTAACATTAGCTAAAACCTCTCGCACACCCTTTAGGCTGCATTTATTTGATCAAAAAGGTAATATTGTGAAATTATTATTACACTATGAAATAACTATCTTCTGTTTTAATATACTTTAAAATGTAATTTATTCCTGTAAATTTATCATCATTACTCCAGTGTTCAGTGAGACATGATCCCTCTGAAATCACTCTAATCATAGACATGTATAGCATATACTTACCCATGACTATATGATGTTCATTTGCTGCTGGACTGTTATTGGTGCTCAGTTATCAATAATGGTTAAAAAAAACAGTTTTTGTTGCCTCATATATACTGGAAACATTGTTTTAGGATTCTTTGATGAATAGAAAGTTCAAAAGAACATGCTTTATTTGAAATAGATTTTTTTTGCAAAATGTTTTCACTTTTATCAATTTAATGCCTATTGCTAAATAAACAGTAATTGCTATTAAATAACACACACACACACACACACACACCCCAAACATTTGAAAGTATTAGGAGTACAACTGTTATTTAACAGTGATAATATTCAAAAATGCATCTTGAGCAGCAAATCAGCATATTAGAATGATTTCTGAAGGATCACATGACACTGAAGACTGGAGTAATGATGCTGACAATTCAGCTTTGATCAAAGCAAAAAATTATATTTTAAAGTATATTAAAATAGAAAACCATTATTTTAAATTTGAATACTTCACAATATTACATTTTTTTCTGTATTTTTGATCAAATAAATGCTAGCTTGAGGAGCATAAAAGACTTATTTCAAAAATATTAAAAATAGTAATGTGTCCAAACTTTTGACCAGCCCAGTCCCCTTGAATAAGCAGGTAAAACACTTTCCTGAATGATAGAAACAGAGAAGGGCACTGAGGAAGCAGACATGTATTACATTATATTGTTTGGTATGGTTTTTTATTCATAAAATCTTTGCTAAAAGATGTTTTTATTTCTGTTAACGATAATTTAGTAAATGAATTGAGAAATTGTGCAGCAACACTACATAACAATCTGATTCAATTTCAGGTTCCACCCAGGAGCCGAGGCTGTCAAATAGTAAGGTGAGTCCCTGTTTTTGTTGTCTTTTTTTTTTTTTTAGTGTTCAGCAGAGTTTGAGTTATTCACTAATTAATCACTAATAAATAATGTGCATTAATTAATCTGGCTCTTAATGGATTACTCCACTTCCAGAATGAACATTTTTCTGATAATGAACTCACCCCCATTTCATTCAAGATGTTCATGTCTTTCTTTTTTCAGTTGAAAAGAAATTAAGTTTTTTCTCCATATAGTAGATTTCAATGGGGATAAACGGTCTGAAGGTTAAAATTGCAGTTTCAATGCAGCTTCAAAGGGCTCTACACGATCCCAGCTGAGGAATAAGTGTCTTATCTAGTGAAACAATCGGTTAATTTCTAAAAAAAAAAAATTAAGTTTAAAAAGCATTTAAGTTTAAAAAGTTTAAAAAGTATATCAATACAAGTGATATACTTTTTAAACTTAAATGCTTGTCTTGTCTAGCTCTGCGATACACATGTGTACTCTGTGCACTCCGGTTCAATACAGTTAGGGGATACGTCGAAAAACTCTCATCTCATTTTCCCCTCAAACTTCAAAATCATCCTACATCGCCGCAGAAATACCAACCCAGTGTTTACAAAGTGAACGTGCAAAGAAGGTCGAACGCCCTTTACAAAAAAAGGTAAAACAATGATGTAGGACGATTTTGAAGTTGGAGGAGAAAATAAGACCCTGACTGTTTTGAACCACAGAGTATGTATAGAGTACACATTGAAACTGCATTTTTAACCTTCGATCCATTAATCCCCATTGAAGTCCACTATATGGAGAAAATTCTTTTTGACTGAAGAAAGAAAGACATGAATATCTTTGATGACATGGGGGTGAGTAAATTATCAGGAAATGTTTATTCTGGAAGTGGAGCAATCCTTTAATGCATCGTGTTTCCTTCTGGAGCATCAGTGAGTGTTTGAACCTTCTGTAATAGTTGAATATGAGTCCCTCAGTTGACCTCAGGGTGAAACGTTGGATCTCAACATCATACAGTCATTGTTGGAAAGGGTTCAAACACACAAAAATGCTAAAAAACAACTATCACCAAACAATCAAACACAGCTGTGGATCATTCAGGAATAACACAGTGTTAAGAATCAAGGGGATGTAAACTTTTGAACAGCGTCATTTTTATAAATTCAACTACTATTTTCGCTTGTGGACTATATGTAAACTTATTTTATGTGAGAGATGGCAATAAAATGTTTTTTCCACATTTAATTTTTTAGAGACAATGAAAAGGAGGGAACTGTGTTTAAGCTGTGGATTCAGACGGAGGGCTCGCATTTACCTCAAAAAAGACATTGCACAAGACTATTACAACTAGAACCAACTCAAGCACATGATGCTGACACACATTTACAGTATAGAAACTTTCTTCCCTGTGGTGTAAAATTTCCCTGTGGTAATTATTCAGATTCTTCTCATTCCCATTGTGTAGCACTGTTTTATGAATATTATGTACAGTAAGCACTAGAAGTAGAGACATGTACTACTTCGGGTAATGTTTTCAATTTTCATTTTGCTTTTTGTGCAAAAATGATCAAAATGAAAGAAAAGATGGACAGTGGCACGTCTTTTGTAGTAATTCAGTTCTTTTAATATGAATACACTGCAAAAAATTATTTTCTTAGTATTTTGTCTTGTTTTCCAGTATAAATATCTAAACATTCTTGAATCAAGATGAATTTACTTGACAAGTAAAATCACTTACTTTTCTAAAAAAAAATTTGTAAAACAAGTAAAAATATCTGCCAATGGGGTAAGAAAATCTTAATTCAAATGCTAAATTATTATTTTTTTGGCTCATTGGCAGATATTTTTCTTGTTTTAAGAAAAAAACTAACAATATTTTGATAACATTTTTTAGAAAAAAAGACATAATATCTTAAGTTGTTTTACTTGTAAAGTAAATCCATCTTGATTCAAGAATTTGTAGATATATACTAGAAAACAACGCAGAAATACTAGGTAAAAAAATCATTTTTTGTAGTGTATTGTTTTAATAAAGTGTTCAGTACAGTAATTGTCTACATCTATACAAACAAAAAGTGTCATAAGACAGTAAGATAATTATGTATTATGTGAGACGCTTGTAGTCATTGCTTTAACACAATTGATCATTTCTGCTTAAATACAGTCATTATCTACTTATATGATTTGTATTATTTAGAAACTGTACAAATACTGTGGCATATGGACATTACTCTGACACAGTCATCTTCAAATATTTTTTTAGTTGTAACAGAGAAACATGCATTTTCTGTAAAGCTGCATTGAAATATGTATTTTGAAAAGCACTATACAAATAAACTAATTGTATTTGAATTCTAGATGTGTATACAACTTGTGTGTGTGTGTAGGTCTATTTATATATACAAAATGAGCTGCCTCAAATCCGGCATGTTACTGAACCAGATCCGACATGGTATTTGCCCGGATCGGGCTTTGTACTGGATCAGATCTGGCCCACATTTGGGCCAAATCACCATAAAGGAATTTGCATCTGGCCCGGAGCTGGCCCAGTTCTGGTCCAGATGCAGAAAAACAGATCCATGCCGGTATTATCCGTTGTGCTGAAGGACATCGGCCCGAGTCCGTTTCACGGATCTGTCCCAGAACTTCCGATGGGTCTGGGCCAGATGATTTTTGCTATCTGGGCGTTAAAACGCATCATCACAGTCTTGTGAAAAGGGTCCATTGGACTCTTGTCGTGTCAGAAAGTGGTAACACTTCCAGTTTTACGGACGTCACCATCTTTGATATTACTTTGGTGACTGTTGCTATGGTTATTAAACAAGTGTTTTCTGAATCCGTGTCGCAAGGATGAAGTTGCTGATCCTGACTCGCCATCTCCTCTTTGGCACACCCCTTGTTGAAAAAAATGACAAAAAGCACCCCCCCCCCCCCCCCCCCCCATTCCCTTTATATTAACAATGTTGTGTGTAATGTAAAACTCATTATGTAAATAAGATATTACAATTTTCTACTTATGGTAATTTATGAATTATTAACAACGCCGATTGACCAATCAGAACTCAGTACTGTAACGCGCCGAAGTTCAAGAGCACAAGCTCACGGAAGTTTAAGTCCTTTTTTTGCAATTTCAAAATGATAAAATACACTTACGCTTAACAATAATAATATATGTTTATGTTTATGACTTGAAGATCATATTATTTAGTTATTTATTTATCGTATCACAGTAGGATGTAATATGAGTGTTTACACTGAGTATGTTTAGACCATGTTTATCAATACTCTGCTCTTGAATAGATGTGTAACCTGATAAACAATAATTATTAGTTTCTCAGATATAAAATGTCTTTTTTACGTTAGTACAATCATACTATATATATATATATGCAATATTTTACAGATGTTTCTGATATTAACATGCTCACAGATGTTGTTTGTTTTGTAGTGATCTGATACCTGCACAACAGATGAATCCTCCTGTCTTTCAAACTGAGAGCGCTGTACTAACAACAGATGTTCAACTACACTGATATTCTAGTGTAAAAAAAGTTCCTTGACTACTGATGATGAGTTTTGCAAGCACTTAAATATCAGGTATGATTTACTTTTTTCACTTGTTGAACAGAATTCAGAAAACAGTTTTCAGAAACAAAGTCTGTTCACATCTCAGTGGTTAGATCAGTGTGCTCAATGATGTGTCTTTGACCTTCATTATGTATATTTATATTATACTGTGTTGTAAATAAAATACAAATAATCTAAAACTCTATTCTTTGAATCTCTCATTGTTTCTACCTGACAGTCACAGTGTCATTGATGGGCCATTAGGGAGGGCTCTTTGTCTCTCAGGTGTGAATTGCTAAATATTCATGGGTCATTGCCACTCCTTTGCATATTCCCTTTTGATCACAAAACATGTCTTAGAAAATTTACATAAATATATTGTTTTTTCTGAACGAGATGATTTTCACATCATTTTGTAGAAAAAACTCTAGACTACCACATCCAGTTCTCAAAAGTGTTGTGAACTAATGTTCTGAATGTGTTTCATGGCCTTATTTCAGTGACTTAAAACATTTAGTTTTTCACTAACCACGCATAAACGTTGTTTTCTCAGAAACACAAACATGTACAGGTCCTTTTCAAAAAATTAGCATATTGTGATAAAGTTCATTATTTTCTGTAATGTACTGATAAACATTAGACTTTCATATATTTTAGATTCATTACACACAACTGAAGTAGTTTCAAGCCTTTTATTGTTTTAATATTGATGATTTTGGCATACAGCTCATGAAAACCCAAAATTCCTATCTCAAAAAATTAGCATATCATGAAAAGGTTCTCTAAACGAGCTATTAACCTAATCATCTGAATCAACTAATTAACTCTAAACACCTGCAAAAGATTCCTGAGGCTTTTAAAAACTCCCAGCCTGGTTCATTACTCAAAACCGCAATCATGGGTAAGACTGCCGACCTGACTGCTGTCCAGAAGGCCATCATTGACACCCTCAAGCAAGAGGGTAAGACACAGAAAGAAATTTCTGAACGAATAGGCTGTTCCCAGAGTGCTGTATCAAGGCACCTCAGTGGGAAGTCTGTGGGAAGGAAAAAGTGTGGCAGAAAACGCTGCACAACGAGAAGAGGTGACCGGACCCTGAGGAAGATTGTGGAGAAGGACCGATTCCAGACCTTGGGGGACCTGCGGAAGCAGTGGACTGAGTCTGGAGTAGAAACATCCAGAGCCACCGTGTACAGGCGTGTGCAGGAAATGGGCTACAGGTGCCGCATTCCCCAGGTCAAGCCACTTTTGAACCAGAAACAGCGGCAGAAGCGCCTGACCTGGGCTACAGAGAAGCAGCACTGGACTGTTGCTCAGTGGTCCAAAGTACTTTTTTCGGATGAAAGCAAATTTTGCATGTCGTTCGGAAATCAAGGTGCCAGAGTCTGGAGGAAGACTGGGGAGAGGGAAATGCCAAAATGCCTGAAGTCCAGTGTCAAGTACCCACAGTCAGTGATGGTCTGGGGTGCCATGTCAGCTGCGGTCAATGCAGCTAGCTATCAGGAGATTTTGGAGCACTTCATGCTTCCATCTGCTGAAAAGCTTTATGGAGATGAAGATTTCATTTTTCAGCACGACCTGGCACCTGCTCACAGTGCCAAAACCACTGGTAAATGGTTTACTGACCATGGTATTACTGTGCTCAATTGGCCTGCCAACTCTCCTGACCTGAACCCCATAGAGAATCTGTGGGATATTGTGAAGAGAAAGTTGAGAGACGCAAGACCCAACACTCTGGATGAGCTTAAGGCCGCTATCGAAGCATCCTGGGCCTCCATAACACCTCAGCAGTGCCACAGGCTGATTGCCTCCATGCCACGCCGCATTGAAGCAGTCATTTCTGCAAAAGGATTCCCGACCAAGTATTGAGTGCATAACTGAACATAATTATTTGAAGGTTGACTTTTTTTGTATTAAAAACACTTTTCTTTTATTGGTCGGATGAAATATGCTAATTTTTTGAGATAGGAATTTTGGGTTTTCATGAGCTGTATGCCAAAATCATCAATATTAAAACAATAAAAGGCTTGAAACTACTTCAGTTGTGTGTAATGAATCTAAAATATATGAAAGTCTAATGTTTATCAGTACATTACAGAAAATAATGAACTTTATCACAATATGCTAATTTTTTGAAAAGGACCTGTACATTCATGTTTCTTACATATTATTGTAGCCCAGTTTGTGCTGATTACAGTGTAACCAGACTTTAGCCATTAATATGTTTTTAAGATACTGAAAAAAACACAAGGCATGTCAAAACTTCTCCAAGGCCCTATCTTATCTAAAATGAAAAGTAATTTTTGCTGGAAATCTAAACGTCTTACTTTAAAAGATGTGATAACAGATCATTTGATATGGATAAAGCTGTGTTTAAGTTTGTGAGATTGTGATTAAATTAGATGAGTGACAGCTTTTTTTAATGATTATAAGTGGGAGTTTGCAGATGTGATCTTTGATTTATACACAGTTTAATAAACAAGTTAATGTAAAAGTGACTTACATTTTAGAAATACTGAAAATATAAATTTTCTGTGGTCTTAACATTACCAATGTATTCCCTCATGCCTCTGAGTTTACTTGCTGTTGTGGAGCCAGAAAACAGAGCAGAGTTCCTGTACATCATTCTCAGCATAACGAACATCACACTCTTCTGGCCAGATAAAGGATCCAGTGCTTTGATGTTGTTTAAAAAAAGTCTCATACTGTTCACAGACACAGAACATCAGATCATCACAGCTCAGCAGAGACAATTTTACAAAAAGCTCAAAAATTTGACCACTGAGATGATGAGGGATCATTTCCTGACCAACGACAGAGTTTTCCGCACGGTTTATAACATTTTCAAATCAGAAAGACCTTTTACTGATCTGCCAACTGACATTGACCTGCAGGTCCTGAATGGAACAGACATGAGAAGAACTTTACACTCTGACAAGTCTTGTGGAAAAATGAGTCAGCACATAACTTGTGAAATGAGAAAGACAGTAGTGAGATCCTTGAGAGTAAAACAAAATTTTCCATTCTGATAGATGAATCCACAACTATCAAGAAATCTGTGCTGATCATCTATATTAGAGCAAGATCCACTAATATTCATTTTTAGATTTAGTGAAACTTGCAGCTACAAATTCAGAGGAAATTTATTAATCGCTTATGGTAAACCTCACACACCATGGTTTCACAGAAGCTGTTATAAAAGAACGTTTCATTTGTTTTTCTTCAGATGATGCTCTGTAATGCTCGGAAGTAAATCAGATGTTGCAGCAGAGATTGTTTAACTGTTTCCCAACGTACTTATTCTGCACTGTATGAACCACTGACTAGAACTGAGTGTTGGAGATGCTGTAGAAGAGGTTGCTGGGCTGAACCACTTCCAGTCATTTTTTGACAAGGTCTACAGTCTTTATCATGCTTTTGCTAAAAACCGCCGTGAACTAACTTCATGCTGTCAAGAACTTGCATTACAGTGTCTGAATATAGGGAGGATTCTTGGCACTAGATGGATAGCTTCTAGTTATAGAACCATCAAAGCTGTATGTCAACAGTATCCAGCACTTCACAAACACTTTTCAGATGCCTCGACTGATCCAAAACAAAACTCCACAGAAAGGTGCATGTTTGCTGGTTTAGCAAATCGTCTCAGTAGTGTCACCTTTGTGTCATGTATGATGCCTTAGAGGAGCTGTCAGAGTTATCATTGTTACATGTCTCTCTCAGCAGGTCCGTGTGTTAAAGTCTATGAATGAAATGCCTGGTCTACACGTACAGGAGGCACAAAGATCAGCGGAGATGAAGCTCTTTAAAGGTATCATTGACAAATCATATGAGGAATGACATAGACATCAATCAGCAACTGCTATTTGATGCTTTAGCTAAAAGTCTAGAGAGGAGAATGGGATTTTTGTCTGGTTATCAGAGCAAACAACAGTATGAGACTTTTTTTTAACAACATCAAAGCACTGGATCCTTTATCTGGCCAGAAGAGTGTGATGTTCGTTATGTTGAGAATGATGTACAGGAACTCTGCTCCGTTTTCTGGCTCCACAACACCAAGTAAATTCAGAGGCATACATTGATAATGTTAAGAGCACAGGTAAATGCTTACAACTCAAAGAGCTGAAACCCCTCCTGCAGACAGTAAACACACTGGTTCTCTTTAAATGAGGGTCATTTTTTAGGATTTTTCGCCCAAGAAAAGACACATTGCACTTCTGAAGACTCCAGGTAGGTTGCAGTTCTGGAAAATTGTGGCGCTGGAGAACTGGAAACGGTTCCTGATGGTGTCACACCTAATTCTTCACCTTAATTCTTAATTCTTTTGCAGTTAACGTGTCTTTTCTTCTCCACTGTTTTTTTTCTCACCGTGCTGACCCAGCGAGCATTTCTCTGTCCAATGGTCATGCCTTAACTTTGCAGATTCTAGTATTGCATTAGTATTGCATCCTTCTCATGGGCATTTAATAATTTTTGACTTTTCAGTCTGGGTTAAATCTCTTTTTTGGCTTTTTTATATGTAAAAGAAAACGTGCCTAATAATTACGCACACCTGAATATAAGGAGTTTTTCACTTCCAACCTTCATGGACAAATATATATCACATATAAATGATTAAATACAAAATTAATAGTAGTTATTAAGATTGATGTGGTTTGGAATTGGTAAAATGTGCTTGGAAAAAAAATACGACCAGAATATTAGCGTGCCTAATAATTACGCACACAGTGTATATATATATTAGGTCTGTCAGTTTAATGCCTTAACTTAATTAGTTATTAAAAAACAACATAATTTAAAATATTTTACCGCAGTTAACGTGCATATCACACAATATCACACGTTCAGGAAGAGCAACAGGCCCATGACATGAGTGCTGATTTTGTCCCGATCTATCTCAAGCTTAAATGTGATTTTATACAACAGTTTAGTAAATAAGAGGTTGATATCATGTTATATTTTAAATTATGTTTTATTAACAAGGTTCGGGAGGAGCGCGTCAGATACCTAGCCTAATTATCACAAGAGGAGCTCACTTAAGTTAATCAACGCTACAATTTAAATACAGCTGAACTTGCCTCTATCCATTTGATGGTTTATCAGCATCTCGTTCGCCCGTCTGCTACCATGTCGCAAAGACAAACTTCCCCGTCTGAAAACGATTTCGATTCTCCTCCGGCCGGCCCCAGGACCGTGCCTTTCCCGCATGTCGCCCGAAGCGAGCCCCAGGCCCATCTCGCGGCCGCCGCTAGGCCCAAACGGCCACGCGTCACCCAAGACGCCTCGGCCTACCCTCGCCTCCTCCGCCGAGAACCCCAGCCGACTCCACAGCATCCTCCTATCGATCGGTCAGACCAACAATTCCGCCTATAGGGAAATAGACTATGGCGAGTCAGAATCTAGCGCTGGCCAAATTCGACGCCCAGCCTTAACGCAAGTTAAACCAAACAGAGCTTCATGAATTGTACAAAAATCTGCAACCAACTTACTGCTCCCCCGAGCCCTCCCTAGCCTCAAAGGCGACCAAAAGGAAAAACAAACCTTCGTTCGCGCCGACGCCACCGTCTTCCTCCCGTGCAGGGAAAACATCAGCCACAGCTCAACCCTCCACCGCGGCTCCGCCTGCAGCCCAAGTGAGCGATTGGCCGCTTCCACTGCCAATCCCAGCCCCGCCGCCAGTCTCTTTTAGCTGGAAGCTTACAGCCCAAGTAAGCGCTTGGTCACAACGGCTACTAGACTCCGCTCCGCTGCCTGCCACGTCCAACTCGGAGCTCACAGCTCAAGCGAGCGCTTGGCCGCACTGACCGCCATTCACAGCCCCGCCTCCCGCCCACGTTAGCTCGGGGCTCGCAGCCCAAGCAAGCACTCGGCCGCACCGACCGTCACACACAGCCCCGCCCCACGTTAGCTCGGGGCTCGCAGCTCAAGCGAGCGCCGGGCCACATTCGCTGCCAAATACAGCCCCGCCGCCAGCTTCCTTCAAATCCTCTTTCATCACGTCTGCTTCATTTCTGAGTTCTCCCAAAGACTATAGTATACCAAAGACTTGTCACTCGTACAGTTTTGAATTGGGAATTCAATTGAGGCCTTCTCACGAAAGAGCCATCCCAGGCACGTCCTGATTTTGCTGAGTTAGATGTGTTCCTGGGTCAACATATTTTGTTGACCCTGGAACAACATTTTAATCCAAAAATTTAATTGTGACCACATCCTTACACCTAAACCTAAACTTACCCATGAGTAATCCCTAAAATCAGAGGAAATGATAGATGAATAACACTGATGTTCAAGCACCAAACACTGATTGTAAGCCTAAACTTCACAAAAACTATAAACTGTTTTTTCAAATCTGATTAGTTAATCACCATGTTGTTCCAGGGTCAACAAAGATGTTGATCCAGGAACATGTCGTACTTGGTAAAATCAGGTTCTGCGCCATCCCAGATAGCAAGAACTTTTGGGCCAAATGTGGGCAATAGCTGGCACATATGGCTTAGATATGGCATGGCTGAACAGATATGGGCCAGATTGTTACCGTATATGTTTTGCCATAAGTTTAGAATTTGCATGAAATTATTGCTTGGTTCACAGCTCCTTTTGAGGAATATGGTCCAGATAACAACAAACACATTAGAACCAAGTAAGGTTTAGCTATGGCTGACACTGGTAAACATCGACTTCTGGCTAACATTTGGATTACACTTGGAAAACACATCAAGTTTGGCTGATGTCCGGCAGGCCACACCTCGGTTGCTGCGACGACCGCGTTTTGACCAATTTGACCAAAAGGCGGCAATTCCCTCACGGATTTTCCGTCACACAAGTGCTTCAGGTAAGTGATATTTTGGCATTTTAAAGTAATTTCATTTAAATATTTATGTTTATGTGTCACCATTTGTAGTTATTAGATGTTTAGTTATTTGTTTCATTGAGAAAAGCGTCGAGTTGGATAATTTTTCTTTGTTGAATGTGGTGTTTACGTAGCCCTCCGACCGATTCCAATAATCACGCAATCCGGGTTAATGCAAAATCACTTATTTTAGATAGAGATTGATTTGTGAAAATGTTTATAAAGCATTTTTCACGTTTTCAGTGTTTTTCACTGCTCTGAGGTGTGGTAAAACATACAGGCTGTCTTGACGTAAAAGATAACAGTCGAAGCCATTAGAAAAATATTTTTACATTTCTTAAATTAGGCTTTGATGTAACATAGTCCTGATTTCATAGTCCCGTTTTTTTTAAACCATTTTAAGCGGTTTTCAAAAACTCAAATGATTGACAACATGTCAAGCTTTCTATAGATGTCCCAGTTAGCAAATTTCCTTTGGCCCGGATCTGGCCATAATCTACAGATAAAGTGTGGCCCAGTTTAGTATTTGTTCGCCGGGCCAAAATTGGCCCATATGTTTTTAGCCAGAACTGAACCAAACCAGAGCCATAACTCCGCCGTTCATGAGTACTTGATGCAATGTTGAGAAAATACTTAGAAAATTGAAATAATTTTTGTATTTCAAGTCAAATGCTGTGCACCCAGGTGGTAAGTACAGCCTAGTAAATGGTGTTTGTGTGAATGTCCACAAAACTTGAAGACTTTATATTAGCAGTAGAAAAGAAAATTTTACAGATGAAAAAGAATTAATGAGATAATCATGAATCATTTGTTGCCATTGAGTGAATAATATACAAGTAAAAAGTATTTATAGTTTGAAAATGTAACAACTTGATTACACTGTTGAACATTTTGATTTTTAGTGTAATCCTGCAGGTCTACCTTTCAGTTTGTACTACTGAAAAAAATTATTAAATTCTCATCACTGTAGGTGCTGTCAGGCAGAATCCCCTGACTGGAAGGGCTTCAGATAAAGACATTGAAATTAACTGTATAAAGTGGCTGCACCTGTCTGGAGAACGAGATGGTGGAAGGAAAGAGAGAATGAATAAACAACAGTGCATTGCTGACCCCCATTAGACAGTTTGCAGCATTACTAACACCAACACACTTTCAAGCAACTCTTCTCTTCTCAACACTTTTCTTCTCAACACTCAAGTTTAATGTTATTTGTTCTTAAAAACTGGTTCCGACTCAAATTTATCCATTTAATTTTTTTTTTAATGCTAAATGTATATCTGTGGAATATTCTTAAAAATCGATTCCAACTCCGATTTGTCCATTTCACAACTTTCTTTTTGAATGTTAAAAGTATATTTGTTGAATATTCCCAAAAATTGATTCCAACTCAAATGAGTCATTTTCATAATTTTTGGTTTGAATATTAATTGTTTTTGTTTTATATTCTTAAAAAAATTATTCCAACTCAAATTGTAATGTTAAATGTGTCAATACTGAGGAACTGTAAAGCACATTTAACCTGCACTGATAAAAGTAAACAAAATCAAAATCTAATCTGGGTCACACTTTAGCTGTAGATTTGGGCCAGATCTGGGCCAAAGGAAATTTGCTAACTGGGATTCGTTGACCACTAAAGTCAACGCGTCACTGCAGCTGCAGTAAGAAGTCCCGGTTGTTATAGAAACAGCCAGTGTTCTGAGACGTGCGCTCAGTACTGCCATCGCGCTGGCTCATCTAGCCTGAAAAAAATAAATAAATAAAAATTAACAAAAAAAAAAAAAAACAACAAACAAGCTTTTTAACGTTATTGAAGCATAAGGAACAATATTTACGAGGCAGTTCTCCTCAGATTTCATTGGTGGGGGGGCATTTCTATACATACCGCAAACCTTTTATTTGCAAATGCACAGTACAAGTCACTAAGGGGGATCTGGGATACGATGGCTCGAGAAATTCTACTTTGCCGTCCGTCTAATTTTCGGTTGCAAAGCAGCCCCAAAATTTTCGACATGCTGTCAGAAGCCATTTGCTGGATCCTATCAAACAATTACCTTATTCAACTGCTAGACAATTTCCTCGTCATTTCACCTCCCGACGCAATCCCAGCCGCCCATATCCTTACAAAGCAAAAGCTTGGGATCCCCATCGCTCCATAAAAAAAAAAAAAGCCTCTCTTTTTTCACGCGACATCCTGCAATTCGTCACGCGTGATCACGGAGCTCCCTGCAGGCGCTATTTCAGATTTTTTTTAAACATTGTTGTGCTTCACACAATATCTACCAGGTGGCGCAAGGAACAACATTCTGTAGTTAAACACCACGGCCAGAGCCGTGTTAACCATTGGGCTAGGCGGGGATGAAGCCCCGGGGTCCGAGCGAGGAGGGGGCCCGTGATTTGCTGTGAAGTAAATGTACAGGCCATGGCAGCGACGATCGCTAAAGCGTCACCATGCCCCCCACATGTTGGCGCTATTAGAAGCTTTTCCGTAAATTCCATATTAACATTACAGATTAAAACGTCACGTTTGAATTTGGTTTACCAATTAAAATGCATTTATTCTGTATTTTACTTTTGAAGGACCATGCACGAATTTATCAGGTGATCGCTTAACCTAATGTCCGCATTCACCTCGCTTCACTTCGTTCTGGAATAATCTGAAAATAGCTATGCAGTAGAACAATCTTCGTTAAGTAAAAATGTAAAAAAAATATATATATATAATAATAATAATAAAAAAAACACACCATTGTAAAAGGGGGCTGAGTTAGTCAAATCCCCAGCTAGGTTATTTTAGTAAAACTGATGATGGAGTGGAAGTTGTGGAAACACAGTGGACAAGTGTTGTGGCATTTAAGCATTGTGGTTTAAAAACAAATGTAACTGTTCAGGGACAGCAAGGCAGAATAAATTTTAGCAAATGCGTGTTACATGTTACGTGGTAAGCGCAGTGCGCACCTGCTTCCCCTCTTCTCCCAAACTAGCTTATACTACTGTTTCAGCTATTAAAATGGCTCCGTTTTTATGTAATGGAAGCATGATTTTGTTCCGTTTTTTTTTTTTCCTTAAGTTAATTTAGAAAAACGTTATTTGTTTGTTAAATATACGTTTTTGTTTTTTGAAGTAAAGACCAAGCGGCCAGCGGAACACTGATCATAGTCTGTTTGATCAATTTTGCCTTCTCAAATCATCACGACTTGCCTAAAATAAAAGCAATAGATATAAAACAGTTCAGGTATAAAAGAATGTTATAATATTTAAACCTAGATACATGTGTGCTATTAAGTGCATCTCCAGTCATTTGTGCGGAGAGTGGAGGCTGAAGCCGCTTTGCAGGACATGGAGGCGCCAGCGCGATCGCTCGCATTTTTTAAAAATATTCCATAATTCTTGCTCATACAGGTAACAGTAATACATCATTCGGAACTATAAAGTGTCTACTTTTATTTGTGCATGCTCACAATATCAACAAAAAAACATTAGCAGTGCTTTTATTTATAAAATAAAGAAAACAAACATAATGCGCTTTCTGTCGTCCCAACAGGAGCGCTTCACAAAAATGAATAGAAACTCAGCGAATACATAACTCACAGACATGATAAATATATCTATAGAAAGCTTTAAATTATTACTTAACGAAATAAATCAAAAACAAAATCCCTTTCATTACATAATCTGCTAATTCATATAAACATATTATTTACATTATTTTACATTATTTAAACATATAAACGTGCTATTTTTATTATTTGTAAACGCACACTTTATTGTGCTTTCCGCATGCATTGTCGATATTGGCTACTATAGGCTATAGCTAGTCAGGGGCGCGTTTCCCAAAACCAACTATGGTCGCAAGTTCCGTCGTTACTAATAGAGTTCAATGGACCTAACCACCGTAGTTAGCTAACGATGCTTTTGGGAAACGCACCCCAGGTCAGCATGCTGAAGTGTATGAGAAGAATGCCACTCAGTCAGGCGTCCCACAACTCTTATTTATAAACGTCAATATTTCATACCAAATAAATAAAGTCATGGTAGAGATGTTGCTCTGAATTTTTTTTTACCTTTCTTTTGGCTGAAATGTATTTTATTATTTCCATATTATTTTATTTTCAAGTGTTTTGAATGTATTTCTCTATTTTATTATTTTATTAAAATTACTTAAATATATAAATGTTAATGTCATTAAAGTCTGCCTCCCTGTGCTGTTATGTGAATGTTGTTTTAGGCCAAAATCACATATCCAAT
The DNA here is from genome assembly GCA_036247105.1 of Cirrhinus mrigala. Taxonomy (NCBI): domain Eukaryota; kingdom Metazoa; phylum Chordata; class Actinopteri; order Cypriniformes; family Cyprinidae; genus Cirrhinus; species Cirrhinus mrigala. The sequence goes on from CM070010.1 coordinate 1,898,309, forward strand.
ATGAGGCGAATATGGAAACATTGATTCCTGCTGCATGATATAGGGCTTTAGTTTCACTTTAAATTAATTCGTTTTGGCTTGACATTTATATAGCTTGAATAATGTTAACTTTAGACAATTTGAATGCAACGTATGTGTGACTCATCTTTTTCCCCTCCCAAAATCGCAATTTCAGCGAATGTTGCTTGGGCACTTTCCCATTGAGAAAGGGTCACAGATTTAGATCGGTCGTAAGCCCTGTGTCTCACGATGTTTGGGCCCCCAACCCCCGTTTTGGGCCCCCCGTTTTGCAACCCTTGAAAGTGCAAGAACTAACCTTAAAATTGATAACGAGAGGGGGTTGTTTGTAGGCATTGCCAAAACTTGCCAAACCACCTTCCACCTCCCCCACCCAATGAATAAAGGTGAGAAGAGCAGGCTTGGCTCCAGAGGTGGTTAGAATTGGATGCAAGTAAGATGCTTTTAAAAGTAGGCTGAAATGTCCAGCAGACAAGCGATATGCATATTTACACTTGATAAATAAATAATAATCATTCAGTTTTTTTATTGCAAATGTAAAACATTTAGGCCTAATTAATCAAATTAAAGTGACAAAGTAAAATTGTAAAAAAAAAAAAAAAGACAAGAAAATGTTCTTTTAGAATTATGTCTTTTCTCAGGTAGAATGAATGTTTTCCTGCCTTTCGGTTTTTTTTTTTTTTTGTGGTGTTGTTGTTTTTTTTTTTTTTGGCTCATGATCAATAAGTTGCATTCGCCCAAACTGATTTGCCGAAATGAAAACGGTGACGGTGAAGGTGAAGGTAATTGCTGTTAGCTCGAGTCCCGGTCGCTGTGAAGCTGGAGCAGCCGGCAGAGGATTCCAATTGGTCTTAAAGCCTCTTTCTCAAACGACTACGTTCACAATTAGAACAATAATTTGCGCAAAAAGAATGATTAATTATTATTTGAGAATTTGTTATTCATATGGTCTGGTGGTCATATGGCGTATGCCTGCGAATACGGGACAATTTGTGTTATAGCTTTCATACGTGGAGCTTCTTGATGCCTTAGAAAGCATAATGCCCCATGGCATTATATATCAACCCCAGTGGCATGACAGTTTAATAATAATAATACAAATAATAATAATACAAGTACTTTACTAAAAAACACAAATGTAAATAAATAAGTAAAATGAAGAGTCAGTCTGGTATCTTGCGTATATGGCCAATACAGCATTTTTCTTTAATAATAACATTTTGGCCAAATGCATTAAATGAACGGAAAAACTTTAAGCGAAATTAAAGTATTTTTTGTTTGTTTTTTCAAGATATTTAAAATGTTTACCGCATTGTTAAAAAATATGCTATTCGTATAAAACTTCGTTTTGAGAGGAAAAAAAGAGTCACGTAGGCTTTAGGTTGCATGTTATTAATACATTCAGAAATAATTTAGGCTAAAATACTGGTGAAAAAAGCAAATGTTTAAAAACATTATCACGTATCGAAACATGATTAAAAAATAAGGCTGTAGAATAATAGCCTACTTTTGAAATTATTTTTCCGTTACCAAATTGTCATGAGAGACAGGCATAATACTACTGACAGCAGAATCGGGAATATGTTATTGGCCTTTGCATAGTATACGCAATAACCTTCTATAGACTACAGCTCGCCGTGAATAATGTTCTCTGCCGCTTCAATTCAGTACTTTACATGACTGCCCCCTACTGATTGAGGCTTTCCTGAGTTAGAGCATCCCGTGACAACTTGCGTGACATTACGTGATCTCGCGTCGTCCCTTTACTCCATGCACGCATTCTCAGTGGCCAGATCTGTATCCCTGCCTAAAGAAAAGATCGATAATCCTCTCCTCCACCCTCCTCGCCAGCCCAAGCTGTTCCAACACGAACTCCTCTCTCTGCTCGGGCACCTAAATTTTGCCATGCGCATCATTACCCAAGGGCGCCCCTTCATCTCTCACCCCCTCATTCGCTTACAACGTGGGGATAACGTTCCTTAAACCATGGAATCACTCTTTTATAACAACCTCGTTTCGACTTCCGGCGACGTCTAACTATTTACAGACGCAGCTACCTCTGCCAGCTTCGAGGGGTTTTACCAAGGTCACTGGTCCACGTCTCCGTGGCCCCCCCATCTGCAGGGCTCCCCCAGTCCTCAGCCCACAGTGCATTAATAAAGGGCGTTTCCATTCTCCTACCCTCTCGCTTCTCAAATTCAAGATGCTGGCTCCAGAGGTGGACTAGGTTTTTAAATTCGATCCAAATACCAACCCCACCGTCTCAGGTTTAACAGTACTCAATAACGAAACGATTTCTTTTTAACCAAACAAGCAAGACAGACAAGCCAAAAGAGGCCATCTCATCTAAGTCTTCAACCTCCCTTCTCCAATCCAACCCTATCAGTCTGTCCTCGAAACCAAAAACCTGTCATTCGCTTCTGGTTCCAAAAACCCCTCAAATCCATCCTGCAATCGTCAGGTATTCCAGCAGGAAAATTCTCCAGCCATGCTTTTCGCATTGGGGCAGCAACATCAGCAGCCTAGAACGGCCTCTCCAAACAGCAGATCCAAACCCTAGGAAGATGGTCATTTCAAGTCTTCCAAAGCTAATCCAGAACTAACCAGTCCCACATAAAAGAAGCCCACCAAACCCTCATTGGCCGACAAGCCATAAAGTAATCTCCCCTCGTCTCTTCCCCCCCGCCTGGTGCAACGCCCGGAGTCTTGATCTCCCATCAGTTGCCACGAGAGCCCCCCCAGGTGGGTTTGCCTTTCTCCATCCTTGCCCGGCGGGCCAAACTCCACGTCTCTTCTCCCCGCCTGGTGCAACACCTGGAGTCTTCATCTCCCAGCAGTTGCTGCGAGAGCCCTCCCAGGCGGGTTCGCCTTTCTCCCTCCCTGCCCGGCGGGCCGAACTCCTCGTCTCTTCCCCCCCACCTGGTGCAATGCCTAGAGTCTTGATCTCCCAGCAGTTGTCGCGAGAGCCCTCCCAGACGGGTTTGCCTTACTCCGTCCTTGCCCGGCGGGCCAAAACTCCACGTCTCTTCCCCCCGCGAGAGCCCTCCCAGGCGGGTGTTCCTTCCTTTTTGCCTGCCCGGTGAGAGCCCTCCCAGTCAGGCCTCCATACTTGCTGCCCACAAGCGAGGCTCACCCATCCGATGCCACGAGTCTTGATCTCCCGTCGGACGTCTCGAGAGTCCTCCTGACTGGGCACCCCAAACCACGCATTCCAACATCAGCGGGCGGCAGGGCCTACCCATCCGTAGCCTTAAAACAGGAGTATGTAGGCTCCTCCGGCCTGCCAACCAGGCGACTTCTCGATCGTCAGCCTCCGCCAGATCCTAGCGCCTATTTTGGGGGGGGGGTCTTCAGTCTGGCGGCTGTCCTCCACTCTATTGCTTTTTGGGGGGTTCTCTGGGTTCGGGCCATTCCCGAGCTCGGAGCCCTTCCCCGGACAGCACACCAAATATGCATTACTATACTTCGGCTAATTATATGTAAGCGTGAACTCGTGAAATGATGTTTTATTAACAAGTGTAGCGATTTAGCTCAAAAGGAAATGTATATAAATAATTACAATTAATTATTATTTAATCAACTCAATGATAATTTCTTGGCCAAAGAAAATAACTTACTTAAAGCACCATTGCATTAGAACATGTAGCTCAAGAGCCACAGCTCTGTATGTTGGGGCCTGTCGAGCCCGCCGGGCACGCCCTGTGCCGGCTCAGGCTCCCCGTGCGTTCGTCCACACGGGCAGCGATTGGAAGAAGAGCGCGAAGTGAAGAGAGAGGAAGAAGAGAGAAGAGGGAGGCAATCAATCGTTTGATGCCTTTAAGCTCTCTGGAGGCTGCGCCTCCAGGAGGTCCACGAACCTACGGGAAATTTTTACCATTGGAGGGAAAGTTTACGACTCTTTGTCTGTAAGCATGGTATTTTGCATATGTAATTCGACTGGGTGTTGATGCAAAACTACTAAGGTTTTGTAAAACACTAATATGTTGCATAGGTATCAACATCTAATTTACACCATCTTTTAGATCATCAAAATACGAATTCAAAGAGACCAAACATAGCATAGGTGGGTTATACAACTAGTCATCTATCATAACGCATGCATAAAACAGCAGAAAGACAAATACAACAGACAAAATTAAAATACAATGCAGTACACAGTGTACACAATGACCTGGGCTATGTGTGATAGGAAGGTCAAAGAACGGTTTGTCTGTGAATGAATAGGAAAGAGTCCATTTCTATAGGCATTGTGTCTTTCCTATAGGGAAATGTAGTGTGCTCTGTTTGCATTCCTTGAAACAATAAAACCTGTGATATCAGATGGTCACCCTGGCAACTAAGCCCTTTTGGGGTGTTCGTTGCTTTGGGGGGTTGTCTCCAAAACTCCAGCATATAGCTGGGTTGTTGGTTTTAAAGATTATTTGTTAAATGTAACAAATAACTGTATGTCTGATTGGTCCAGATGCTACACAAGGTTCGGGAGGAGTGCGTCAGATACCTAGCCTAATTATCACAAGAGGAGCTCACTTAAGTTAATCAATGCTACAATTTAAATACAGCTGAACTTGCCTCTATCCATTTGATGGTTTATCAGCAACCCACCACCACCCCATCTCTTTACTCCTCACATGAGTTCTCACTACACCTAGGGGGGTTCTCTGGGTTCGGGCCATTCCCGAGCTCGGAGCCCTTCCCCGGACAGCACGCCAAATATGCATTACTATACTCCGGCTAATTATATGTAAGTGTGAACTCGTGAAACACTATATTATGTGTTTTTGCTCAATTTTGCAGAGAACATGTTACCTTTCAAGCCATAGCAGAATTGTTGAGCTGAGCAACACAGCGGTGTTTAGTTTCTGAATAGGGGTGTAAGAAAATATCGATACACGTGTGTATCATGATATTTTGTTTGGTGATACTGTATCAATTCTCAAAAATGGAATATCAATATTTAAAAATAAAAATAATCATACAAGATTCACAATAGTTGCTTCGTTTTAAGCTTATATCCTGACCGCTAGATTCCAGTCTTCTTATCTCTGAACTTAAACAGTGACAGGAAATACTAGTATACGGGCACGCCGCTAATGTTAGCGTTAATGGAGGATGAAAGAATAGTTCCTGCTCCCGCCTCGGTGTAAAGTGTGGCGTATTTCGGCTTTTGAGGTAACGTTCGCTCCGGGACGCTGCAAGCAGCGAAACCGTGGCGCAGCCGCCACCCTCGAATGAATGAATGACTCATTAAGATATTTACCACCACCTGCTGGCAGATTTCTGCAGATTTAGAGTATAATTTCATTAAAATAACTAACTAAATAAATAAATAAACAATAATAATAACATTAAAGGGATAGTTTACCAATAACATTTAATTCTGTCATCATTTACTCACCCTCATGTCATTTTAAACCTTTCTTTTGTTGAACAAAAAAGAAGATATTTTGGTTGTTGATAACAAAGCTGTTTTGGTTACCATGACTTTCATTATTCTCAATATATTTTTACAGCTCCTTTCTCAGGAGCTGTTAAGAACAGGTCGATTTTGGCCTGTCTAGTTAATATTCATGAGGCTCTCTTCTGATTGGCCTGTTGTTTTCTGAGTGACGGACAGCCAGGCCAACCACAGGTAACTAGGGTCGTGTATGCTGTAGCCTGCTGTGGCTTGGTGATACCCACAAGTCAGGTTAATAGAAATAACGATAATGATGGTCACTGCTGAGGGAAATGTTGTTCGACCATACATGTTTGAGCTGAACTCGGACCCTGAATCGTCGACGACAGAAGACAACCAGCCACCTCCTCAAACACACTTACAACACAATGTTTCAGAATGGTAATTAATGTTTTTTTTTTTTTCAATCACAGAATGCAGTAAGTTACGTAACTATTGCTTTCCTACTGATACAGTAAGTTGTCGTGCCACTAGTCTCTTATATTAATGTTGTTCAGAAGCCTGTGCAATGAGGTAGTTTCCTGACATCCATTGACTGAACAGCGTTTCCTCGACATGTTTCCGTATTGCTGTTTCTCAGTAATGGCATGGATGTGATGTTGTCTGGGGGTTTGGCAAAAGGAGGGTGGGATGGTGGTGGTGCTCGGGGTGGAGACTGAAGGCAGTGACTGTGTAGTCTGAACGTCACATTTTTACAGAAGTCACAGCCAGGAAATTTGAGTTTTGACAATACACACCTTGACGAAAGTCTTGTCGCCTATCCAAGTTGTAGGAACAACAAATAATAACTTGACTTCTAGTTGATCATTTGGAATCAGAAGTGGCTTATATGAAAGGCAAAGGCCTCTAGATTACGCTAATTTTACCAAAATAAAATCTTATCATGCTGTGATTTCTAATTATTTAATTAGGACAGAAAAAAAAAACTAAGATTAGCTTCTCTATTCTTTTTGCATTCTATTTATTTGTTTTCTTTCTATGTATTACATAATTAATGAAAAAGGCCTGTAACACTACTTTGCTCTATTCTTTTTCTGTTCTCTTTATTTTATTTATTATGTAATTAACAAAAAAAAACCTTGCTACATGTACTGCGATAGGCTAACTGAGACTTGTCATAGCACTTCCGTATCATTGCTCTTTTGTTGATTTTGATTGCTTCCATTGTCCTCTTTTGTAAGTCGCTTTCGATAAAAGCGTCTGCTAAAGAAATAATGATAAACGTAAATGTCTGCTACTAGTTAAACAGCAGCTCTACTTTCTTCATTCACTTAAGTCAGAGGAGAACCGGTCCCCAAATGAGACTAAAGATTTTTTTTCTCCATTTGTGTCACCTGATAGAGTTTGAGTTTCTTGTCACTGTCACCTACTGGCTTGTTTAGTTGGAGTTTGAATGTCACGTAACTTTCAGAAATGTACTGATATAACTGCATTGACTAAAACCATTGTATGAGAACAAAGCTTCAACTGAATTAAGCTGTACAATCATCTTCTGAAGAGCTGCTTTACAGTTGAATTACATCCCGCAAACATCAAACTGGTATTGAACTGAATTGTATAAAGCAATAAAGAAATAAAGGTGACTTGACTTGGCTTATTTTGTGGTGTACTGTCATTTGTGTTGCCTGTGTTTTTCTCTCTGTGTTTTCCTCTTTGGCTCCTTCCGTCTCTTTGACAGAAAGCTGATCACAGAGGCTAAGAAACTTTTTCCAGAGTGCTGTCTATGTTCTGCCCAGCTTGTTGAAACTGTTGTGTATTCTTATGGTTGAGTTTATTTTTTATTTTTTGGCATTGCTCTTTAATCTGAGGTAATGTCAGTTAATTTACTGTAATAGTGACACCAACATGTAACTTGTAATATTCCAAGTTAGGGCTTTTTTGTTCCTTTATTTACAAGTTGTTAATGTTGTTAATTTATTTTGTCTGATCAGTTTAGTTAAGATTTTACTTCTCAGACCGGTGTTCTTTAAAACCTTTATATTGTTGCATCCATTAGAAACTCCTAGACTCATACAGATATACAGACACACTGAAAAGTTTAAACAATAAAACCCCAAAACTCCTCCTGCTTGACATACTTGAGTTTGTCCAGTGAGCAGTTTGGATCCTCCAGTTTTTTGGTGAGCAGCTTGACTCCTGAATTTCCTGGGTGATTGTAGCTCAGATCCAGCTCTCTCAGGTGTGAGGGGTTTGAACTCAGAGCTGATGACACATAACCACAGCCTTTCTCTGTCACCATACAGCCAGACAACCTACAAACACATACAACAGTCCACATCACATTAGTGTGTTTGGTGTTCCTTTTAATATTGAACTGATTGTGATCAGTAAAAACAACTGATCACAAAAAAAGATAATCTTGTGTTCATTTAGCATTATCAGGAAGAAACAAATATTCCCCCAAATCATTGGACATTATATATCTTGCATTTAAATGCAAAAGTAAAGTATTAGATCTCTCACACAAACAATAGTGGCACAATACTGCTCCTGAAAACTTATGTCAACAACATAGTAAAAGAAAGAATATAAAGATATATTTGAAAACAAAACTTCTTGTTCTAAAATTAAATAAGAACCTGCTTGCAGATTCCCACAGTCGCACTTGTAAACACAACTCTGAAATCCACACTTGAAGATTTTAAGCCTGATTTGCCTCCCTAAACAATCAGTGGGGAATAGCCAGTTTAAAGGCGTGTCGCAAATAACTTTTTGTCCAAAAAAATCCTCAATTGTGTGGTGTCATTATGATTAATTCACTGCTCGTGATCATGTCAGAGCAAACATATTTGATATTTATGACTCTTGATCATGCTGCCTCTGATGTGATACTTGTCATAGTTCCCCAGATCTCAAACCAAACAAGCGTCTGTGGGATGTGCTGAACAAACAAGTCTGATTTATGGAGGCCCCACCTCATGACTTAAAGGATCTGCTGCTAACATCTTGGTGCCAGATAACACAGCATACCTTCAGGTGTCTAGTGGAGTCCATGCCTCGACACGTCAGGGCTGTTTTGGCAGCAAAAGGGGGACCAACACAATATTAGGAAGGTGGTCATAATGTTTGCCTGTTCTGTGTATATGTGATGCAATCTGGGAAAACCCATGGGATGTCGTGTTGGGTCTTTTTCAATACATTCGAAAAATAGGTTAAATGTAATTTTTTTTGCCAAAATTAGATTTTCATTTAATTATTTATCTATCTAACTTATCTATCATCTCTGAAAATATCTTGGCAAAATGCACAGAGAACTGGTGATTTATTGTCTTTCTCTTGTGTTAAGAAAGCACTAGGAGGTGCACCACAACAGTTAACCTATCAAAATAAACCATGTAACCTATATCATAAAGTTGTATAAATGCACATTTCCTGCCAGTCCTGTGCAAACTACATCACAAAATGTTTATTTATTTTTTAATATCATGAGATGGCGGAGTTTTGAGTTTAAGTAGCTGCTCACTTAAAACAATCTTGCTTGTCTCAATCTCGTTGTGTGCAGGAAGGAGGAGTAGGGACGAGGAAGTCATGAACACGCACTTTATTAATATAATCCAAAAAAGGGAACAGGAACGAACAGGAACAGCAGGGAAACCACATGCGCTCTGGAGGCGTTGGTACAGGAGGCCGCTCTGGCGGCGCAGGCTCTGGAGGGCGCTCAGGCTCTGGAGGGCACTCAGGCTCTGGACGGCGCTCAGGCTCTGGAGGACTGGACAGAGTGGTGTGCGTTTGTGGCTCCCTAGCGTTTTATTCTTCTGAGGAAATCTCTATTTTACTATTACTTTCTGTTGTTTAAAGTGATAAAATATAGCTTTTTCCCCACCAGATTTCTGTTATTATCCATCAAACTAATCCGATCGCTCGCTTTTAATCTATAACCGCGAGTGCAACGCCGCGCTGTGCGTTAGCATTCCGTTTGCCGGTTAGCCTGCCATTTGCGTTCCCACTCACGTCTCTATTCAGGTCTACTACCGCTTTCCTTTTTTCCTCGCTCTCGTTGATTGCTCGTTTTTATTCTACAACCGCGAGTGCAGCGTGTTTGTAGTGTGTTAGCCGGTTAGCTTGCCATTCACTTTTACTTTTTCTCTACGCCTTTTTCTACACAAGTTTCATCAGACAACAGTGGTGAGTTGAAATCGTTCTACAACTACGGTGAGTAATGGCTTCTTCTCCTTTCCTGGTAACCTGCATCACCTGTCATATGTATAGTTTATCAATCTCTGTCGGCAGCGAGGGATTCACATGTGATAAATGCAGGGAAATAGTTAGGCTGACAGAGAAGATTTCAGAACTAGAGACACGCATCCAAACTTTAATCGAGGATAGTAAGAATGCAAGGGCATTAGATACGGCTTTGGATGCGACTAGCTTAGGAAGTCCCGTACATTGTTCGGTTCCGGTAACTTCGCCTTTGCAGCAGGGCAACTGGGTGACTGTGAGACGGCATAGTCGCGGGTCAAAACACCGCTCTTCCGTTCCGATCAGAACATCAAACAGGTTCTCCCCACTCAGTGACGCACCCACTGAGAAACCTGATGAAAGTGCTCTAGTTATTGGCGATTCTATTGTACGGAACGTGAAAATAGAGACACCAGCCACCATAGTCCAATGTTTACCGGGAGCCAGAGCGCCTGACATCTTGGCAAATTTAAAAGTGCTGGCTAATGCTAAACGTAAATTCAGTAAGATCGTTATTCACGTCGGCACAAATGATGTTCGACTTCGCCAGTCGGAGATCACTAAAAATAATGTTAAAGAGATGTGTGAACTTGCAAGTACGATGTCAGACACTGTAATTTGCTCTGGCCCCCTCCCTGCGTATCGTGGTGACGAGATACATAGCAGACTGTCGTCACTAAATGGCTGGATGTCTAAGTGGTGCCCGCAGAATAACATAGGTTTCATAGACAATTGGACAAGTTTTTGGGGCAGACCTGACCTGTTGAAAAGAGATGGTCTTCATCCCTCCAGGGGTGGTGCTGCTCTTCTCTCTAGTAATATGGCATATAGTCTTAGAGTTTGCACTTGACTAACTGGGGCCCAGGTCAGGAAGCAGACAGACTGGCTAATCCGACCGTCTGCTAGCCGCCTCACGTCACCAAAATCAGTTAATTCTCAGCACATAGAGACCCTTACACCTAGATATCATGCTATAGAGACTGTGTCTGTTCCCCGAGCTAGACAATACAAAAGACGTCCAAACCAATTTAAGAGTAACAATCTAATCAACGTTCAACAAATTAAAAATTTACATAATACAGAGAAACAAATGATAAAACTCGGCCTTTTGAATATCAGGTCCCTTTCCACAAAAGCGCTTTTTGTAAATGATATGATCATTGATCATAACCTAGATGTGCTATGTTTGACAGAAACCTGGCTAAAATCAGAAGATTACATTATCTTAAACGAGTCTACCCCTCATGATTACTGTTATAAACATGAGCCACGTCTAAAAGGTAAAGGGGGAGGTGTTTCTACAATTTATAGCAATATTTTTAGTGTTTCACAGAGAGCGGATTTCAAGTATAACTCGTTTGAAGTAATGGTGCTTCATATAACATTATCCAGAGAAACAAGTGTTAATGATAAATCCCCTATGACGTTTGTACTTGCTACTGTATACAGGCCACCAGGGCACCATACAGATTTTCTTAAAGAATTCGCTGATTTTATATCTGAGCTGGTGTTGGCTACAGATAAGGTCTTAATAGTAGGTGACTTTAACATCCATGTTGATATTGAAAATGATGCACTGGCAGCTGCATTTACAGACATTCTAAATTCTATTGGAGTTAGACAACACGTGTCAGGTCCCACTCATTGTCGAAATCATACTCTAGACTTAATACTGTCACATGGAATTGATGTCAATGCCGTTGAGATTCTGCAGCAAAGTGATGATATCTCTGATCATTATCTAGTCTCGTGTATACTCCAGATAACTAAAACTGTAAATTCAACTCCTTATTACAAGTATGGTAGAACCATCACTTCTACTACAAAAGATTGCTTTCTAAGTAATCTTCCTGATTTATCTGAATTCCTCAGCATGTCCAATAGCTCAGAAAAACTTGATGATGTAACAGAAACTATTGACTCTCTCTTTTCCAGGACTCTAGATACGGTCGCTCCTCTGCGCCTAAGGAAGATTAAGGAAAACTGTCCGACCCCGTGGTATAACGAGCACACTCGCGCCCTAAAGAGAGCAGCCCGGAAAATGGAGCGCAGCTGGAGGAAAACAAAATTAGAGGTTTTTCGTACTGCTTGGCGGGAATGTACCCTATCGTACAGAAAAGCGTTAAAATCGGCCAGATCTGATTACTTTTCGACTCTTTTAGAAGAAAACAAACATAACCCTAGGTATTTATTCAATGCAGTGGCTAAGTTAACAAAAAATAAAGAACCAACAGGCACTGACTGTGCCCATCAGCATAGCAGTAATGACTTCATGAACTACTTTACTTCTAAGATCGATACAATTAGAGACAAAATTGTCACCATGCAGCCGTCAATTACAGTGTCGCATCAGATAGTGCGCTATAGATTTCCTGGGGAACAATTCCACTCATTCTCTACTATAGGTCAGGAAGAATTGTATAAACTTGTTAAATCATCTAAACCAACAACTTGTATGCTAGACCCTATTCCATCTAGGCTACTAAAAGACTTGCTTCCAGATCTCATAGATCCTCTGCTAAATATTATTAATTCATCACTGTCATTAGGATATGTCCCCAAAACCTTCAAACTGGCTGCTATTAAGCCTCTAATTAAAAAACCACAACTTGACCCCAACGAATTGACTAATTACAGACCTATCTCGAATCTCCCATTTCTATCAAAGATATTAGAAAAGGTTGTATCCTCACAATTATCTTCCTTCCTACAGAAATATGATATCTGTGAGGATTTTCAGTCAGGTTTTAGACCATACCATAGTACTGAGACTGCTCTTATTAGAGTTACAAATGATCTACTCTTGTCATCTGATCGTGGTTGTATCTCTCTGTTAGTGCTACTGGATCTTAGTGCTGCGTTTGATACTGTTGACCACAACATTCTCTTGAATAGACTTGAGAATTATGTTGGCATTAGTGGTAGTGCATTGGCATGGTTCAAATCGTACCTATCTGACCGCCATCAATTCGTGGTAGTAAATGAAAAGGTATCATATCGATCACAAGTGCAGTATGGAGTACCGCAAGGCTCAGTACTAGGGCCATTACTCTTTACGCTTTACATGTTACCCCTGGGTGATATCATCAGGAAATATGGTGTTAGCTTTCACTGCTACGCTGATGATACCCAGCTCTATATTTCTTCGCGGCCCGGCGAAACGTACCAATTTGAAAAACTAATGGATTGTGTAGTTGAGTTAAAAAATTGGATGACAAGTAATTTCTTACTGCTAAATTCTGAAAAAACAGAGGTGTTAATTATTGGGCCTAAAACCTCAGCGTGTAATAACCTACAACACTGTCTAATACTGGATGGCTGCTCTGTCAATTCTTCGTCATCAGTTAGGAACCTAGGTGTGCTATTTGATGGTAATCTTTCCTTTGAAAACCACATCTCTAGTATTTGCAAAACTGCATTTTTCCATCTCAAAAATATATCTAAACTACGACCTATGCTATCAATGTCAAATGCTGAAACATTAATTCATGCATTTATGACCTCACGGTTAGATTATTGTAATGCTTTATTGGGTGGTTGTTCTGCTCGCTTAATAAACAAACTCCAGCTGGTCCAAAATGCAGCAGCTAGAGTTCTTACTAGAACCAAAAAGTATGATCATATTAGCCCGGTTCTGTCTACACTGCACTGGCTCCCTATTAAACATCGTATAGATTTTAAAATCTTGCTAATTACTTACAAAGCCCTTAATGGTTTAGCTCCTCAGTACCTGAGCGAGCTCCTATCACATTATAGTCCCTCACGTCCGCTGCGTTCTCAAAACTCTGGCAATTTGATAATACCTAGAATATCAAAATCAACCGCGGGCGGGAGATCATTTTCTTATCTAGCGCCCAAACTCTGGAACAATCTACCCTACAATGTTCGGGACGCAGACACACTCTGTCAGTTTAAATCTAGATTAAAGACCCATCTCTTTAACCTTGCTTACACATAACACATCAACATATTCTTATAATTCAAATCCGTTAAAGGATTGTTAGGCTGCACTAATTAGGTCAACCGGAACCGGGAACACTTCCCATAACACCCGATGTACTCAGTGCATCGTCAGAAGAATGGCATCTACGCTAATATTAGTCTGTTTCTCTCTTATCCCGAGGTCACATTAACCACCAGATCCAGTCCGTATCCAGATCAGATGGTCACTGCAGTCCCCCGGATCCAGTCCGAACCCAGCCCAGATGGTGGATCAGCACCTAGTGACGACCTCTACAGCCCTGAATGTCATCGGAGTCCACATCAACTAGATGAGCCCCAGAGACGGATCCACAGTGAAGACCTCGTCACCTAGACGGCTGTCGGCACAAGACCACGGGACCTTTGGCCAGAGGAGGACTGGCCCCCCGATTGAGCCTGGTTTCTCCCAAGGTTTTTTTCTCCATTTGTCACCGATGGAGTTTTGGTTCCTTGCCGCTGTCGCCTCTGGCTTGCTTAGTTGGGGACACTTTCTCTCAACACAATATTGCATTTTATTTTATTGTTTTTGATTAACTACCTTTACCTAAAATGTGAGTGTTTACTGTTGCCTTTGGCATTGTTGATGTACTGTTTCCTATCTAATACTGTACAGCCGCCTTGTCACAATTCTGTATTGTTAAAGGCGGTATATAAATAAAGGTGACTTGACTTGACAAAAAAAAAATAAATAAATAAATAAATAAAAAGCATACTAACCATAAACTCCAGAATAAGACTGCTAGGGTCTTCATTCAGGTAGACGCATAGAGATTTGATTATGCATTCTCTCTTCACTTCAATGTCATCAGTCTAAAGAAAAACAAAAAACAAATTTTTATAGCCATTACATTTTTTACAAAATCAGTCTATGGAACAGTTAAGCAATGAGAACGTTTGAAACGTTGGCAAAAAAGAAGCCGTTTTGAAATGTCTGTCAATATGATGAACAATGAGATGTAACAAATGAAAATATTCACCTTTACAGTACACACACACACAAAAAAAAAAATCCTACTCACTGTATTTTCTTATAGTGTTGGGGGTGGGGTAATTGCAACATCTGTCAGTTTGTACCAATACTATATATTTTGCATGTATTGTACTTCAGATGTTAATAAATTTAATCCTATTACATTTTCATCTTTTTTTGTGCATGCTTATGATCATAACACCAAAACTCAAGAGGTTAGTGAGGTGAGAGGATCATGTTTTAAAGGGATAGTTCACCCAAAAATGAAAATTGTCATTACTTACCCACCTTCATTCGTATTCAGAACACAATTTAAGATATTTCTGATATAGTCCAAGAGCTCTCTTACTCTCACAATGACATCAAGGGTACTACAACATTCCACAAAAGTACCAAGATAATAGACAAAGTAAAATTAATTTTTATATATATATATAAAAATATATATATATATTTTTTTTTTTTTTTTTGCGCAAAAAGTTCTCATAGCTTCATAAAATTACAACTGAACCACTGATGTCACATGGACTATTTTGTTGATCATCTTGGTACTTTTCTGGGTCTTGAACATGATAGTACCCTTGCTGTGTATGGGAGGGGCACAGAGCTCATCTCAGATCATCAAAAATATCTTTGTGTTCTGAAGATGAACAAAGGTCTTACGGTTTAGAACAACATGAGAGTAATTAATGACAGATTTTCATTGTTGGAACTAACCCTTTACTCACCCTCATGTCGTTCCATACCCGTAAGATCCATAAGAGTTT
The DNA here is from genome assembly GCA_036247105.1 of Cirrhinus mrigala. NCBI lineage: Eukaryota > Metazoa > Chordata > Actinopteri > Cypriniformes > Cyprinidae > Cirrhinus > Cirrhinus mrigala. Next base: position 1,913,679 of record CM070010.1, read on the forward strand.
TGTGACCCTCCATAGACAGCAAGGGTACTACCACGTTCAAGGCCCAGAAAATGACTAAAAACATTGTTGAAGATGTCCATGTGACATCAGTGGTTCAACCGTAATTTAATGAAACTATGAGAACACTTTGTGCGCAAAAAAAGTAAACTAACTTTATTCAACAATAATTCTCCTCCACGTCACCCTAGCACTATTTTGGAGAGTACCACGACATATGCACATGCTTTGATCTGCATGTAAAACAATGCACGTGTGTGGTGCTGCTGATGTAGGACGCGCTGCGACTTGTTTACATTCAGAGGATAGCACATGCATGCCTCTTTGTACTCTCCAAAATGGCGCTAGAGTGATGCTGAGGAGAAGAATTGTTGAATTAAGTTATTTTAGCATTTTTGCGTAACAAAAGTAGATGTCACATAAATTATTTTATTTTATCGATGTCCTTACTACCTTTCTTGGCCTTATAAGTCTCAGTTGTGGTGCTGTCTATGCAGGGTCAGAAAGCTCTCAGATTTTATCAAAAATATCGTAATTAGTGTTCCAAATATGAATGAAGGTTTTAGGGGTTTGTAACGACATGAGGGTGAATAATTAATGACAGATTTTCAATTTTTGGGTGAACTATCCTTTTATTTAGGGCTGGGACAATAAATTGATGCCTTGCGATTTGTAAATCGATTCTGGGATTTTCGGAATGCATCACGATTCTCTCTGGAATGCAGTCTAACACTGAAGATAAACCTCATGCTATATGTAACTAAGAATGAAGATAAATTTTTCTCATGTTATTTGTATGTTACATTTTTTTCCCTACATTTTTGCTATATTACACCATGGGTGTGATAACTACCCACTTGTATCTCTGCTTTTATGACACGAGATGAACATCCTTGTAATTCACTTAAACCTTTCAAAACTTTATTAATGATTATTTTAGGTTCAAGTGGTATGTGTAAGGAATTGGAGGCAAGCAGAGTCCGGCTGTTTGTAAAACATACAGTGCCATGTGTTAAAAAATAAGTTCAGAATCGATTTGGGAGACAATTGCAATCCATTTAGAAAATCTCAGAATAGATACAGAGTAAGTTCTCAATTCGCAATGCATGATTGATTGTCCCAGCTTAGTTTTAATACAAGGTTTTGTTGAGTGCAGTTGTTCATACCTGAGTAGTAGGCATCAAGAGGGTTTTAATTCTTTGCCCAATGACTCCTCCTCGTTTGGCAAAAATCTTCATAAGCTTTGCAATGTATGCATCCATCTTGGCAAAGAATGTTGACACCAATGGGACTGTTGTAATTCTCTCAAATTCTGCACAAACCTAGAACACACAGTAATTTGTTACCGGCAGACCAATATAATTTAACAGCAACGGCAGATTTTTCACTTAAATTTTTTCTCTTACCTCTTCTGTTCTGAAAAGAGCAGGCCACCTGGTTTTGAAGTCTGTGATAAGTGGTTCCTTGATCACCTCATGCCTCCTGGCTGAAAAACTCCTGTCCATCAGCATTCGTACATTCTTCTCATTGTTCTTCTTTTTTACTTCAGTCAGAAGTGTTTTTCTGATTTCCTCGAGAGTTTCATCTGTTTCCCCTTGTGGATGGGAAGGGCAGTAATTAACCTCAGCCTTGCGTGGTTTTTTTACACGGTATGCAGGACTGGATATTCCATCTGGCTTGTGCTTGATTGAATTAACTGTGACTTCTGTGCAGCCGAGATTCCTCAATTTTGTTCTATAATTGCCAAGTTTGTATTTTAAACTGGCTTTCCATCCACTGTATCCAGTTACAGAACCTCTCTCTTTTAAGCAAGGGTGCTTTTTAATGAGTGCTTCAGCCACCTGACCATATTCTGCATCTGAAGGGTAAAGTTTGTATTTCACAATTTCTTCTGCAAGTCCATCTAAAATGGACATTTTCAGCTTCGGGTCAGGACTGAGAAAAGTGCGCTCTGTTTTAAAGGCTGCATTTCCTTGTTCCAGTTTGAGCTCAGCATCATATGTGAAACGAGGCACAGTGAATTCAGCTGGCCATGCAGATGACTTAATACTAGATGACGACACAGGAGCCATACTCGCAGAAGATTCAGAGTTTGAAGTAGATGGAAAAGAAAATACAAGGGTGTCACAGGATGAGAGTGACAGAGCTGGTGAGGAGCAAGCACTTTCATTTTGAAATGTGTCCACATGTGGTATAGGCGAGCCATCGCGGTCACTTGATGCTGTCAAAAATACCACTTTCAGGGTACTTTTGTCTTGGATTTCTGATGTGGACATGAGATTCATGAACTCATTGTCAAAGTCCGGGTCCATGAATTGCAATCTAAAATTTCCTCGTAGATTGCACTGCTTTTCAACTTCCTTTGATAGATCAGCAACAGAAGTAGGCATCCCATCTTGAAGGATCACCCTCTGGGAGTTGTTCTCTCCAAGAATAATTCTTAGCTGGATTGAAGAAGTCATTGTAGTAAGTCTGTGAATACAAGGTAGGGTGGGGGGAATCAGTTTAGCTGTAATAATAATAATAATAATAATAATAAATAAAAACAATTACAAATTTAATTTTTTTTTTTAAATGAAACAATGGTTTGAAGAAAACATGGCCATTTCTTTAAAGAAACATTTAAAAACAGCATGTCACCTTTTATGCATGTACTTGTCTTTTCAGGGTCACCAAACGCAAAGGACCAACCATGTAGTCAGATAAAGGATAACCGTCCGCTAAATCACCATGTTCTACAAAGAACATCTCTCTTGTTGGTGATACAGTAAGCTCAAAAGCCCTGAAGTGTTCCCTGTACCAACCACACAATCGTCTCAGTATGAAGCACAACGTCTCTTGAACTACACAAATCTGAACAATTTCTCCAAAGTCTGGGAGACCACTTGTAGTATCATGTGCCAGGATCATACCATTTCTGAAGTTCATACCCTTGTTAGAGACACTCTTAGCAACATGGACCTCAGATACATTTGGGAATTTATCTTTGATCTTCTGAGCTACCTCTGTCTGCAAAACATCAAGAGGAACTGTTGAGGCAGTTGAAACTTCCAGTGTACCTTTTTCATGACTACTTTTCAAGTGGTAGGAAATCATTAGCTGATGTTTTACAGCGAGTGAGCGGGGAACATTTTTGAAGCAATTGGTGTGTCGTGCAACCTGCTTGAAAAAGCTGTGCTTTGCTTCGAAACGCATAGTCCATAAATGGACAAGAGGACCAAACGATTTTACCATCTCAGGGTAATGTTGTAAGTAATGGTGCTTCGGAAGAAGTTTGATATCAGGGAAAATTTCTTGGTACCTCTGCCTGTGCTCAGAAATCTTCATCTCAAGGTAGGATATGGATTCATCAGTGTGTACTGGGGAAACCACCAACTCAACAATATCCTTCAGGTCCATCAACACCTGCCATGTGGGCTCACCTTCAGGTACCACATTCCCAATCAGAAATGGAAGACATCTGATCATACTCCAGTTTTCATGGGCATTTCCCCCAATTGTGTTACGACGTGAAAACGTGACTGGAATTGCATGAGGCTTGTTCTTCTGGTCTTCCCACTTGTAAGGAAATTGAAGAATAGATTCATTGAGGCTTTCCAGTGTAAAGTATTTCTTAGAAATCAGCAAAGCCAAGCACTGTGCAAGTTCTATGGGCACTACACCCTCAAAAATGTCATGTAGCACATCCGGGGGATAAGCAGACAAGACATTGAAATAAGAGAGGTGCTTCGTAAAAACACATTCTCTTTTCACTCCACAATAGCTTGTGCCCTTTTCCTGTGCAGTTTTCACATGATCTTTATGAAGATCTTTGTTTCTGAGGTTGAATGCACCAGACTGAACTTCTTTTGCCTGCACATCAGAACTTTTCCCTACACAAAACCGACAAAAGAACTCTCCAGAAAAGCTTTCAACAAAGCCAGCCATACCATGAGCTGCCAGGTTGTCTGCCACCACACAATAAACAGTACCTTTAATAAAGGTTCCAAGTAGATGAATAAATATGCCATCTTTTTCAAGAATTGAAAGGTCATGCAGAAGAGGCTCAAGAACTTTCTCATACCCATAGCGTTTCAAATCCTCACTTTTGCACAGGAGAGCCAAATAGATCGAGGAGAGAGAGGAATGGGAGCCTGGGGGTAAATTGCTCAAAATCCAGTACACAGCAAAGAGCTTGTGTTTCTTTCTGGACGTCCCTAGTGGGTTACACACTTCGAAATCATCTGCATATAAAGTTAACGAAATTGTTAAGTCTTTTCCAGACAACAAACTGTTTTCTTTGAAGTGGGTACCATCCTGAAATGACCTGTAATCATGGCTGCTGCAGCTGGCTGGACTAGTTCTTGCTCTATGGTTTTCAACAACTCTGTCAACAATGTCCTGCTTAGCAAAGAGCAGCTGCAAAGACTTCAAAATTGGAACATACTGAAAGGTGTTAGTCTGTCGTTCATCAAGGCAGTACTCAATAGGTTCCACAACACTAAAGTTGTCCTTATAAAACTGCTTGCGCTTATAAGCAGTGCATAAAGAACCACCTCTGCCTATGGCTGAGTGTAATGGGTCAGATGCAGAGATGGTAGCGGCTATTTCCTTTATGACAGGTTCATCAACATGAAGATTATGTTTCTCAAACACCTGTTGTACTCCAGCAACTGAGAGAGGCACTGACACAGACTTTAACAGGAAATGCAGCTCTTCCAAAAAATCAACAATGGCTAAAGAAGGAACATGTACAAGATGTTCCAGTTTTAATAGCATTGCTGCTAAATTCTGAACAACAACACCAGGCAAGTCTTTAGCCATTTCACTGCAGTCATCATCCAAACAAGCAGCACTGGCCTCACTACTGCCAAAATCTTGAACATCTTCAGGCTCTCCAAATTGTTCAGACATGGCAACTACACCAGGCTTAAAGTCATTTAGCGAATGTGGGTTGTGTTTTCTGTTTTTATGCGACTTGAAAGTTCCATATACATTTGATTGGAAATTGCAGCCAGAAAACATGCAATGAACTGTTTAATTTCTCTTTAAATGACTATTTATGTGAAGAAAGTAATCTCTTTCTGTTGCAAGATTACTGCATACACACAAATGACAACTGAAGGTGGACCTTTGTTTGTCATTTACTCCTGAGTGTGTAGCATGATTTCTACTTAGATGAATCAGTAGAGCATTCCATGTTTTGAATGAACATGGACAGTCTGAATATGTACAAGAATATCGCTGACTACGACCATAATGCCTGTGAATCAGTCTGTGATGTTTTAGTAATTTAGATCTTGCAGAAACTGCAATTCCACAAATTTTACATGTCCACATTTCTGAAAGAGAATAAATCACACACAGACACACACAAAATAATAAACATCACACCAAGGGAGATAGCATCTGTAACTATAGATGCAAAACAAGTTAACACTTAACGGTTTAAAGGTACACTGTAATTTTTGTTCAAGAAGTCAATACATCAATCGTTATCCCAAAACATGTTTTTGTGTTACCCTGATACATTATGGAAAGCACTTTATAAGCATATATTTTAGACCTAGTGGTAGAGATGCACTGGCCAACTTGCCATAAATTACAGTTTTTCTGTGTTATTTTGTCCAGTTTCTATTCTTGACTTGCACATAAACTGTATTTCACTAATTTCCCAAAATGTAATTTGTGTGGAAATATTGAAACGTCTGTAAACAATGTTCACACAGACCAAAGTCAGGACAGAAAAGCAGAGTAATGTACACAGATGCTGCAGCAGTGAAAATACTGTACAAGGGAGCAAGCTCACAGTTTGCAAAGATATAAAAATTGAATTGGGGGTTTATATGAATGCATCTCTGAAGAAAACTGACCCGCTTTAGAAAACATTTTGATAGCTTTTTCTTTTACACTGTGTAAAGTAATCACAGTGCTGCTTTGTGTACAGCACTAAACAAGGAAAGGCTATATCAGTGCTGTTCCATATGCAACACCTACTGTCTTAGAGTGAACCTGCCTTTGTCATATTATAGAACAAATATATTAGCTTAAAGAAGCATAAATAAATATGCAACTGGCATCGGAATCAACCAATTTTATTAAAAAAAAAAAAAAAATTAAGATAAATCCGCAAAATGCATGCAGTTTTGTTTTTTAAAGAGCCAAAAGCTGCATAGCCTACATTTAATCACAGTAAGTGTTAAGAGTTATAATTACACATTCCACCAAGGGGTTAATTCTGTTGAATTATCTATTGAATTATCTACGCATATCTATAATTTGAACATTCGGAGTAGCAACTAGTTTGACAAATTCACTGTGTGACCATGTTCAATAAAATAAATAAAATATGTTCATTGTGCTGAGGCATGGCATTTAAAAAAGTCGGCAAAATGCTTACTTGTGTTTATAAATTTTAAATAAGCATACAGTGCTTCACTTACCTTCCTTCAAAACGTCGTTCTGACTGTCACATTCATAGGCATTCCTTTACGTCGGCAAAAAATAGGCAGTGATGAAGTAGATAACCGTGATAAACTGCATGCTGTTAAAAAAAAAAAAAAAAAGAAACGAACAAAATTAAATTTCTGCAACAGTCAACTGTGGCATTATTTGAACTTGCTTCCCAGCTTTAGCTAATTGTAATGAGACTTGAGTAAATAACGACTACGAGCACAGGGAAGTTATCCTTAAACTGAATTCTGAATTCTAATATATTGTCCAATGCTTTGTTCCATAAGCACACGTATATATTAAATGTTCAATTCGGAGAATCATGCGCTTTCCACGTGGACAATTAAACTCACATTTTCCAAGCACGTGAAATCATCCATTTATGGCGCAATACACCAATTACACACAATACTCGACTATACTAACCGAAATTCTGAACTGAAATTCACTAAGACTAACAGAAATTAAAGACTTCAGCTTAACACAAAGAAACTTTAAATGTTCTTACCTTGCTGATACTTATAGTGCTGCCGCCATGATCCTTGTTCGCGCTGTCTTCATCAAATACGTTGGAAATCGTCACATCCGGTTTTTGAATGGAGAAATGAAACCCTTTGTGTTACTTTAACGATTCATAATTAAGTAAAGTGGAAAATTAAACAGTTTAAATTTTTTAAACACAATACACCAATGTTTGGTTTGTGATTACAGATGCAACTGGATGAGCATATATAATATCAATCCAGCTCCTAAAGACTGGTCCAAAGCCAAATGCTTCTATGGCAGACCTCATATAATTCCATTCCACTTGATCAAAGGCACGTTGTGCATCAAGAGAAATAATAACAGTATCTGTGCTGTGCTTGGTGTATAAAATGTTAAAAAGACGACGCAAATTAAAATGCATATATCGCCCAGGCATAAACCCTGTTTGGTCCGGGTGTATAATGGAGCAAATATGACTTTTCAGACGATTCGCCAGTATTTTTCCGATAAGTTTTGTTTCTATTGGGATCAAAGAAATGGGACGGTAAGATGGCGCTGATAGGGGATCCCGCCCTGGTTTAGGAATTAAAGTTATATTAGCTCTATATAAAGTGGGAGGTAATTCAAAATGATCACCACTATGTTTATACATGCGTAAAAGAAGGGGGGAAATTATGTCACTAAATTTCTTAAAAAATTCAATGGTAAACCCATCTGGGCCAGGAGATTTATTGTTTGGAAAGGAATAAATGGCTCCGTTTATCTCTTTAAGGCTTATGTCTGCATCTAAATGTTTAACTGCATCTTCTGTTAATTTAGGAAGATTCAAATTAGCTAAGAAATTAATTGCAGTGTTTGCAGTTGCATTGTCCTGAGAACGGTATACGTCTTCATAAAATTTAGCAAAGCACTTATTTATATTCGTTGGATTATTTATGAGACTGCCGCTACTCGATCTAATTGAATGAATAGCGCGAGATGCTTGGGCCTGCCTCAGCTGACGAGCAAGCAACTTTTGCGGTTTATCTCCTAGTTCAAAATATTTTTGTTTAACTTGATTGAGCATTTTTAAAAAAATTTTAGACATAAGCACATTATATTCATATTTTAATTTTACAATTTTGTTAAGAGCTTCCGCATTTTGTGTAACTCTATATTCCTGCTCCAACTGTACTAACATGTCTTCAATTTTCTTCAATTGACCTTTTTCACGTTTTCTTTCTGCTGCCTCGTATGCTATTATATTTCCTCTCAACACAGCTTTCATAGTTTCCCATAAAGTTGCATCATTAACATCACCTTTGTCATTAGTAGAAATAAAAAAATCTATTTTCTCCCTAAGATAATCACAGAAGTGCGTATCTTTTAATAAATTGTTATTCATTCGCCATGTGTATTCTCCCTTAATTATGCCTAATTTCAAATCCAATGAATGTGGGGAATGATCCGATAGTAACACATTATGGTACTTTGAAGCAACAGCCATAGATATTAATTTGGAGTCAATTAAAAAATAATCAATTCTCGAATAAGATTTATGCACAGATGAAAAAAAGGAATAGTCTCTGTCAGAGGGATGAAGTACTCTCCAAATGTCTACTATACTGAGATTTTTTATATAATTATTAATAGATGTACAAGACTTTGATATATTTAACTGACTTGGCTGTCTGTCTAGAGTTGGATCTAAGACACAGTTAAAGTCACCTCCAACAATTATATTTGTGTCTTGTAAATTTGGAATATCTTCAATTACTTTAGTAAAAAATCCTGGATCGTCAAAATTTGGACCATATAGATTGACAAGCGTAACTGGAATCTGATTAATTATCCCTTGAACCATAATGTATCTACCATTTTGATCTGAAATCGTTTTTTCATGTATAAATGGAAAATTCTTTCTAATAAGGATGGCGACACCTCTAGCCTTTGTTGAAAAATTAGATTGATATACTTGGGAGGCCCAGGCTGGCCGAAGGCATCTTTGTGCGTTTTTCTTTAAATGTGTTTCCTGGAGAAAATGTATGTCTGCTTTAAATGTCTTTAAGTGTGCAAATACTTTCCCCCTTTTTGATGGGCTGTTTAACCCCCGTACATTCCAACTTAAGAATCTAACCAACCCCTCAGATGAATTACTCATAGTTATAACCATTGAACAAATGTTTTTGATAAAGTGCCCTTAGAACAACACAAATTATACACTTTTATAACTTACGAAAGCCAACATAATAATTAATGCATAGTCCCTCTTAGAACTCCAAGAACATTGCCCCACACTCCCAACAAGTCCATGTCTCCCCTCTTTTTCACTTAAACCTAACATTAAAGTATTATTAATGTAGGTTTCCATCTCGCGACGTTAATCCAATGAAGCAGAAACAAAAAAAAAAAACATGCTTCTTCTAACCTCCCTCTTAACTATTTATAAGCTCATATTGAAAAACATAAAGTCTCACCCCAGTATCTGGAACAAATCAGTCTGATAATATGTAAAGGTTCAGTTTATCACTCATCTGTATTCTGCATCATCCAAAAAACTGAACCCAGCAATGATTCAAAACTTCAAATTTTTAAGATTCTTGACTGCCGCCGGACCATTCAACCACCTTGTCGCTCAGAAACTCGTTCGCCGCCTCTGGAGCCTCGAACGTTGCAGTGATGTCGCCCACGGTTACAATGAATCTTGCCGGAAAAAGAAAGCCACATCGTATCTTCATCGCTCTACATTTCTCTCTGATGCTGTTGAACACCTGTCGTTTTTTTAAGGTATCCGTTGTCAGGTCTGGGTAAATTGATACCCTCGCCCCCATGTAGATCAGCGGTTGATTCTGCCTGGCTAAACGCAAGACGAACTCTTTCGTTTGATAGTGACGAAGCCTGGCAATGATTGCTCTTGGTCTGCCGTTAGTCGCCGGTTTTAAACTGCGGTGCGCCCGATCCACCCGTACCGGGGTTTGAAAATTCTCCTCTCCCAAGAGCTTTGGAAGCAGCGTCTCGACGAACCTGGTAGGCTGTCCTTGCTCCTCTTTTTCTTTTATACCCACTATCCGGATGTTTTGGCGGCGAGATCTCGATTCTAAGTCATCCAATTTTGCGTACATCTGTGCCGACTCCGCAGTCAACTTTGAACATAGCTGCTCCAAGGCCTCAATTCGCTGATCGTGTGCATTCGCCGCCTGTTCGATTCCTTCTACTCACACGACAACTTCTTCTACTGTATTTTTTAGTGTGGAAAGCGAAGTTGAAACATCATTAAACCTCTTGTCCATATTGGCGCTGAGAGTGTTGATAGCGCCCATGATATCCTCATTACTAACTGGTACCGTGGGAGAGCTAGTGTTAGCTACCCCTTTAGCGCCCTCGCTAGCTTTCGTCGTTGTTTCTTCCTCCTCTGCGCCTTTATCGCCTTTTTTATTTTTATTTGGCTTTGTCATTGTCCACCGAACTATGCGCGACTGAATTCTTATTATTTTTCCACAAATAAAATGATATGGGTGAGAAAATTAGGATAGGTCAGATAGAGCTCAAGAGAGTGCGTCTACTCCATATCGCGCCACCGGAAGTCCCCCCATGTTGAGATGTTCTAGTGCTCAGAGATCTGTAGCGTCTGCCTGAGGGGAGAAGTGCAAACAGGTTGTGTTCGGGGTGAGAAGGATCTTGGATGATGTTTCCTGCCTGTTTCTTCACTCTGGAGATGTACAAGTCCTGAAGGTTGGGCAGGTGCACACCAATGATCCTTTCTGCTGTACTAACAGTCCGTTGCAGTCTTCTAATATCTGATTTACTGGCTGCCCCAAACCAGACAGTTATAGAAGTTTATTTGTAAACCTTTTTTATTAACCAAAAAATTTGTTTTGCCTTTTTATTGTTCTACTGCATGTTATAAAAAGCTCAAAATTCAAACGAAATTTAAATTAAAGGTATACTTTTTAACTTGAAAGAAAACTTTCTGGTCAAATTTAACTTTTTAACATATATACATATACAGATTTAAAGGTCCTGAATACTTTAATTCAGACATTCTTTACAACTTCAGAGTACCTTTTCTTAAGGAAGTGATCCTGCCAAACAGGACAACAGGGAGATGCCAAAAGACCAGTCCCTAAACCTGTCCATTTGAACTGGACTGTTATCTTTAGCTGAATATCTACTGTTAGTATCCATTAAACAATAAACATACAAATGCAAAATACAGCAAATACATTCTAAATCTGTTGATGCTGATGCTCATATGTGCATAAACACCACTGAGCCTCACAAGATCCTTCTCTATGGGTGAGCATCCATTATAAAACACTCACAGGACATTCATTTTGACAACTATGCAAATATTTTGAAATTTCACACAAAAATACTAGGGATCAGAGTCCCGAAAGCACGTATAGTTTGTGAATGAATAGTAGACTTATGCGTGCCTAATGTATGACATCTGATAAACAAGAGTGTCATACATTAAGCATGCGCACGTTCGTTACTATTACTCTGATCGTCTTTACCTTTATATTAGCACGATGGTTTGTTTTATGCAGCCAAGAGATGAAGTAGAGACCCACACTCCTGTGGGAGTACCGCAATAGAGTGCGGTGCGGGACAAAACTTGATGGACGAGTGCGGGTGCGGGTGCGTTCAGATTTGAGCCTGTAGATTGACCAATCATAACCTGCTGTGGGCGTGCCTACCTCACGTTACGTCATCAGCACGAGTCCATAGTTCCAGTTACGATTCAGCTGTTGATCGTCTCATTTAAGGTAACTAGCCTAGTAGAGGTGTATTGTTTTATCTTGCATGCTTAAAAATTGAAGGTAAAATCGGTCGTTTAGACACACTCGTTAACGTGACCAGTGTAAGCCAGCGGCTGCTATGAAAGCAGATAGTGTTGCCAAAGGTGCAGCTGTCTTGTGTTAGCCACAATGTCCTGTATATTGGCCAACATTAAGAAATAATTCTGTTCATTTCCATGTTTTTGTTCGGCAACACTGGGTGGCCACTGCCCAGTTTAGCTCCCACTTAGCACTGACCCTGCCTTTATCATCATAGCTTTATGTAATGATGAATAGACCTCACGAGAACTCAGTGTATGAATAATGGTGTGTTTGTACTAACCATTTGTGCAACTGGATGTAGTGTTTAATTAAAACACACTAATCATTTTCCTTGCATTTTTCAGGATTTAAACACTTTGGAACAACATCTGGATGACAGTTACAGACCTCTTCATTCACATTAATCTTTTCTTCTCTTTTATGCACTTTACCTTTATGCATTCATTTCTTAATGTAATCAACATTCATTTACTTTTTTTCATGTTATATTACTATGATTAACCTTGTTTAATCTTATGTTGAGTTGTGATGTAAAAATCTTTGAGATTACAATACTACAACTACGCAAGACATGTAGTGTGATTGCGTAAAGGGAAACAGACATTCCGAGGGGAACAGAATCAACTGCTACACCGGAGGCGGCAGAGGGGGCGAGGACCTCACCGTGGCCTGGCTCGCGACTTCCGCTGCTGCTGCACCCGGGGTCCGTGGTCTCCCGGCGAAGGGGTGAAGGACACCCGGGAAGATTGTGTCCTGGGTGCATGGGACCTGTGCAGAGAAGCACGCGGAGTAGAAGTGGTGGGAGTGTTAGCATCGCACTGTATACTTACCTCAGACTTGTGAGCGTCAGACCGGGAAGATTCCAGCACGGCTCTCTGCTCTCTCAGCTCGGCCTGCTTCTCCAACAGCTCATGGATCTGCTTCTCCATGGATCTGCTTCTCCACAAGTGACCGCACCGGACTCGGGAAATCAAAATAAAACTAGTAATAACAAGTCACTCTGATCGTTTTAGTAGTAAAATACAACAGGGGGTATATTCACACGTTATAAGAAACAAAACTGATGGTGTATAAAATAGATTTTAGATTAAAAAATAGACAATAGTAAATTAACTCGAGGGAGCCCAAACTCAAAGTGTGCGGCAACACCAAACAGGAAATGAAGTCATCGCTGAAATTAGATCAATACTGGGTTTTGAGATTGATCGTAGCTTTGGAACCATATATTTAGGAAACACACCAACTGATTTTGATGCTGAAGACAAGTACCTTCTCAGATTGATAAGAACTGGTCGAAAAGGTTAACACACAGACAAATAGACAGTACATAAGTAGAAGTGTTTTGCAGTGAATGTCCCTCCTCCCCCCTTCCATCCTTCTTTCCTCACTCCATATGTGAAGTATTTACCTCATGGAAACTGAATCTGAACTTTATGGACTTGAAATAACCCCTTTTCTCTTCTTTTTTTTATTTTAAAGAATGGAAAAAAAGTTATTTTTGTTATACCTCTTTCCTATTGGGAGAGTAACACCCGTTATGAAAATAACTGTATAAGAAGGATGCAAGAATGTGATGCCTCTGGTGACCTGTCTGTTCACTTCTTTATTTATTTATTTTCTTCCTTGCTCTTTTTTTTTTTTTTTTTTTTTTTTGTATTTCGGAGTTGTATTAGAAATGAATAAAAAAAATAAGTTGAAAAAATAAAATAAAAGGTTTTGGGATAGTTTGTCAGATTGGTTTAAATTAGTAGTTCTCAATTTTTTTGAATCCCCACTTTTCCAATGAATTTGCCTTTTTTTTCCAGTTATTTGTGATTTATCGGATAAGGATTAAGAATAAGGATTTTCAAAAATATTTTTACTCAATTTCTATTTGATGAAATGTTTTAGGGGCTGACTATAAAAATGTGTATTCATTACAGAAATGTCTATGGAGTTTAAAGATTCATTAATTCACATAAAATCACATTTTTTAAATTAAGCTCCCCCCTACATTTAGTTTATTACAAACTGGTGAAAATGCTATTTCTTCTTCAGAGGGGTGCAAAATGGGTCTTAAAACCACAAACAAAATTATGATAAGCATATTTTTCTGTGTCAAAAAAAGGGTCCATTTAACCCTCAGAAAATTTAGAATGAACAGTTTATGTATAACTTTTAGCTTTGTGATTTGACCTCACAACGTTCACCTCAGTGTCAGTGGTCATCTACTCACCCTCATGTTCCAGTATGTGACTCTGTGGGACACTAAAGACGATGATCTCAGACAGTCAAAGGATGTTGTGGACTGATAGTCTGTCTCTGTTCACTTTCATCTCCAGTAACAGGAGAATCACACTGCTGATGACAGACTCACAAACACAACAGCTACAGGCAGCATTCAACTACAGCAGGCCCGGCCCTAACCAATTTGGCGCCCTAGGCAAGATTTCAGGTGGCGCCCCGTTGCATCGCAGTAAATTCCACTGCTTGTAAACATATACTCATAAGAAACTTAATAGCTTTGTTTGGACATTTTTTATTTAAATAAAGCAATTGCACATTCAAAATACTTAGAAAGAATTAAAGAAACAAATACAAAAAAATGAACTGAACATGTGAAATACAATATAAATAGCTTACATACAGTATTAGATTTAAATACTCCCAAAATAAAAAGTGTAAACAAGTGACATTAACTTATAAATACAATATAAATACGGCACTGTGCAAAATAAGATATTAAAGAAACGAGTAGGCACAAAAAAATTCAAGGATTTAAATAAAAATAAAAAAAATTAAAAGATGATCTTACAAAGACCTCTAGTGGTGTTTTTGGTACTGCCTTAACTTAAAAACTACACCATCACCCAATCTCACATAACCTGCTACAGCTTTACTCTCCTGGTTTTTCTTGCAGCAAAGTCATCTACAACACTGATTTGAGACCACATGGTTTATGCTTATAATGGCAAGTCCACTGAGACGTTCTTGGATCATAGTAGATCTCAGGTAAGTTTTAATCAGTTTGAGCTTAGAGAAGCTTATTTCAGCAGCAGCCACTGTAACAGGAAGAGTGGCAGAGATTCTCAAGGCAACCCACATGTTGAGGTAAATTTCTGCCAGCTTCTTCTCATGCAGGAAGGTCAAACGTTCCATGTTTGTCTTATTGTTTGATGGCAATGGTGGGAAATTCTTCATTTCCTTTGCAAGTTCTGTGCCATCAATGTCCGGCTGGCTGTCATGGGTCAGAGCAGTACTTAGGGTTTGACACTTCTGTAGCAGGTCCTCTTCTTCTAAGTTGGGGAAATCGAGGAGCACACCAAACGTGTTATTCACCTCTCCAAGATTCTGAAATCTCTCATCAAGTGAAGAGATGGCAGTATCCACGACCACATTAAAAAATGTGGTTTCCAGTTTTCGTAGTGCATCTTGTATGGGCTCATCTGGAGACTCATAGCCAAAGTGCCTGTTTGTGGTTCTCAAATGCTTTTGTTTGAGTTCAGCCTCCACATTCATCTCTTCACACATCTTCTATTATTTTAGAACTGAGAACGGAGTCTATCAGTTAATTTTAGATTGCTTTGCCAAGATAATGTCCATGACTGCCTGCTCCACTTTCCACCCTACTGACATGCTGCTTCATCACTGGATCAAATTTGGCCATAAGCTCCACCTCTTTCAGGAAATTTCCATTGTCTGGTTTATTTAATGTGTCTGTGGAACCCCTAAAAGCCATGTTTCTTTCAGCTAAGGACTGAATTATTGCCACCAATCGATGTAGAACGTCACGCCACCTTTTTCTCTCAGCCTCAGCAAGTGCCATCTCTTGTTTATCTATTGTGAGCCCTTTTGCAAAACGGATCTCCAAGTCCTTCCATGTTGCCATGTGAGCATTATGCTCCTGACTATCCTCATGGACCTTGAGCAAGTGACTTGTGTTTTTCCAGTTCTTAAGTCCTTCCCTGTTCAGTTTGTACTCTCTTTTAGAAAAAAGTTTGCAGCAGAAGCAGTGCAAGCTATCATCTTTTTTAGAGTACATAAGCCAGCTTCTTCTGACTTTTTCTCCATTGACTAAGAGTCTGTTAAAATAGTCATGTTGACACCTTCGACCGTCCTTTTGTTTAGGGAATGTGAAGCTGTTTTCTGTTTGAAATGGACCACTGTGAACCAACTCTGTTCGTACCTTATCAGTTAGAGGAGATGGCCGGTCAGCCGGGTCTGCTGGAGCAACAGAAGGTCCACCTGATGCTGCTGCATCACTGCTGGGTTGTGCTGCTGATGTGGAGGCGACAGGAGGATTTGCAATGGTGGGACTGAGAAACAGCAGTGTATCTGAAGACAGAAGAGGAGTATGGGACACCAATCTAAATGTATAAATGAAAAACCTAGAGATACATGCATGATGTAGACTATACTGTATAATATACAATGTACTTTTTCTGATATACAAATTATATTAGTAATCCATATATTAGTAACAATTTCAATATTATTGTCATTACAGTGAAATGCTAATTAGCAGAATGCAAAGAATGAGTAAACTGCAGTATAATATACCATGTGGGAATGCTAAGTTATGCTCTAACATTAATGATATGCACTTTAACACTGATGTAAAGTTTAACATGATAAACGCACTTTAGACAATATGAACTGCAACAACAAACAGCTAGGCTTACAACTATAGAAAATGAAGAGCATTTTGATTGACTATTACAAGCTTGGAAAACGTCAGATAACCATGTCAATGCAATGAACGTTATAACACCTGCTGAATAGATCTAATATTTACACATTTGCCTGAGGAAAGAATGATGGGGGTAGTTACATTACTATTTTCCATAACAACTAGGCCCTCCCATAACATTAGCTGACGTTAAAACTAACAGATAGCGCTAGCGATTTATTGATTAGCAAACCATGTTATGCTAATTGTTAATGGCGTTATCAATCATCGTTCGGAAACAGCAAAATAATATCACTGACGTCATCTTTACTGTAACATTACCTCTGTCTTTGTCACGTTTTTCCTCCTCTTCTTTTCTTTTTTTCCTCCCCTGGGCACCAGACAGTTTGGGACGTTTTGACATGTTGAGCTTGTTGACCCATCAATAAACGACCACTGTGTAGCAGGTAAAGCCTGATTATTCGGAAGAGGGGGGGCATCTTAGGCAAGTAGGCTATATTATTATTATTATTATTATTACTACTACTACTACTTAGCAGGCTTTGCTATGCAGGTAAATTAATGTGGGTTTATTCTTTTCTGAAGTCATAATACCAACTAGATTTAAGAATAGTGGAAGTTACACTTTTTTTCTTCCTCCATTTCTGGCGCCCCCTGGATGTACGGCACCCTTAGCATTTGCCTATACTGCCTACGCCACGGGCCGGCCCTGAACTACAGTCATCAATGCCACTGCCAAATCATGACACGTTTTAACACAATTTGACACTCTGCATAAATGCAGTGAACTTTAATCAATCATGTGTTTCAGGTAAACGTCCACACAGTAGTTGTTTGTATTGTTCAGGTTAATATGTCAGTATTTTGGCTTGATCTGGAGTCATGTTTGCAGCATCATGTAAAAACAATAGATTACTTACTGCTGACATTGAAGAAAGGAGCTGTTTGCCATTACTGTTCCTTTTTTAGCAGTTAACTTTGTCATTTTAACATTTAAAGCCATTTTTGCCATCTGCGTCTGGAGCATTGTGGGATGTGAAGTTTGTTTGCTGCAATGACATGAAACTTCTATCCGGTGTAAGATGTGCCAGATTTCAGATGATCCAAATGTGACGGAGGGGAATATGCCACCGCCTTGTGGGGGAAATATTAAACCCTTACACCTAAGGAAGACTGAGTGAGCAACAGGATCTTAGTCCCCCCACCCAATGCTTTAGGTCTCAGTATAACAAGTGGTTATTTGTTGGTGTCTATCGTGTTGTTGTGTGGTGCTATAGATGAGGTGTGGTGGGCTCCAGGATTTACTTTATACAAGGTGGCACCTGGAGTGTGTGTGTGTACAGATAACTTTAAAGACACTAGCTTTCAACTGCAAAACCCACCTTCTCCAAATCTAACAGGATAGATGAGACGCCCCCACTCCTTAGTGTAAAAGACTCAATTTAGTAACCACAGTTTTAGTTTAACTAACTAGAAATATCCAGATGAAAAACATTAAACTCAAGAGACAGATTAAATTACTTCTTTCTTTAGTTTCTTCACAGGAAAAGTAAAGGTATTTCAAATTCAGTCAATTTGGAATAAAATCAAAGATTGACAACAATAAAGAAAATATAAACAATGCGTCAGTGTTTCTGTTGAAACTTAAACAACAATCAGTGTTCTTCTTTTACCGCACTGAAAGGTTTCACATTCACAATCAGTGTGATTCAGTTCAACTCAAACTTTGAAAAGTTCACTTCAAAAATCCGGGGAAAATTATACTCAGTCCATTCAGTAGTCAGAACGTTCACAGACTTGCAAAAAAAAGTATGTGAATCAATTTGCAGGTAAATTCACGTTACAGTTCCGTGTATGCAGTGTTGGGTGTAACGCGTTACTGTAATAATATTACTTTTTTCAGTAACTAGTAGTGTAAGGCATTACTCGTCTGAAAATGGTAATATTATTACAGTTTTCCCGAGCTAGTTACTTACGTTACATTTGCCAGTAGCACCTTCATCACACACAAGGCACACAACACACAGAACAGAAGGGAAGGGGAGGGGGGCGTGAATGGAACAGTGATTGGTCTGGATTTGGCACGAGGTATCATTCACCATCACCGATTGGTCGACACCCAAGAGCCGGCAGCAGAGCGGCACCCGCAAAGACAGATGGGGAAAAATGGAAGCGTCAAGCTCTTTTTCAGAGGAAGGTTCCCAGCAACAGAAAGCTAGTTTCGACGGGTGGAGATTCAGTCATTATTTTGAATATGTTCAACGGAAGGAAAATAACTTGACGGTGAAGTGCACACTCTGCCCGGGGAGAAAGCTGCTCTCCACCGCTTGTAACTCTACCTCCAACTTGAAGAAGCACCTGCAGCGGCAGCACGGACACATCAAGCTCGTTGCGAAGCGACAGAGTGACATGAACGAGCAGCCCCACAAGCAGCAAAAACTTTCATTTGAACAAAGTACTACCAACATCAAAATCCGAGATAAATAAGCTTGTTGCCTCGTACGTAGTAGAAGAAATGTTACCTCTTTCTACCGTCGAATCGCTGTCTTTTCGAAAGATAATCTGCAAAATACCGATAGCAGGGACAGACCAGCCGTTTTCCGACAGGAAAACCTTCGCAATGTACCTAGATAAATGTTACGCCATGATGGAAAGTGAGCTGAAGAAAACGTTTGAGAGCACTGAGTATGTGTCAACAACCGCTGACATCTGGACTTGTCACAACAAAAGCTACATAGGCATGACTGCCCATTGGATTGATCCAAGCAACTTCCATCGTGAAAAAGCAGCCCTTGCCTGCAAAAGAATCAAAGGACAACACACATATGACATTGTGGCCACTGAAATTGAGCAGGTTCACTCATCTTATGGATTGTCAGAGAAGGTCACAGCAACAGTCACAGACAATGGATCGAATTTTGTTAAGGCTTTCAGGTCAGTTGAATAATAGTTTACTTACTTGTACTTATTTGCAAATGTATAAGTTAATGAATTGTTTAATTTGATTGCATTAATCAAGAAGACACATGATATGATTACATTTTAATTGAATAGGCCACACATTATAGTTTTTTTTCTTCTTTCACTTCTCACATTCAGGGAGTATGAGCCCAAGCCAGCAGCAGCAGCAGCATCTGATTCAGAGGACGAGGGATCAGGGGAGGATGAAGAAGTGTCATTTACCGATGTACAAGAAGTGCTCTCCACGGAACAAGAAGACCCAGGACACTTTACTCTCCCCCCTCACTTTAAGATGTGCCTCGCACACACTTAATTTGATATCAACTGTTGATATTGAAAAATGGTTGACAGTGACAAACAAAACAATTTACAGAAGTGCCACTGCAAAGTGCTCTGCCCTCTGGACTAAGGCCAGCCGGTCTACAGTAGCTGCAGAGCTAGTGGAAAGCCTTTGTGGAAAAAAGCTCTTGGTGCCTACAGTGACGAGATGGAACTCTTTCCACAATGCAGTTGCACGAATAACTGAGATATCCATACCACAGTTGACAACTCTCTGCAGTCAGTTAGGTGTACGAGCCTTTTCCGAGCGAGAGTACAAATTCCTTGTAGAGTATTGCACAGTCACAAAACCGCTTACAAAAGCTTTGGACCGTTTACAAGGTGAGATAAAGTATAGGTTAATGTAAACCTGTGGCTTCTTGCCTTTCCTTTTTTTGAATGTTAAACATTTGAATCAAACAAGTAATTCATTCATTGATTCATATTCATTCATTCCAGGGGAAAATGATTGTTATTATGGCAATCTATTACCGACACTGGAGTCTCTGATGTCAAAGACCTTGGCATTGTGTCCCGGCCTCTCCGAGATGATGGCAAATCTGCCTGATGTCATAGTGCAGGTAGGCTGTGAGTGTGTATTTAAGACTTACTGACTGTAACTTTGTGTGATATGAGTGAAGCCTGTCATATGCACAATCCCTCCACTATCACAGATGCTTCCATTATCACAGTCTTCTAAATTTCACACTGAAATAGGCTCTTAGAGAATCTAAGGATTGTATACTGGTACTGTGTTTCTGAAGACCTGGTATAGTCAATATGCCTGTTGCATCATTTACATGTCAACTCCTTCCACAGGAAGGTATGTTTTTCCTCTTTAAGAGAAATATCTAATTTTAGAAATCTCTTTCTTACAGGCCATCAAAACCCACTTTGCTTCTGTTTTGGACAGTAGGGAGGGTCTCCTGGCTGCTGTCACTCTGCCGAAGTTCAAGATGAGGTGGTTGAGGGAAGAGACCAGGAGAGAGGCCCTAAAGACTCTGCTGATAACAGAGTGTCGTGCTTCACCCCTGGCTGCCCCCCACAATGAGGAGCATGAGGTCAGGCCTCCACAGATTAGTCCAGCATCCAGCAGTAGTGAGGATGACTTTTTTGTGTTTGAGGAAGAGCAGGATTCAGGATCTTTTGGTCCAGACAGGGAGGTGATGGAGTACCTGAAGTCTGGGTCAGAGATGTGGGTCCTAGACAACTTCCCCAGAATTAAGAACTTATCTTTAAAATACAATACAGCACCAGCATCCAGTGCTCCAGTGGAGAGGCTATTCAGCCTGGGAAGCCTTGTTCTCACTCTGAGGAGGAACAGGTTAGGAGACAAGCGCTTTGAGAGACTCCTCCTTATGAGGTATAACCACTACTTTGACAAATAAGCTGACACATTCAGAAGCTCATATTTTGCACCAGAAAAATGCATTACAGTAAATGCCAACTGTATTTTTCATTTATTTACTTTGAGTCTTCTGTATTTGCTTTAACTCATTTCAACAACCTACCTCTCCTCTGCACTGTGTTTTGCTTTTTAACAATTTACCTCTCCTCTACACAGTGCTGGTAAGGCCAGTCTTTTTTATTTATGGATATATTTTTTTGAGGAAGTTAATATTTTTTTTGTTTGTACTTGTTAATCGACAATCAAATTGATTTTTTGCACTAGATGGTTTTTGTTAAATATTGAGGAAGTTAATATTTTCTTGTACTTGTTATAAATTGACAATCAAATTGATTGTTTGCACTAGACAGTGTTTGTTAAACATTGAGGAAGTTAATATATGTTTGGACTTGTTATAAATTGACAATCAAATTGATTGATTGTTTGCACCAGACGGTGTTTGTTAAACATTGAGGAAGTTAATACTTGTTTGTACTTGATTGCACAAGTACAGTTGTTTGTAGTTATTTGTGCTAGACAGTGCCAGTCTGTTGTTGGCGTAATAAAGACCCTAAAGAACACTCCTCCTTTGTATGTTCTCCCTCCATCTGATGCATCTCAGGCAATTATAGAGTAATTAAGAAAAAAAATGTAACTAGTAATATAACTAGTTACTTTCTCCAGGGAGTAATAAAGTAAAGTAAGGCATTACTATTTTTCAGAGTAATATGTAATATGTAATACATTACTTTTTTGAGTAACTAGCCCCAACACTGCGTGTATGAGAGTTTTCTCTTAAAGCACAGTTCAGTCCTTATACACGTTTTAAAGAAAAGATTTATTGCTTACCAGCATTCAGTGGAAAATTAAGAAAATAAAACACATCACCACTCTTGGGACATGGATGGAGCGCTGAAAGGTGTCTGGATAGGCAGGGTACTGTTCTTTTAACTCTATGATCTTCAACAATTGCCCCCGTGATTCTAAAGACAACAGGTGGATCCGACGAGGCCGCAATCCAGTCCAACGAAGATCAGTCCAAGAGCACGAACAATATACAATCCCATCTAACGAATCAGCTAACTCTCCTCACAAAAAAAATAAGCAACAGCATTCACCACGTTTTGAGTTCGTACGAACTAACAAAACTGGATGCAAACGCACGAAAACACGGCAGTATTCAACTCCAACGCTGAATGACTTTTTAAACACTTAACAGTCTGTTTGCTGCTTCAGGTACGAGCACTATATAAACTTGTCACGTTACTATAAATAACAGGCTCGTTACGACAAACGAAGACTTAGATGCATCAACATGCAGTTTTAATGCATGTCACTGGTCTAAACTTAAATTTTAACTCGATAAGAGCTCTCAAAAAAGCGCATTCTTCATCAGCTCACCGCTGCTTCTGTTCTCTCTCGCTCTCTCGCCAAGCGCCTGACACTAACGCAAGAAAATAGTAATGGCGGCGCCCGCGACGAATTTCAAAATAAAAGCTCTTGCGAAATAGAACTCGTAGATCCGCTATACAAAGAATATTGACCTGAAGAGTTTCACTACTTCAGTCTACTTGATCTTTTTTTTTTTTTTTTTTTTTTTTAATAATTTTTCTTATCAATTTAACTAAAGTAAATCAAAATGGTCAAAATAAAGATGAGTTAATAAAAATTGATGAAGATCTGGGCCCGTATTCACAAAACATCTTAAGGCTAAAAGTAGCTCATAACTTGCCCATTTAGGAGAAAATCTTAAAAATAATGGGCGTGCCAGTCCTAAATGTAGGACTCCTAAGTTTTTGCTCTAAGAGCGTTTCACAAAGCGTTTCGCGCTAAAACTAGCTCCTAAATCTGTGCAACGTAAAGACTGATTTATACAAGTCTGCAAGTTCGCTTGTGTTTGTGCAATCACCCATTTGACGTGGCGGTGTGCACGGCATCTCGAGCGAACTGTTCGCGTGTCACCGCATTGATCACCAACAATTTTAAAGCTGTTTTGGCTGAACCGGTACGCCTGTACAAACATCTCTATGATCCATCAGTGCGTGACCATAGAAATAGTCAGATGGCAAACAACTCTTAGAGAGAAATCGCGACCAGCGTTGGAAAGGACGAAAACTTTTGCAAGAAAGTTTGTGAAACTGTACATTTTAACACTATTATGTTGGTTTTACTGTTGAAGACTGCTGTAATAAAAGATTTCTCGTAATTGCTTGTGTTAGTGTTTCACGTTACTTTTTTTCATAGGCGTTTCTTTACGGGTGGGATGGGTGGGACACTTTTTACTTGATATTGTCCACGGCACGGACGTACCTAATACTGATGAAACATTCTTTTCTGGTGCTGACACTGGAATCTGTATTTTTTCTGAAATCAAGCTGAATGTTCGTTGCGATGTTAATTAGTGACGGAACTTTCTCAATGCGGCTCGTGCGCAGTGTTCACACGTGAGCGCTTCAATCCATCGTTTATGACTCATTATGGTTAAAAATCAAAACAAAATACACACAAATGTGTCTCTGATACAGGATCACTGATGAACATATTGAATTTTAATAAGGGAGGAAAAAATTATGCGATGGCGGATTAGAACCCCAAACTTCTAACTCATTTAACGAAGATTCTACAACTACACTATTTGGAATTACAATAAGTAATGCAAATCTATGTATTTATTCACTGACATGATTTATCCCGGGGCTAATAACATATTACTGTAGTACATGTAAGAATAAAACTATCATGTTGAAAACGAGTTTAATGTCAATACATTATGTACACATGATCAGAGCCTGTAACCAGGTTTTTTTTTTTTTTTTTTTAAGTGGTGTATCGTTGTTACTTAAAGTACTACTATTAAAAAACAATGACGTGTGATTGAATGTCTATTGTCTGAATGAAAATTAAAAAATAAAAGGACAAAAGTCCTTCCTCAACCACAAACATTTTTACTATATATATAATTAAATAATTGCATTTGTATTTGTGCATTTTTTAACAATGTGCATGTTGTTTGTGTTCTATTGTAAAGAAGACACAAAAATGGTGCAATTAAAAATTACTATTGGCGTATTAAACACTATTTTGTAGGTGAAAAGACAGAAGTTTGATGCAAGTAAAAAATAAAGAACATAAAGCCTTTGTCAGTGTATTGTGCAAAATACAATACATTTTGGAAACGCTATCGCTGCACACACACGCCACCTTGCTAATGACATATATGCTTATAAAATTCACAAATAAACCTTACAATAACACCCCAATGAACAAAACATCTAAATGACACATTTTGTGTAAGAATTTTTATTGACCAGCAGATGGCGTAGTAGAGAACTGTATCAAAAGCTTCGAAGCATCAACGCACTTTGTTGTAAAAGCCTCACTGCTTCAAAAGCCTCGTTTGGCACATCCCTACTTAAAACCTATTCACAAAGCTGCTGAGACAAACTTTTACTAAGGAACAGAGAGAAGTCTTAAGCTAAAAGTAAGGGCGGGGTTGACCTCGTTACTATGAATGATGTCAGGATGCTCACTAACCATGCACACAGTGATTGGCTGATAGGGGAAGGGTCTCTATCAGACATTTATTCATAGAAATATTGTAACGTGCAATATTATATTATATTCAAATAAAGGTTTTAAAATGCAGGCTAACCCATCCAGCACCAGACGTCATTTTGGGCTAAATCAAGTCGGTCGTCATGGACTTCTTTTAGCCCAAAAAATCGACGTTGAAAATTGGTCGTTGTTTGGTCCGTCGGATTTAGTAGTAATTCACATCCGGGATATTTCCTGGTGTGCGCGCCTCACCCATTTGAAATATTTTTCACAGACGCCATTTTCTTTTCTCGCGATGCGGAGCATATGAGGACGGGAAACAACGAAATATAGTGTTTAATCTTACGCACAAAATGTGTTTTGTAAGATCATATCGTTTTATAACAATATTAATGTGCTGTATGCCGCTAAACTTTTCTCAAAGACTTTTTTTCCACTCGCCATGCGGAACAGACGAGAGCGCTGTGCAAATAATGTTACCCCTAAACTTTTTCTTTGTGAGATAACATTAAGTTATTTCCTTTCACTCGCGATGCGGAGCAGACAGAGCAGTTGGTTTCATCAAGGAAGACATAGAAAGTAAGTGTTTTACCTCATTTACATTATGTAAAATAATTATGACCACCGCATTTCTGTGTTGTGCTCTCCTGAACTTTTTCTCAGAGAGATATTTTCTTTCAATCACGATGCGGAGCGGATGGTAAAGTTGGTTTTATTAAGGAAAAGTGTTTTACTTCATTTACATTATGTGTACTATTACTGTATGATGATATTAATATGCTGTGTGCACCTAAACATTTCTCATAGATCTGAATTGCTATGCAGTGCTGACGTGGAGGTCACTTTTAATAGGGAAACACTAGAAGTAAATGTTTTATGTAATTTAAAATATCTATTTTATAACGTCATAATGATTTTTTGCCAAAAGTAAGTGTTTTACTTAATTTACATTATGCATTTCATAAGATAATATTACTTAATGATGATATTTATATGATGTGTGCCCTAAATGATCCTAAATTTTCTCACAGATATTAAATGCTATGCAGTGCTGAGGTGGAGGTCACTTTTAACAGGGAAACACTTGAAGTAAGTGTTTTATCTCATTTAAAATTTGTATTTTATAACGTCATATGGATTAATAGTGATATTTATGTGCTGTTCTCTCCTGAACTTTTTCTCAGAGAGATATTTTCTTTCAATCACAATGTGGAGCAGACGGGAAAGTTGGTTTTATCAAGGAAAATGGCAAAAGTAAGTGTTTTACTTAATTTACATTATGTGTAATATTACTTTATGATGATATTAATATGCTGTGTGCACCTAAACACTAGGAAGGAAAACGCTAGAAGTAAATGTTTTATCTTATTTAAAATATGTATTTAAGTAAGTGTTTTCCTTAATTCACTTTATGTATTTTATAAGGTAATATTACTTTATGATGACATTTATACATTCTGCGTGACATCTACTTGCTTTAATGGGTGCAAACACTGAACATTCAAGTCTGAAGCGGAAGGAGTTACCATGGAAATGGGGCGGAAACTCAACTGTCGAGCAGCAAAACATCTTCCACTGTTTTCACAAATTTCAGGTAAGTTTAGTCTCTAATATTACACAAATAGTACATGCATGTGTTCCTGACACTTTCTTTCATGTAAATGATACACTTCTGTTGAATATTTACTTTATAGAAATGGTTTATTGTCTTCAGAAAAAGTCTGTTAGCATCTGAACTGTAATGCTAACTATAAGAGGTGAGTTAGGTTAACTATTGACTTGAGTTCTTGTTTATGAAAGTTTGGGCTTTTAATGTCATCTTAATTAACGTTACTTGCTGTTTTGCTTTCTTTTTTTTTTTGCAGGCAATTTGTCATTGGGTGAAAGGAAGTAAGCTCATTTATTTAACCTAGAAGTATGCAATGTACGGTTAATCAGATAGAAAAGTACTTTAAGGATGTTTTGACCTTTCATGGTAAACAAATATTGATTCCACTTGTCCTGTGACTTCAGCAGTTTCAGAAAAAAACTTCTACGACACAGGAAAAGTTCCTGATTCTGAAGAGAGCTGCTGACAGAGATATAGAAAAAACAGGTGATCTGAGAAAGCTTATTAAATTACTTTATATGTATCTTTCATAATATATTTAGCCTGTATCACCACGCATCTGTAATTTTCTTTTGCAAAATTACGTGTATCTATATACTTTTATGTTTGTTTGCTTGTTAGATATTTTAAAAGGACTTTAACATACAAACATAAGTAACACTGTATATGAGCATTAAATAAGTAAAAGTAAAAATGTAAGTTCTGTTATTAAACTGTATTGTTTTGTATATTCTATATATATCTTTATATATATCTTTTCTGCATTTCACCTTTGCTATAGTTTACTTCTAATAAACCTGACATTGTATAATAGATATTGTTGGCCCTGCAACAGATTGTTTATGTTCCTTCCTAGAATCTTCCATGCTAATGGCCGTGCACCAGAGTTGGAGCGAATCTCCTGTCGAAGAACATCTCTAGACATTATGAACCATATGACCAGTAAGTAATAACTTAAACATACAGTACCATTCAAAAGTTTAAGGGTCAGATTTGACATGTATTTGAAATAAGTCTTTTATGGCAACAACTGCTGCACTTATTTGAATAAAATACAGTAAAACTGTAATATTGTGAAATTACCATTTTTAAATAACTATTTTCTATTTCATTATGTTTTAAAAAGTGATCCAACCTGATTTTGCAGCATCATTATGCTTACACCATGTCTACACTGGACGTGAGTGACGCGACAAAATACAGTAGAACCCATTATAATCATTGATGCTGTCTACACTGGATGCGGCGAGGGGCGACACGACAAATCCCATACAGTAAACTGCTACCGCATTCTACTTATGACGAATTACATTTTACAATGTATTCACATAGAAAACAGTTAATTTAAATTGTAATAATAAACATCACTGTTTTTATTTATGATCAAATAAATGCAGTTTTCTTGGTGAACTTATAAGAGACTTATTTCAAAAACATAAACAAAACTGGCCACAAATGTTAATAACACAAATATTAGTCCATTTATTCTAATAAAGTGCAAGAAGCTCTTAAAAATATTAACGTAAACAGATTTTTTTTTTTTTTTTTTTTTTTTCCCTTTGGTGATTTGTATTGTATACCAAGAATGCAATGCACAATGACGTAGATTGTCTGTCTATGCTGGATGCAAACCAGAGCGACCGTTGAAAATCATTTGAACTTTGTGTCAGTACATGATAAATAGAACACGGCATCAGTTTGCTGTCGGGGATTTGTAGTGTTGTGCCTCATCCAGTGTAGACAGCAGCACTGATTATAATAGGTTCTGTCGTATTGTCGTATGTTGTATGCATTTTGCTCACTGTGTTAAAACTGGTATGATGCCATTCATAACTAATAGAACTTTTCTATTTCAGAGACTGAAAATCATCAATAAAACACAAGGTAATAACTTATTTTAAGAATATAGTAAGACTAACAAGAATAAATAAAAATGCATCTGTGACTTCATATTGCTTCTTATTTTTCAGTGGATTGATAGATCCAACACCAATTAATCAGATCTGAGCAGCTGATCAAGGATCACCAGAAACTCTGCAGAACTTTGGTCCTCAATGCCCAGGACTGGAAACCAGAGTTGTAAGTCATCAATCTAGCAGTCATCCTGCCTCTCTGAATTGTCATGTTTATAACATATTGCAGGAGATCTCAACATTGTCTCTCGAGGTCCACTTACATGTGTTTTGCTCCAACCTAGTCCAGTGCGCCTGAACAAACTAATCAAGGTCTTCAGTTTAACTATAAATTTACCTAAACTATGGGTGTGTCTCTCTCAGGTCCCTTGATCATCAGTCAGTGGTTAAAGGAGAACTACACTTCCAGAACAACAATTTACAGATAATGTACTCACCCCCTTGTCATCCAAGATGTTCATGTCTTTCTTTCTTCAGTTGTAAAGAAATTATGTTTTTTAAGGAAAACATTTCAGCATTTTTCTCCATATAATGGATTGATATGGTGCCTGATTTTGAACTTCCAAAATGTAGTTTAAATGCAGCTTCAAACGATCCCAAATGCAGTTGTAAATGATCCCAGCCGAGGAAGAAGGGTCTTATCTAGTGTAATGATTGGTTATTTTAATAAAAATAATACAATTTAAATACTTTTTCATGTCAAACGCTCATCTTATCTTGCTCATCCTGACCTCTGTTTTGTTCTGGTTCATGTCAGTTAGTGTATGTCGAAAAACTCCCATCTCATGTTCTCCCTCAACTTCAAAATCGTTTTATATCGCTGTTTCACCTTTTTAATTAAGGTTGTTTGATCTTCTTTGCATGTTCACTTTGCAAACACTGGGTCGGTACTTCTGCAGTGATGTAGGATGATTTTGAAATGATTTTTCAAGTTGAGGGTGAAAATACGATTGGAGTTTTTCTGTCTTGAGTCAGAATACACAGAGTTCAGGGAGAGAAAGGCAAGATGAGCGTTTGACATTAAAAAATATTTTAAATTGTATTCTTTTAATAAAAATAACCGATCGTTTCGCTAGATAAGACCCTTCTTCCTCGGCTGGGATCGTTTACAACCGCATTTGTGATCGTTTGAAGCTGCATTTAAACTGCATTATGGAATTTAAAAATTGGGGCACCATATCAGTCCATTATATGGAGAAAAATGCTGAAATGTTTTCCTCAAAAAACATAACGACTGAAGAAAGAAAGACATGAACATCTTGGATGACAAGGGGGTGAGTACATTATCTGTGAATCTTTGTTTTGGAAGTGGACTTCTCCTTTAAGGGATGTCTTAATCACAACATTTTTACTGTACACTGAAATGTGAGCTCCCTAAATAGCTGTGAAAACCAGGAAGCGTCGATGCTCACTACGTTTCCTTATAGGAAGTTCTGAAGCTCAAAACTTAGGAGATGATTCACTACAAAATGACATGTGACCGATTTTAAAACACAAACCAATATCATATTTCAGCATAAACATACATCACTAGACTGGTCTAATCTAGCAAACATTTACAATTTATTTATGGCTGAAATTTTGCACATTCATATAACAAGGTATTTATCATAATGTACTGTAAATAGCATTAAAAGAGATATTCATTTTAATGCTGTGTGTAAATATCAGTAGTGATGCTGTACAGTGAGGATGGAAATAGTGACCAGTGTGTAGTGAGCCACTGTCCTTATCAATGTCTGAATTTGTGAACGCAATTTATCAATTCACAACCTAGCAAACTATTAAGATGATTGAGACGCACCCTCTGTATGGCAGTGGACCTTGAGGGTCAGAGTTGAGAAGAACCCCTGACACACTAATTAGTTAATAATCACTCATGAATAATGAGTACACTTTCATTTGAACAGAAATATGCAATATTTGTCTCATATTCAGTGATGTTATTATTTTCTATTCCTTTATGTGTCAATCACAGCTAAATAAAACCAAAGTCCATTCAGCCACAGGTCACTGCATCTTTTGCTGTGTAAGTTTTTTTTTTTTTTTTTTTAAATGTCAAACACATTCTCAGTATTTATATACGTTTCGGCTTTTATAACCATTTTAGGGATCACTGTTTCAGTACGGTTCTTATGTACTATCGATTTAACATTTCAGCAGCTGAATTCTTTTAGTACTTGCATAGTAATTTTAATTGTACCACATTTGTGATGCATATATAGGAAGTGACATAAAACTGTGTTGAAAATTCTAGAAAATTGTTCTCATGCTGTAAGTCAGTTTCCACTCTTTTGTTTATTTGTTTGTTTGTTTGTTTGTTTTTAACATTTACATTTTGGTTCTTGTTTTCTTTCTCATTTTAGAAGCTGGAGAAAAAGCAGCCAAGCTAAAACATTTAAAGAGGAAACGTTTGTCGTGGCTCAAAAATCCAGGATTGGGATGGTGGAAGGAGCAGAAGACCAGAGATCAGGCAGAGATCTACTGATGCCCCTGAGGAAACCGATTAACTAATGTGTTAGTTAAACCAAACATTTTCAGCACTCACCTTCATGTCTTTCCAAACCTGTAAAACTTTTGGAAAGGTAGTAAAGACAGCATTAAAGTAATCCATGTGACTCCTGTTGTTTAACCTTAATTTTATGAAGTGATGTGAATGGTTTATATGCACAAAAAACATTGCCTTTTTATTCACACACAAACAAAAATCTTATGCTGCTTTTGTGAAAATGTGTTGGAGATACCTAATGTATGAATAAAGACGTAGTTTTGTTGTTGTTGTTGTTTTGCATACACAAGGCATCTGTTAAAAATATCTTTATTTGCGTTCCGCACAAAAGTTTCTTATGGGTTTGGAGTGACATAAGTAATTAATGGCAAAATTAGCATTTTTTGGGTGAAATATGTTCTAATGTGGTTAGAATTGGTCATTGTCCTGTGTTATAAACATTTTCAGTATTTCAAAGATTATTGTTTTGAAAAATAAGTTTCAAATAAATACTGCTCCTCTGAAAATTCTATTTGAAGAATACTGAAAATATGGTTTCCACAAAAAATATTGGGCAGCACAACTGTTTTCCACATTGATAATAATCAGAAATGTTTCTTGAGCTGCGAATCATATTAAAATGTTTTCTGAAGGATCATGTGACCCTGAAGACTGGAGTAATTGTGATGAAAATGTAATTCACATGAATAAATTACCTTTCACAATGTATTCATATAGAAAACATATAGTTATATTTTATAATTTTACTGTTCTTACGCAATGTTTAATCAAATGCAGGCTTAATTTGTGATCAGGAAAGTTTTTTACTTGAAAGATATATTTAATGTGTCAATAAATGTTTTAGTACTCTTTTGTGAATTGTCTTATTTTGAATATGAGATAAATTTAATCATGAATTTACGGTTGAAATTCAGCCTGAAAAAGACGTCTTTTTAACTTTCACTTTACAACCATATTTAGACGTAATTTGGATGTCTTTTTATAGACGTCTTTTCGTCTTTCACTTTTCGACCAAATTTTCACGTTGTTTAGACGTCTCTCGTCTTGTCGTCCTTTCGACGAGTTTTTGCTGGGTGGGAAGTATCACTAATTAAACATGTATATCTTCAGCCTCTTACATGTGCGCTCCTCGTAGACAGTTAGCGGATTTGCATATAAACAGCCTTTTAATTAACAGGGTAGAATAATCATAGGTGATAGTAAGGCATGTGAACGTAAAAGAAAACCAAACTGGACGCAAGAACAACTCTTATTTCTTGCCCAACTTGTTCATGAAAACATATAAAGTATAATAAAATAAGGCAGAGACTGCAGAATTCAAGTGACAAACAACTGCTACAGGTAAACGGACATTACTTTCAAGTTGCCGATAATGCAGATTAAAATCCTTAGCCTCATTAAAATATTTATTGCATTCATAAGGAGCTGCCATTCGAGGGTTGTCAAACTTGATCTGTGGCGTTATTGGGTTGTTTCTATTTGTTGGTGAAGTGACTGCGTCCCTGCAAGTCATAATACCTTCGCGATTAAGACCATACCTTCTTAAAAGCTCATTATCATCAAATGTTTCTAAAATGTTTCTGTTCTGAGGCAGATGGCCGACAACAGCCATGTTAGGATAGTTTTAGGACTTGATCTTAGTGACTTAGGAGTCCTCTCCACTACTCCTAACATTTCACAGATTTAGGAGCTAGTTTTAGTGCTAAAACACTTTGTGAAATACTCTTAGAACAAAAATGAGGAGTCCTAAATTTAGGGTTGATGCCCATTATTTTTAAGATTTTCTCCTAAATCGGTAAGTTATGAGATAGGCTACTTTTATCCTTAAGATGTTTTAGGAACAGGGGCCCAGAATTTGGTGACGTTCGCGTGCGGTCAGCACAGGCCTGCAATGCAGAAGAACGCGTGGAGTATAAATCAGCCTAAATCAGGCTTAAATCACTCAGATCAAATCCCAACTATCCTAATATTGGTGTTGCTGGCAATAGGCCTCAAATTAGAGACACGTTCACAGATGTGTGTGTGTGTGTGTGTGTGTGTGTGTGTTTCAGGTCATGTACTGTAAGTTCATACCAAAATACCTGCTGCCTTTTTTCATAAAATCTTTCCATTCTTTTTAATCTTATTTTCAGCAATTTGTAGGTTCTTACTGCAGCAGCGTAGTTATGAATTCTTACTTTGTACTGTGAATAGAAGGTCAGTATGTAATAATAATAATAATAATAATAAATACTGATAAATACAGGAGTATTGTAATAGGAGCTGTGATAATTTAAATTATACAATAAAATTGATATTTTGGTTATTATTAAATACTTGCTTTTTATTTTACACTCTGATAGGATTACAGCATTCATAAGATTTCTTTATTGTTATAATAAAACAATAAAATAAAAAAAAATTATTTAGGTTATTATTATTAAATACTGACATTAAATACTTTATAATACTACATTAAATTATTACTAAATACTTATTTTACAGTGCAACATGAGTAATACAATATTAAGAGTTTTTATTAATTTGTTTATTGCTATATTTAAAATAAAGTACAACAATTTGTTAGTAATAATAA
Source organism: Cirrhinus mrigala (assembly GCA_036247105.1). Taxonomy (NCBI): domain Eukaryota; kingdom Metazoa; phylum Chordata; class Actinopteri; order Cypriniformes; family Cyprinidae; genus Cirrhinus; species Cirrhinus mrigala. The sequence continues at coordinate 1,946,913 of CM070010.1, forward strand.
ATAATAACAAAATTTGAATTATATATTTTTTTTAATTATGACAAACAAATTAATAAACTTACTATTGCAATAATCCTATTGTACTGAAAAAATAAAAAGTATGTATTTACTACTACACTTGTACTAATAAATACAGATTTTTTGTCGTTCACTGCAACAGGATTATTGTAATAGCAACTGTTATAATTTAAATTATGCAAATATATAATTAATGTTTTTGTTATCATTAAATACTCATTTTTTTATTTTACAGTCTGATAGGATTACAGCATTCATAACTTTTCTTCATTGTTATAATAAAACAATTAAATAAATTATTATTATTAAATATTGACATTTTATTTTAGAATGCAGTATGATTATTGCAATAGTAGTTTATAAAAATAAAATGATTACTTTGGCTATTATACTGTAATGTGGACGCTGAGGCAGAGTTTGAATCCATATGCGGTCGTTTATTAGGGATTGTAGACACAGACAAATACAGGGAGGCAGGCAAATGGTCAGTAACCAGAGAGGCAGTCCGATCAGTAAACAATGCAATAGGGCAATCCAGGAAACAATAGTGAAAAGACAGACTGTGGGTCCAAACCGTGATATCAGTCCAACCGGGCAAACAATACAACAAGGGTAATCCAGAGGACGACAGGGAGAAGACAGGCTTCAGGTTCAAACCGTGAAAGCAGTCCAATCCGTTACAGAATCATATTGCACTCTTTAACATATTGCACATATTGCATATTTAAATGTTAGTATTTAATAATACCAGTATAAATAATAATAATAATAATAATAATAATAATAATAAAACCAAAATATTTAAGATTATATATTATTACTTTTTTTTTTTTATATTTATAACAAATGAGTAAAGAAATATATTATGATTACAATAATCCAACCGTAATGTAAAATAAAAAAAATAGACTTTTAATAATAAATAACTGAATAATAATAACCAAAATATTGCAATTTAATAAGAGTTATTGTGATTATTGCAATAAGAGTTTTTTCTATTTGTTTATCTGGCATAAAATTAAAAATGTAATTAAATTAATATTGTTATTGTTGTTGTTATTGTTATTAGTCTTATTAATCTATTTTTATTTTAATTTAGAAGTACAATAGTATCATTGTAATCAATTTTTTTTAATTCAAATAATTCATACTGTGGTTGCTATTATCATCAATTCAGTAAAGATTGTACATATTTTGATAAATTTTACATATTTAGTAAATAAATAATAAGTAAATAAAAAATAATAATTAAAAAACTTGATTTTTGTCCATAAATGCACTGTGATTAAAACATGTTAATTTTAAAACTCAGAAAAATATATTTTGAAATCTATTCTGATAGAGCTTCTTTCACTGTTTGAAAAAGATCCCATAATGCAATGCACCTTTACTGTAGTTATAATATATTTTATTAAATGCTGTGATTACTGTCATATTTTATAATGTCAGAAACTCATTTCAGTCTTGTGAGGAATTGATTATATTCATGATACAAACAATTAAACTCTGATTTCAGGTTGATTTGTGACTGTGTTTTATTATTTATGTGCAAAAACAAGAGAATTTTTAACACTAATAAAACAAATGATTGATGAGACACAACAATAAAACACAAATATACTTACACACACACTGATCTTACTGTCTATATGAGGATTTATCACACACATTTATTCTGATTCATGTTCATATTCATGTGATGAAGAGACTCTATAACATCTCACTGTTACTGATTCATCATCAGCTCAAAGCATTATGGGTACAATCTCTCATCAGTCTGTTCTCATTCATCAACACAGTGAAACTGATGATCCAGTAGAATAAAACCCAAACCCAGGATAGAGCGTCTGAGTGAATGTGGTCTGTTCTGTGTGGATGAGACTCATTGTGTTTCTGGAGACGCTGTAGAAGGACAGAGTTCCTGCACTTACATCCACATACACTCCTATTCTCCTGATGATGGACTTCACAGAGAGATCAGTCTCTATCTTATTGTGTATGAATGAGTAACCGTAGCGAAAGCAGAACAAACTCCAGGACTGATCATTATGTCCAAACACACACTCATCACCCCATCCCTTCCTGCTGATGCTCTTATATGACACTGATATTAACACACGTCCACTCCACTCAATCTCCCAGTAACAGCGTCCACACACACTCTCTCTACACAACACCTGCTCACAATCATCAAATCTGTCTGGATGATCAGGATACGACTGATTCTCTCCCACACATGTCACTGTTCTGTTCTCCTCAGACAGACTGAGTTGATTGTTTGCTGTGTTTGGATCCAGTGTGAGAAAACAGGCATCTGAACACAAGAACACACACATTTATAACACAACAACAATCACTACAGCTGTGTGTGTGTGTTGTGTGTATGTGTGTGTGTGTGTGTGTGTGTGTGTGTGTGTGTGTCTTTGTTTTTATCACATGGTGGGGTCCTCAACATGTAAATACACCAAATCCCCGGTCCCCACAATGTTTTTCTTGTAAAAGGCTCAGGAGGTGTTGCTGATATGCCTAGTGCAGTTTTTTTCTGGTTCCCCTCCATGCACATAAACCGGATTTCTCTGTGTGTGGCGGCGCTACTCTACAGCGCCCCTGTAGCCCGGCCGCGGAACTGCACCTCTACACACACACTGACGCGATACACACACTGCTCATGCGTAAATCTGTAGATCACCTGACCAAATCAACGTTAATCACCGTCAATCAATATCCATCGATGGATGAATCCATATTTTCAGGTAATTAGACAGTTTTTTTCACATTATTTCGGTAATTCAATAATCAAAGGAAGTCACAGTATAGTTTAATCCCTTGTGAAATATCTGAAATGTAGTTACTGATTTTTTTAACGAGATGTCTGTGTGTTTTAATTAGTTTTAACAAAAAAATATGCCGAAATCACCGATAAACTTTAACTGCTTGTCTGCACGTAAGGACGGATGGATCCAAACCGGTAAAAAAGGCGGAGTAGCACGTTATGAATGTTATCAGACGATACAGACGCACCGGAGGATCAACACAAAACCGAATATAAAGGTAGGTCACCGTAGATTTACTATGATATTTTAATAAATTCACAGTTATCACAGATGTTTCATTATTTTACATCCACTTAATCATTTATAAAACATATTTTCAAATGATAATCAGCCAAAAATATGTTTATAGTTGTGCTGTAGTAACACCATGGTTGAGATTTATACAACATTTGAAAGCTGAATGTAAAAATAATCTTTCCATTGATGTATGGTTTGTTAGGATATGACAATATTTGGTCTAGATAGAACTATTTGAAAATCTGGAATACGAGAGTCCAAAAGAATCTAAATATTGAGTTATATATTAAGTTTTGATATATTTACAGTAGGAAATTTACAAAATATCTTTATGGAACATGAACTTTGCTTAATAGTAATACTTAATATCCTAATGATTTTTGGCATAAAAGAAAAATCATAATTTTGACCCATACAGTGTATTTTTAGTTATTGCTACAAGGGTCACATATAGAAATCTTAAATGAATAAATAAGTAAAAAAAAAAAAAAAGTTCTAATTCTTAAAATTGTTTTAGTTCGGGTTAATAATCATACATTATAGCTATATATATATATATATATATATATATATATATATATATATAAATACATAATATACATGTACATAAAGCAGATGTAATTCTACGTTTTCTTTGTAGTTATCCTCAGCTCTTAAATGTTTTAGTAGTTACACATAATTTGTGAATGCAGTTTTTGTAAATATATATATATATTTTTTTTTAAAAAAATCTTTATAGTAATCATGAAGGAAGATGTGTCATGGTGATTCGTTGGTCATAAGTTATATTCTGTGGTTAGACTGTATATAAAATATGCAGTGGTCTAACCATTTAGTATTTGTTAATTGCTTACAAAAGCTGTTGTAATATCTACTAAATTTTTTTTCAGGTTGTGGAGTGTTTGCCTTTTAATAAAGCAGATGTTGTTGAATATAAAGGAGAAATGATTTTGAATGAAATTGAAGAAGAAAAAAGAAGACACCTCTATCAAAATACGGTCTTTATCTTTGACTACCTGGCAAAATAAGAAGTGCTGGTAGGTTTTTAAAATTTACATGTAGAAATCGTCTTTGTATTCATGTTGTAGTTTTTGTCTTTTTGTTTTAACTGTTTGGCAAAACATTATTTTATTTATTTTATTTCTCTTCTTCAGTCTTGAAGTCAAACACCTATTAATATTATTGTGATTCTTGTTATTGTTATTATTATTATTATTATTATTATTATTATTATTAATATTTTATTTCCAGTCTTGAAGTCAAACTGCAGCACTTACACACTGTTTCTGGTGTAACATTGTGGGGTCCTGTAATGTTAATGAAAAGTCATAAGAAACCCATTGTATAAATACACACACTGTACAGTTTAGTGTAGTGGGGACCCGGTCTAAGTAATGGTTTCTAACTTATATTTGTTTAATTTTATTATAACCTTTGTGCACAGATGTTGATGTTGACAGCTGTAGAGAACTGCTCTGGACCTGCAGGAGCTACACAACATACTGATGAGGTATGTGCACATTTTAGTTATTTTCAGTCTTGAATTCAAACATCATTTTTGTTATGTATGTATTTAATTCATTTGTTTTTTAGTCTTGAAATCAAACTGAATTTATTATAATTGTTATTATTTAAAGTTTTATTTTCAGTCTTGAAGTCAAACACCTATTATTATTATTATTATTATTATTATTATTGTGATTATTGTTATTATTATTATTATTGTGATTATTGTTGTTGTTATTATTATTATTATTATTATTATTATTATTTTATTTTCAGTCTTGAAGTCTTCAGGCTTGAACTGCAGCACTTACACACTGTTTCTGGTGTAACATTGTGGGGTCCTGTAATGTTAATAGGAAGTCATAAGAAACCCATTGTATAAATACACACACTGTACAGTCTAGCGTAGGTGCGGTTCCGTACAGCACGGTACTTTTTTTTTTGCTACATTACTCTCTGTGTAATAATAAACATTTATTTCAGCGAAAAACAAGTCGAAAAATCTCAATTCCAACATTTTAAACAATAGGGCCCTACAATCTTTTTTTTTTTCTTTCAGAAATTCTTGTTTTAATTTTTCTGATGATCAAAGAAAGGCATTAAACATTCATTTATTTTCAATGAAATGAAATTTATACTCTTTTATTTGCTCTATTTATTTTTTTCTGTTATTATTATAGTTTCTGCATTTAATTGTTTTATTTAAATTTGCCAGTAATAGGAATATTTAAACACCTACATTATACTGTACAAAAGTAATACAAGACTAATACATTTCTGTTACATGTTAAACATTACTTTTATTTTGACAGGTTGCCGGTTAGTTTTTATGATGCAAATTTTCTCAAATGAACCGGTAAAATTTACATGAAGTGACTGTTACAGCAGTTCTGGAGATTAAGTTCATGCGTTTATGTCGTCATATAATGAGACGCAGAGGCCGAAAATAACCGCGAGCGTCACGTGTGCTTCAATATTTGTGTAGTAAACAAAGCCGCGTCTCCGCCATTCATTCATACAGAGCCAAGCGAAACATGAAGGATTCATATTTAAACCGTCTTTTTACATTTTAATATTCACAAACACTATAGAGTAAATCCGTTTTCTTGAATGGACTCCGCAATCCCGTCCGTGTTTTAGCGGAGGAGAAATTGTAGACGCGTGACCACGTAACGTAACGTCAGAGAGAGAAAATGACATGCCGTTGTGTAAATAAGATAAATAACATAAGGCTGTTTCGTTTGTTTAATAAAAGAACAATGTATAGACCTGTTCTATAGGAAAGGTAACCTTAAATGACGTCTGATTTCACTCTTTGTTACATTGCAGCCATTTGCTAAAATCATTTGTTCATTTTTTTTTCCTCAGTAATGTACACACAGCACCCCATATTGACAGAAAAACACAGAATTGTTGACATTTTTGCAGATTTATTAAAAAAGAAAAACTGAAATATCACATGGTCCTAAGTATTCAGACCCTTTGCTCAGTATTTAGTAGAAGCACCCTTTTGATCTAATACAGCCATGAGTCTTTTTGGGAAAGATGCAACAAGTTTTTCACACCTGGATTTGGGGATCCTCTGCCATTCCTCCTTGCAGATCTTCTCCAGTTCTGTCAGGTTGGATGGTAAACGTTGGTGGACAGCCATTTTTAGGTCTCTCCAGAGATGCTCAATTGGGTTTAAGTCAGGGCTCCGGCTGGGCCATTCAAGAACAGTCACGGAGTTGTTGTGAAGCCACTCCTTCATTATTTTAGCTGTGCTTAGGGTCATTGTCTTGTTGGAAGGTAAACCTTCGGCCCAATCTGAGGTCCTGAGCACTCTGGAGAAGGTTTTCGTCCAGGATATCCCTGTACTTGGCCGCATTCATCTTTCCCTCGATTGCAACCAGTCGTCCTGTCCCTGCAGCTGAAAAACACCCTCACAGCATGATGCTGCCACCACCATGCTTCACTGTTGGGACTGTATTGGACAGCTGATGAGCAGTGCCTGGTTTTCTCCACACATACCGCTTAGAATTAAGGCCAAAAAGCTCTATCTTGGTCTCATCAGACCAGAGAATCTTATTTCTCACCATCTTGGAGTCTATGCGGGCTTTCATGTGTCTTGCACTGAGGAGAGGCTTCCGTCGGGCCACTCTGCCATAAAGCCCCGACTGGTGGAGGGCTGCAGTGATGGTTGACTTTCTACAGCTTTCTCCCATCTCCCGACTGCATCTCTGGAGCTCAGCCACAGTGATCTTTGGGTTCTTCTTTACCTCTCTCACCAAGGCTCTTCTCCCCCGATAGCTCAGTTTGGCCGGACGGCCAGCTCTAGGAAGGGTTCTGGTCGTCCCAAACGTCTTCCGTTTAAGGATTATGGAGGCCACTGTGCTCTTAGGAACCTTAAGTGCAGCAGAAATGTTTTTGTAACCTTGGCCAGATCTGTGCATTGCCACAATTCTGTCTCTGAGCTCTTCAGGCAGTTCCTTTGACCTCATGATTCTCATTTGCTCTGACATGCACTGTGAGCTGTATGGTCTTATATAGACAGGTGTGTGGCTTTCCTAATCATGAGGAAAAAAATGAGGAAAAAAAAGAACTTAAATGATTTTAGCAAATGGCTGCAATATAACAAAGAGTGAAAAATTTAAGGTCTGAATGCTTTCCGTACCCACTGTATATATCCCTTGTTTGTCCTGAACAGTTAAACTGCTGCTGTTCTTCAGAAAAATTCAGAGTAATTTTCTGGGATTAAAGGCATATTATATATATAATGCCTTTAATCCCAGAAAATTGACATAGAAGTGTCAGTGCTGCTATGGTTTTGTTGCTAAATCTGTATTCTAAATCTGTATTCTGTAATAAGGCAGTACATTTTGGGAGTTCATGTTTAGTCTATCTCCTATCCTGAAAAGTCTGACTTGCAGAGATGGACTAAAATGATCTCCCAAAACTTACTGCCAGATTTTGGAAGATAAATTCTTGAATCAGAGGTACAAGAGAATGTGATGCTTGTCCTTCAAGAGTCACTCTCAACTTATCTGTCTATGAAGCCTATTAAAAAAAAAAAAACTGTCTTCATGTATTTCACAACACGTCAGCTTGTTATTCTTATTAAGTCAGGGGCATTTTTTAGATTTTTTACCAAGCAAAGTCTCTGAGAACCTGACACATTGCACTTCTGAAGACTCCAGGTGGGTTGCAGTTCTGGAAAATGGTGGCGCTGGAGAACTGGAAACGGTTCCTGATGGTGTCACACCTAATTCTTCACCTTAATTCCTAATTCTTTTGCAGTTAACATGCATCTTTTCTTCTCCACCTGTTTTTTCTGACCATGCAGACTCAACAAGCATTTCTCTGTCCAATGGTCAAGCCTTAACTTTGCAAATTCTTGTAATGCATTAGTATTGCATTCTTCTCATGGGCATTTAATAATTTGGACTTTTCAGTCTGGGTTAAATATCTTTTTTGGCTCATTTTATCTGTAAAAGAAAACATGCCTAATAATTATGCACACCTGAATATGAGGAGTTTTTCACTTCCAGCCTTCACGGACAAATATATATCACATATAAATGATTAAATACAAAATTGACAGTAGTTATTAAGATTGATGTGGTTTGGAATTGGTAAAATGTGTTTGGAAAAAAAATATGACCAGAATATCAACATGCCTAATAATTCTGCACACAGTGTACAATAACTAGCTGAAAGAACTATTGCTAAAAATACTATTAATACTTGTCAAAAAAGCACATCTTTAGATTGATGCGCAGCCTTTATTTATTGAACTAAAGCCTAAAAATGACACATACTTTGTTTGTTGTTTTTTTTTGGAATTTACAGTATTTTTAAACCGTCGTTCTTTAACCTCCATTACTTGAACAGCACTTATAAAAATAAATACTAAAACAAACCTAAATGATTAATAATCTGCTTTATGCAGTGATTTGTCAATGATCAGACTGGCTTTATTTCTACTTTCAGAGTCCACTAAAGTATCGTCACTGCAGCACACTGTATGTGAAGATGATGACAGTACATTTCCAGCAGACCCAGCGTTGAAGGACAGAGAGGTATGATCATTTTTTTGTGATAAGTTTGTGATTACGACTGACTGCCAAGTACATATGCACAAGCTTATGTTCACACATACAGTTATGTGATAGTTACAGATACATATATAGATCACTGAGTTTGCCGAAAATCAAAAGGTAATTTGTTTTGGAATTATTACAGAGGTTGTGAAGAAAAACACAGACTTGACCCCTGGAAAAAAATAGTCTAATGGAAACATTACAATGGACACATTACTGTTTTTAAAATTTGTGGAGTAAAAAATTTTTATTTTGAAATTAAATAATAAAATTAGACCACCCAGAATTGGCACATAAGTTAGGTTTAAATGTAATACTTAATATAAATTAAAAATAACTTTTTTTACTTTTTTTTTTTTTTTTGTTTGTTTGTTTTTGTTTTTTTAACTTAGATTTTGCTTTGTATGTTACCAGTTATTTGACTAAATTGGCAAAACACGGTGTAAAATCCAATACAAAATGACTTTTTATTTATATAAATACTTACAAAGTTTTTAAATCAATAACAATTTTAAAATATCAATATTAATAAGAATGTTATAAGAGCTCATTTATTCGGGGTGCACTTTTAAAGAATAAATAAGAGATTATCCTACCCCTTATAGTGCTAGATTTGCTTATTTAGTTGTCACAGCACAAATGTACAATTTTTCTATTTATATCCCTCATCACATTGGTTGATGCTTCATTGTCATCATCCTATTCATGCTACATTTCTGTCTAAATATGGTAGTTAAACATGAACTGTATCGCTGATATAAGAATGTTGATCTTCAACAGAGAGAAGTTGTTGGTGAGTCTTACTGAGTTTCCAGCCTTGGATATTTCACTTAACTAAATGTAAGGCATTCAGGCATTCAAGAGTTATAGTGAAGTTGTTTGTTGTACTTATTGATAAAGTTTTAAGAAACTGTTTAGAATACAAGATTTATGTCATGAAGGGACTTTTATTTTGTCTTTTTACACTCAAACTATTGTTTCCTTTGAACACAGCCCTGAAAGAGTTTTGTTAATTATTGATTTGATGACCTAATGTAATATATTTTGAGAAACTATTTAGATTACAGACGACTTGTTTGTCAATTTTTTTTTTTTTTTTTTCAAGCAAACAGTTTTACTTTATATTAAATACAACATTTATTGAATCTCATGAATCTGTGAATATTTGGGCATTTTTTGTTTGTACCTCCTATTCTTTTCACAGTTGATTGTTTCTTTACACACTTTATTCTTTTGCTTTAAAAAAATGCACATTTAAAATATTTAGAAGTCAGTTTGCTTCTTTGTAATAGCTTTATACAAAGAATAGAATGAGTTCGAGTTCAGTCCCCACAATGACTAAAAACTGGTTGTGTGTTTTTTGGATCCAGTGTGAGAAAACACCTGTGTGTGTGTGTGTGTGTGTGTGTGTGTACTTGTTTTTGCTACATTGTGAGGACCAAATGTCCCCACAAGGATAGTAAAACCTGAAGGATAGTGAAACCTGGAACCTGCGGTCCCCACAATGTTAAAAAAATATTAAAAATAGTAAATGTTTATCTGAAAGTGTAACGATGCAAACATGTTTTCTGCGAGGGCTAGGTTTAGGTTTAGGGTTGGGTTAGGGGATAGACAATATCGTTTAGTCAGTATAAAATCTATAGAAGTCTATGGAAAGTCCCCACAATTCACAAAAACAAACGTGTGTGTGTGTGTGTGTGTGTGTGTGCGTGTCTGTGTGTGCGTGTGTGTGTGTGTGTGTGTGTGTTGTATGTTGTGTGTGTAAACATACATTTCTTCGGTCCTGCTGTAATCCTGGATTCTCCTCCATGATCAACACTAGAAAACACACACAGACACATTCAGTCAACAAACTGTTGCTATGCAGTTGCTAAGGTGCTTGGGGTGGTTGCTAGGCTGTTGCTGTTTTAACAGGTGATAATTATTACTCTAATAACACCCAACAGTATATTGTGTTTCTATAGAGTGTCATTTCTGAGCTGAGACATTAAGAATGATGAATTTGACCGTGATTAAGAGTGTCGAACACAAAAATGCAGACGAGTGTTCAAAACTAGTAACTTTCATCGTGATCAGTGAGAAGTGATGCCTAAATATACATATAGTTGAGATAATCTAGTAAACACAGTACGTTGTGAGGATGTTGTCAGTTGGTCGTCATTTGGTCAGTGTGACATTATTAATTACAATATCACGAGGACGTCATGGTAACGTTCCAGTTTTATAATTTTGGCGAATGTCCCAGAAACGTCATGTGCACGTCCTCAAAAGACGTCTCTAGTGAGTCACATGGTGAATGTTGTAGTGTCGTGGTCAGCTGGTCTCCAGATCACTTTTCATATTATTCACTACATGTATTAGGCTCTTTTTAAGGTGTATATCATTATATATCGCCTATAATATGGAAAATAATAATTAATGCCATCATGCGAAATGCTTGATGAATTCAGTATATGTAAATACAATAATTTATGCCATCATTTAAAATGTAGATATATATTTGTCATCAAATTAATGACAAAACAAAAACCAAATGGTAATAATTTATGTTTGAAAAAAGAGAATCTCCACGATCGTGTTTTCACGGCTTTCAATCAAAAGAAAATATGAGAGAGACTGATATCAGCAGTCAGAAGAGAGAATGATGTCAAATTTAACTTCTCTCCCACAGAGGCGGCATTAGAAACACCCTCACATTAGCATTAACTCGTTTTTGTAACTTGATGAAAAGGTGATATAATACAAAGTTTAGTGTTATAAATGTACAAATGTTTTTTAAAAATCAAAATATATAAAAAAGGCAAGTATTTAAAACGATGATGACCGCCCAGACAGCAGTGGACTCCGTGTCGGATCCGTTTTTAAACCGTTAAATCCGCGTAACAGTCACATCCGTTTCAGTGCTGTATCAGGACTCATCCCGAGCCCGGTTTCAGTGGCGGGAACAACAGTCGCAGAGCGGATCCGTGAAAACGAGCGCGCAGATTTCATTTTTTCCCCTTGAGTTTATCATACGATCGAGGCAGATACAGACTGTACCACTGCTGCCCCAAAAACTTCATCAAGGTAAGTCACACGGTGTGATCAAACTGTTATATTCATAAATTAATTTCTTATTATGTTGTGCACTCGTTAACTTAAAGGTTTGGTGTTTTTATTGCTCTTAGATCGCCGCTGGATTGTAATGTTAGTGAACTATGTTATCAGAGGGATTGCTAACACGAAGAAGACGGTCCAGAGGTCTCTAATTATACCTAACTAACCAATTTTAACTGCTTATATTTATTTGTAATGTTTAAGATTGCTGCCGGGTAATTAGTGACGGGCTAACATCAATGTTAACCGTTAAGTGCTAACATTAGCTAAAACCTCTCGCACACCCTTTAGGCTGCATTTATTTGATCAAAAAAGGTAATATTGTGAAATATTATTACACTATGAAATAACTATCTTCTGTTTTAATATACTTAAAAATGTAATTTATTCCTGTAAATTTAGCATCATTACTCCAGTGTTCAGTGAGACATGATCCCTCTGAAATCACTCTAATCATAGACATGTATAGCATATACTTACCCATGACTATATGATGTTCATTTGCTGCTGGATTGTTATTGGTGCTCAGTTATCAATAATGGTTGATATTATTGCCTCATATATACTGGAAACATTGTTTTAGGATTCTTTGATGAATAGAAAGTTCAAAAGAACATGCTTTATTTGAAATAGATTTTTTTGCAAAATGTTTTCACTTTGATCAATTTAATGCCTATTGCTAAATAAAAACAGTAATTGCTATTAAATAACACACACACACACACCAAACATTTGAATGGTTGTATATCATGGTTTCTGCATATATTAGGAGTACAACTGTTATTTAACAGTGATAATATTCAAAAATGCATCTTGAGCAGCAAATCAGATATTCAAATGATTTCTTAAGGATCACGTGACACTGAAGACTGGAGTAATGATGCTGAAAATTCAGCTTTGATCAAAGCAAAAAATTATATTTTAAAGTATATTAAAATAGAAAACCATTATTTTAAATTTGAATACTTCACAATATTACATTTTCTGTATTTTTGATCAAATAAATGCTAGCTTGAGGAGCATAAAAGACTTATTTCAAAAATATTAAAAATAGTAATGTGTCCAAACTTTTGACCAACCCAGTCCCCTTGAATAAGCAGGTAAAACACTTTCCTGAATGATAGAAACAGAGAAGGGCACTGAGGAAGCAGACATGTATTACATTATATTGTTTGGTATGGTTTTTTATTTATAAAATCTTTGCTAAAAGATGCTTTTATTTCTGTTAACGATATGTTCCATGTTAATTTAGTAAATGAATTGAGAAACTGTGCAGCAACACTATATAACAATCTGATTCAATTTCAGGTTCCACCCAGGAGCCGAGGCTGTCAAATAGTAAGGTGAGTCCCTATTTTTGTTGTCTTTTTTTTTTTTTTTTAGTGTTCAGCGGAGTTTGAGTTATTCACTAATTAATCACCAATAAATAATGTGCACTAATTAATCTGGCTCTTAAAAGATTACTCCACTTCCAGGATGAAAATTTCCTGATAATGTACTCACCCCCATTTCATCCAAGATGTTCATGTCGTTCTTTTTTCAGTTGAAAAGAAATTACGTTTGTTGAGGAAAACATTCCAGCATTTTTCTCCATATAGTAGATTTCAGTGGGGATAAACGGTTTGAAGGTTAAAATTGCAGTTTCAATGCAGCTTCAAAGGGCTCTACACGATCCCAGCAGAGGAATAAGTGTCTTATCTAGTGAAACAATTTCTAAAAAAAAAAAAAAAAATTACAATTTACTTTTTAAATACTTTTTAAACTTAAATGCTTGTCTTGTCTAGCTCTGCGATACGCATGTGTACTCTGTGCACTCCGGTTCAATACAGTTAGGGATACGTTGAAAAACTCTCATCTCATTTTCCCCTCGAACTTCAAAATCATCCTTCATCGCCGCAGAACTACCAACCCAGTGTTTACAAAGTGAACGTGCAAAGATCAAACGCCCTTTACAAAAAAAGGTAAAACAATGATGTAGGACGATTGTGAAGTTGGAGGAGAAAATGAGACCCTGACTGTTTTGAACCACAGAGTATGTATAGAGTACACATTGAAACTGCATTTTTAACCTTCATTCCATTAATCCCCACTGAAGTCCACTATATGGAGAAAATTTCTGGAATATTTTCCTCAAAAACTTAATTTCTTTTTGACTGAAGAAAGAAAGACGCGAATATCTTTGATGACATGGGGGTGAGTAAATTATCAGGAAATTTTTATTCTGGAAGTGGATCAATCCTTTAATGCATCGTGTTTCCTTCTGGAGCATCAGTGAGTGTTTGAACCTTCTGTAATAGTTGAATATGAGTCCCTCAGTTGACCTCAGGGTGAAAAGATGGATCTCAAAATCATACAGTCATTGTTGAAAAGGGTTCAAACACAAAAATGCTAAAAAAAATAACTATCACTAAACAAAAAAAAAAACCACAGCTGTGGATCATTCAGGAACAACACAGTGTTAAGAATCAAGGGGATGTAAACTTTTGAACAGCGTCTTTTTTATAAATTCAATTACTATTTTTGCTTGTGGACTATATGTAAACTTCTTTGATGTGAGAGATGGCAATAATTTTTTTTTCCCACATTAACTTCCTGTTTGTTGCGGTCGCAAGCTTAGAGTTTGAGCTTTGTCAAGTTAATTTCTTATTGTCTGTTTTTCAATCTAAAATCAATTTTATACACCATCATTTTCGTTTCTTATAACGTGTGAATATACCCCCTGTTGTATTTTACAACCAAAACAACCGGATTGCTTTGTTATCACTAGTTTTGTTTTGATTTCCTGAGTTGCTAGCTTATAGCCCGTTAGCAGCACCAGCGTGGTTGCCGCTAATCTTGCTTGCATTGTTTACACACTATTTACACACATTACCATTGTTTACTCACTGTTACTTGCTTTAATGGCGAATTTGTGTCCACCTTTGAGTGCAGGTGAGCTGGAGGCCGTGGAGAAGCAGATCCAGGAGCTGTTGGTGAGGCAGACCGAGCTGAGAGAGCGGAGGGCCGCTCTGGAATCCTCCCGGGTAAGTATACAGCGCGATACTAACACTCTGACCACCTCTACTCCGTGTGCTTCTCTGCACAGGTCCCGTGCACCCTGGACGCGATCTTCCCAGATGTCCTTCACTCCGGCGCCGGGACACCACGGACCCTGGGTGCAGCAGCAGAGGAAGACGCGAGCCAGGCCCCGGCCGAGGACCTCGCCCCCTCCGCCGCCTCCGGTCTTCGAGATCTCCACCCGGAACCGCTTCACTCCCCTCTGCGAGACGGAACGCGACGCTGTGATCGTCGGAGACTCCGTTGTCCGGTACTTTAGCTAAAGGTAAAGTCCACACCTACTGTTTTCCTGGTGCTCGCGTTCTCGATGTTTCTGCGCAGATACCCGCAATCCTGAAGGACGGCGAGAGCATCGGCGCGATCGTCCTGCACGCGGGGGTGAACGACATTGCGGCAGACGGAGGTTCTGAAGAGGGACTTCAGCAGCCTGATCGAGACGGTTTGTAGCACGTCGCCCGCGACGAGGATCATCGTGTCAGGACCGCTTCCCACGTATCGACGTGGGCACGAAAGGTTCAGTAGACTTCTTGCTCTAAATGAATGGTTATTGACATGGTGCAAAGAACAGAAACTGCTCTTTGTTAATAACTGGAATCTTTTCTGGGAACGTCCTAGGCTTTTCCGTGCTGATGGCCTGCACCCCAGCAGAGTCGGAGCGAAATTCCTGTCGGACAACATCTCCAGGACACTACGCTCCATTTGACTAGTAAGTACATTCTCAAATGATCACTACGATAGCTTTTGTTCTGAACGCTTAAATAATAGTACTTGCACTGTCCAATCTATAAAGACCATGTCTGTTTCTCAAATAGTGAGGTCAAAACATAAATTTAATGCAGGATCTAGAAAAAATCTGATCGTAATTAAACCAGAAAAAAGCAAAATACATGAACAGAAACCTTTTTTAAAGCTTGGGCTCCTAAACATTAGATCACTTGCACCCAAAGCAGTTATTGTGAATGAAATGATCACAGATAATAGTTTTGATGTACTCTGCTTAGCCGAAACCTGGCTAAAACCTAATGATTATATTGGTCTAAATGGGTCTACTCCACCAAATTACTATTATAAGCATGAGGCCCGTCAGAGTGGTCGTGGTGGTGGTGTTGCAACAATATATAGTGATATTCTCAATGTTACTCAGAAAACAGGATACAGGTTTAATTCATTTGAAATACTTTTGCTTAATGTTACTCTCCCAAATATGCAAAAGAAATCTCTCCTATCTCTTGTTTTAGCTACTGTGTATAGACCTCCAGGGCCATATACAGATTTCCTAACAGAATTTGCAGAATTCCTTTCAGAACTATTGGTTAATTTTGATAAAGTGCTAATTGTCGGAGATTTTAACATTCACGTTGATAATACAAATGATGCATTAGGACTTGCGTTTACTGACCTAATAAACTCTTTTGGAGTCAAGCAAAATGTCACTGGGCCCACTCATCGTTTTAATCATACGCTAGATTTAATTATATCACATGGAATTGATCTTACTGATATAGATATCGTACCTCAAAGCGATGATGTTTCTGACCATTTCCTTGTATCGTGCATGCTGCGTATCACTGATATTAACTATATGGCTCCGCGTTATCGTCTTGGCAGAACTATTGATCCAGCCACCAAAGATAGATTTACAAATAACCTGCCTGATCTATCTCAACTGCTCTGTGTACCCCTTAATACACAGGATCTAGACAAAATGACTAGCAATATGGGAACCATCTTCTCCGATACGTTAGAAGCTGTTGCCCCCATCAAAAAGTTAAAGAAAAATGTATTGTGCCACGGTACAACAGTAATACCCATTCCCTCAAGAAAGAAACTCACAATCTTGAGCGCAAATGGAAAAAAAAAAAAACTTGGAAGTTTTTAGAATTGCATGGAAAAACAGTATGTCCAGATATAGACAGGCTTTAAAAGCTGCTAGGGCCGAGCATATCCACAAACTCATAGAAAATAACCAAAACAATCCAAGGTTTTTATTTAGCACAGTGGCTAGATTAACAAATAACCAGACGCCACCTGATCTAAATATTCCTTTACAGTTTAATAGTAATGACTTTATGAATTTCTTCACTGATAAAATAGATAACATCAGAAATACAATAACCAATGTAGATTATACGGAGTCTAATATGTCAACTTCTTTCGTCGCACCCAAAGAAAAACTGCAGTACTTTACCGCTATAGGACAGGAAGAGTTAAATAA
This sequence comes from Cirrhinus mrigala, assembly GCA_036247105.1. Taxonomy (NCBI): domain Eukaryota; kingdom Metazoa; phylum Chordata; class Actinopteri; order Cypriniformes; family Cyprinidae; genus Cirrhinus; species Cirrhinus mrigala. The sequence goes on from CM070010.1 coordinate 1,963,955, forward strand.
ACTCATCACTGTGTCTAAACCAACAACATGCCTATTAGATCCCGTACCCACTAAACTACTAAAAGAATCGTTACCTGTGGCAGAAGAACCGCTTCTCAATATTATCAACTCATCGTTATCTTTAGGTCACGTCCCTAAACCATTCAAGCTGGTGGTTATTAAGCCTCTTATTAAGAAACCACAACTAGACCCTAGTGAACTGGCAAATTACAGACCCATTTCTAATCTCCCATTTATGTCTAAAATTTTAGAGAAATTTATATCTGCTCAACTGTGCTCATTCTTGCAAAAAATGATATCTATGAAGAATTTCTAATGACTTGCTTCTTGCGTCAGACCAAGGCTGCATCTCATTGCTAGTTTTACTTGATCTTAGTGCTGCGTTCGACACTATAGATCATGACATACTAATAGATCGACTACAAAATTATGCAGGTATCCAAGGGCAGGCTTTAAAATGGTTTAGATCCTACCTGTCTGCTCACTTTGTTTATTTAAATGGGGAGTCATCTCAGTTATCACCAGTGAAGTATGGAGTGCCACAAGGATCTGTTCTAGGTCCTCTACTATTTTCAATATACATGCTGCCCCTTGGTAATATTATTAGAAAACACGGGATTAGTTTCCATTGTTATGCTGATGATACTCAACTATATATCTCAACAAGACCAGATGACACTTCTGAATTATCGAAGTTAACAGAGTGTGTTAAAAATTAAAGATTGGATGACCAATAATTTTCTGCTATTAAATTCAGATAAGACAGAGACATTACTTATTGGACCTAAAAACAATACACAGAATCTTTTGACTTAAAATTTACAACTAGACGGATGTACTGTTACTTCCACTACAGTCAAAAGTCTGGGTGTTATATTAGACAGCAACTTGTCTTTTGAAAATCATATTTCTCATGTTACAAAAACAGCATTCTTCCATCTTAGAAACATTGCCAAGCTGCGAAACATGTTACCTGTTTCTGATGCAGAAAAGCTAGTTCATGCATTCATGACCTCTAGACTGGACTATTGTAATGCACTACTAGGTGGTTGTCCTGCATCTTCAATAAACAAGCTACAGATAGTCCAAAATGCAGCTGCTAGAGTCCTTACCAGGTCAAGAAAATATGATCATATTACCCCAATTTTAAAGTCTCTGCACTGGCTGCCTATTAGGTTCCGCATCAGCTACAAAATAGCACTTCTTACCTATAAGGCACTTAACGGTTTAGCTCCTGCGTACCTAACTAGTCTTCTACCACGCTACAATCCATCACGCTCCCTAAGGTTGCAAAACTCTGGACTGTTGGTAGTACCTAGGATAGCAAAGTCCACTAAAGGAGGTAGAGCTTTTTCACATTTGGCTCCCAAACTCTGGAACAGCCTTCCTGATAACGTTCGGGGTTCAGACACTCTCTCTCTGTTTAAATCTAGATTAAAGACACATCTTTTTAGCCAAGCATTCAAATAATGCATCTCATAAACTTTTTCTGCAGCTATATCCGATCAAATGTTCATTATTAATCTTTTAGCTCTGGTTTAACAAATCTTTCTTTTCTTAGTTTGAACAGCAGCTACGCTAATTATGTTCCTATTTGTTCTGTGTTTCTGCCATGGGATTGACATCCCATGGTAACTAGGAATTCACAAGCTCCAGTGTGGATCCAGAACACTTAAGAAGAGATGATGCCAACCCCACAGAGGACTTCAGATGATACCAACCCTGAAACAACATACAGCACTACCGAATTCTGCTACTAATTTATAGTGTTCTTTGTCTGTTTGATTACGTCATTAATTGATCTTTACCACACATCTCTGCCATATGTACATCAAGCTACTACTACATATATTGTAAAAATGTCAATTTGGTGTAAAGCTGCTTTGCAATGATATGTATCGTGAAAAGCGCTATACAAATTGAATTGAATTGAATTGAATTAACCTTTTTTTAGAGACAACGAAAAGGAGGGAACTGTGTTTAAGCTGTGGATTCAGACGGAGGGCTCGCATTTACCTCAAAAACGACATTACACAAGACTATTACAACTAGAACCAACTCAAGCACATGATGGTGACACACATTTACAGTATAAGAAACTTTCTTCCCTGTGGTGTAAAATTTCCCTGTGGTAATTATTCAGATTCTTCTCATTCCCATTGTGTAGCACTGTTTTATGTTTAGTGAATATTATGTACAGTAAGCACTAGAAGTAGAGACATGTACTACTTCAGGTAATGTTTTCAATAAACTTTCATTTTGCTTTTTGTGCAAAAATGATTGAATGAAAGAAAAGATGGACAGTGGCACGTCTTTTGTAGTAATTCAGTTGTTTTAATATGAATACACTGCAAAAAAATCATTTGTCTATGACCTACATTTTTCAGAACATCTTGTTTTGCGTTTAACAGAAGAAAGAAATTCACTAAATGAGTGTTACTAAATGATGATAACACTCATTTTGGGTAAACTATTACTTCAACATACACTATATCATAATATTTTCCACAGTGGTTCATAGCTGTGATCTTGTTGCTCAGGTTTTCTTATCCGTGCACTGCAGTTGTAAGCTAAGCAGTGGCTTTGCTGGATCCAAGACCTTACATATCGTCTTGGAGAAAACATCTTTAGTGGAGGCCCAACACACTTGATAAAAAGTAGAGCTGAAAGACTTGGAAGCTCTAGGCTTGAACTTGCTGTGTTATTTACAATGTTCATCTGGCTAAAGCCACGTTCACACTCTGCTGTGGAAACAACACGTGTGTTTACCGTCTGCAGGAGGGGTTTCAGCTCTTTGGATTGTAAGCATTTATCTGTGCTCTTAACATTATCAATATATTCCCTCATGCCTCTGAATTTACTTGCTGTTGTGGAGCCGAAAAACGGAGCAGAGTTCCTGTACATCATTCTCAGCATAACGAACATCACACTCTTCTGGCCAGATAAAGGATCCAGTGCTTTGATGTTGTTTAAAAAAAGTCTCATACTGTTCACAGACACAGAACATCAGATTATCACAGCTCAGCAGAGAAAATCTGACAAAAATTTCAAGACAAAACCATATAAATGTTGACCACTGAGATGATGAGGGATCATTTCCTGACCAACGACAGTTTTCCACACGGTTTATAACATTTTCAAATCAGGAAGACCTTTTACTGATCTGCCAACTGACATTGACCTGCAGGTCCTGAATGGAACAGACATGAGAAGAACTTTATACTCTGACAAGTCTTGTGCAAAAATGAGTCAGCACATTACTTGTGAAATGAGAAAGACAGTAGTGGCAAAGATCCTTGAGAGTGAAACTAAATCTTCCATTCTGATAGATGAATCTTCAACTATCAGCAAGAAATCTGTGCTGATCATCTATATTAGAGCAAGATCCACTAACATTCATTTTAGATTTAGTGAAACTTGCAGCTACAAATGCAGAGGAAATTTATCAAGCACTTATGGTAAACCTCACACACCATGGTTTCACAGAAGCTGTTCTGAAAGAGTTTCATTTGTTTTTCTTCAGATGATGCCTCTGTTATGCTCAGAAGTAAATCAGGTGTTGCAGCAGAGATTGTTTAACTGTTTCCCAATGTACTTATTCAGCACTGTATGAACCACCGCCTAGAACTGAGTGTTGGAGATGCTGTAGAAGAGGTTGCTGGGCTGAACCACTTCCAGTCATTTTTTGACACGGTCTACAGTCTTTATCATGCTTCTGCTAAAAACCGCCGTGAACTAACTTCATGCTGTCAAGAACTTGCATTACAGTGTCTGAATATAGGGAGGATTCTTGGCACTAGATGGATAGCTTCTAGTTATAGAACCATCAAAGCTGTATGTCAACAGTATCCAGCACTTCACAAACACTTTTCAGATGCCTCGACTGATCCAAAACAAAACTCCACAGAAAGGTGCATGTTTGCTGGTTTAGCAAATCGTCTCAGTAGTGTCACCTTTGTGTCATGTATGATGTCTTAGAGGAGCTGTCAGAGTTATCACTGTTACTTCAGGACAGAAACATGACTCTTCCCAGGGCAGACGCATGTCTCTCTCAGCAGGTCCGTGTGTTAAAGTCTATGACTGAAATGCCTGGTCTACACGTATAGGAGGCACAAAGAGCAGCGGAGATGAAGCTCTTTAAAGGTGTCATTGACAAATCATATGAGGAATGACACAGACATCAATCAGCAACTGCTATTTGATGCTTTAGCTAAAAGTCTAGAGAGGAGAATGGGATTTTTGTCTGGTTATCAGAGCAAAAACAGCATGAGACTTTTTTTAAACATCATCAAAGCACTGGATCCTTTATCTGGCCAGAAGAGTGTGATGTTCGTTATGCTGAGAATGATGTACAGGAACTCTGCTCTGTTTTTTGGCTCCACAACAGGAAGTAAATTCAGAGGCACGAGGGAATACATTGATAATGTTAAGAGCACAGGTAAATGCTTACAATCCAAAGAGCTGAAACCCCTCCTGCAGACGGTGAACACACTGGTTGTTTCCACAGCAGTAAATAATATGGCAAGGTCAAACCTAGAGCTTCTAAGTCTTTCAGTGCTACTTTTCATTAAGCTACTTTTCTCCAAGACGATATGTAAGTTCTTGGATCCAGCAAAGCCACTGCTTAGCTTACAACTGCAGGGCATGGATAAGAAAACCTACGTTTAGCTACAGGCCCCCTACCCCACCACCAGATTTTACAATTCGACCACTGCCTATAACCAGCAATGTACAAAATAATGTCGCCACGACGAATATGAGAATCACAAAGTTACGTCACTGGAATGTTAGTTGGAATGTCACTGCGACCAGTATGGTTCGGTCCAGTAACTTTGTCATGACGTAACTGTGTTAGCTGGGAAGCAAGATGAGGCATGATGATAAAGTGTTTAGATTAGTTGTGTATACTGACGTGTAGCGAGAGTTAAGAAAATTATGTCTGTGATTACACATTAACATGTCAAGACCTCATTTAGCGTGGCTCTGTCAGCCATTACATTTAAATATACATATATATATATATATTTGTGAAATACTGTTAATAAGAATTACAGCCAGATTCAGTGGTAAAATGCTTTTATTTCTCATTTTGTGAGATTTCCAGAAAAATTGGTGTTCAGTTAAAATTTAATTCATGAAAGAAAGTCAGTTCATTAGCATATTTCATAGAAGATTAAAACTGAGTATTAATACAGCTTCAGACAGTTATCAATGATGGAGCTGTGTGGAAATATGCTAAATAATTCTTGTAGTTGTTTATAGAGTTTGCATTACTCACTTGTATTCGGGTTAAATGAGGTTGTGATGCTTAAATTATGTTATTGTCATACTTTTTCTTTATGCAGTGTGAGAGTGGGCACTGAACACATTCAGGTCTGTTTTATGAAGATGTTCATCGATTTAGAGCAGATATTTTTGAGTGTGGTTTAATGTGTCCAGTGTCATGTATCTGCATAAACATTTGCACTGTAAGACATGTTATAGTATACAAAGAAATAGTATTCAGTACGTGATGAGCTTTGTGGTAGACACAACAGATTAACCTGTGATTTTCATATCTGTTTTAACAGAAAATAATTGTGTTGCTGTAGGAACAGACGTTGCATCCTTCTTATCAGTGTAACACTTATTTCCATGTATATCACAAGCATATGGGCTGTTTATTAGTACTTATAAAGAACATATTAATGCTTTATTCTGTATGAATATATATTTTGGATCCCTTTATCTACGCCATACTTAACTACCTTACTAACTACAAGTTTATTGAGGGAAAATTAAGTAAGGAATAACTAGAAAATAATGCACACCTGAGGTGATGATGCAGCCAGGACGTGAAGCAGTTTTTATCCTTAAAACACTATTGTAAGTAGGATTCATTTCTTACGCATCTCATCCAACACCTCCATTACTAAATCCAAAACATCATTTCATACCTAGGAACAGAGACTTGAGCCATTGATAGCAGACTAATGCAGGTCTGTGTATGTTGCATTCACTCGTTTTTTTTGTATTTAATATTGAAAAAAGAAACATGAAAAAAAAGGCTCCTTTTTAGTTTTTCCATTTTTTCCAGAAAAATTAAAAATAAGAATTCAGCTTGATATTTCATTTTTCGTTCAGGGTTGAAAAATGTATTAACAGCCTGAATATTTGATTTCTACGAGTGGGCGGGAATTAAACGTCCCTTTCTGCTGATTGGTCAGCTGAAGATCAAACCGTGCCGTCATCAGTTCTTCCTCAGTTTCGCACAAAATAAGTTTCTCACCTGCTGCTGCAGACTAACGAATGTCTCGACACAACCCGTACCGGAGCAGAGCCTAGACAGGGCTTCCTTCTGTGTGCTGTTCTCAAAGTGCCAGGGGGTCCACAAAGTAATTTGCTATAGCCTACAGTATTTTCTGGACTGTAAATCACATTTATTTATTTATTTTTTTTTATCATGAAACATGCTGTGATTTATTCCAAAGTAATTTATATAATGCACTTAATGTCAAATAATCTCAGTGTATACTGGTAAGAGTATAGAGTATAGGCGCAGTGGTGTTTGTGGCAAGAAAGATGTTAAAGGAGACAATGTATTCTGTTGTTTTATATATTTTTCAAAGGGATAAATTTTGCAGTCATTTTGAATGAACACAAATAAAAAAAAAATTTCCATTTCGATTGATGTCCTGCTCTTATCTGTATGACTATAAATGACAGAGTATTAAGATGTTTCTGCTGCTGAGGAAAGAAATTCAAGTGATGGCGCTGGTGTCTCACACACTCACACAACATATCAGTTCTGCTCATTATCAAAGTAAAACACAGTCAAACAAACAATCATATAAAAAGTTATTATGCTTCATTTAATTTAGCAGTTGTACAATATAAATGTATCATATCATATCAGAATTAAACAATATATATTTAGTTTTTTTTTTTTTATTTACTTAGTTTTTTGGAGCACAACAAATAAATAAATAAATAAAAAATGTCTGGAATATTGCCAAGTGTATATTGTAGGGTTGTGTTGAGCCGTTCATTACATGTGGTTGTTTGACAAGAAAAGATGAAATGTAGTTGCAATAAACGCATTAAGAATCAGTACAACTGCAGCAGCAGGTGAGCAGGACTATTATTTTGTGCAAAACTGAGGAAGAACTGATGACGGCACGGTTTGATCTTCAGCTGACCAATCAGCAGAAAAGGGTGTTAATTCCCACCCATGTGTAGAAATCATATATTCAGGCTGTTTATTAATATTTCCAACCTTGAATGAAAAAAAAAAAAAAAAAAAATCAAGCTGAATTCTTGTTTTTCGTTTTTTTGGAAAATTGAAAAAAAAAAAAAAAAAAAAAAAAAAAACTAAAAAGGAGACATTTTTTTCATGTTTCTTTTTTCAATATTAAATCATAAGACAAATGAACACAACGTACATGGACCAATGCATCTTCTTTATCCTATTGTTAACTGTATTTATTAGTTTGGCCAGTGTCATTGTGGGTTATGGTTGGTTTGCTGTAAATAATTGCACACCTTAGAATGTTTGTCAGCCAATCAGATTCAAGCGTTCAATGACCCTGAAGTAAAATCATGTATTTTCAGACAATAATGCTTGTTTTTTTATGTTTTGCTTTTGAATATATATATATATATATATTGACAGACCTAATATATATATATATTAGGTCTGTCAGTTTAATGTGTTAACTTAATTAGTTATTTAAAAACAACATGATTAAAATATTTTAACACAGTTAACGTGCTGGTCCCGTTATTGATGCGAAACATTTGTCCAGATTAAGTTCTTAGCAATGCATATTACTAATCAGAAATTAAGTTGTGATATATTTATGGTAGGAAATTTACAAAATATCTTGATGGAACATGATCTTTACTTAATATACTAATAAGTTTTGGCATAAAAGAAAAATGGATAATTTTGACCCAATTATTGCTACAAATACACCCGTGCAAATACACACATACACCAGTACTCAAGACTGGTTTTGTGGTCCAGGGTCACATATTTATATATATCACATATCACACAATATCACACGGGCAGCAACAGGCCTATGAGATGAGTGCTGATTTTGTCCTGATCTATCACAACCTTAAATGTGATTTTATACAACAGTTTAGTAAATGAGGTTGATATTGTGTTATATTTTAAACACTATATTATGTGTTTTTGCTCAGTTTTGCAGAGAACATGTTACCTTTCAAGCCATATAGAATTGTTGCTGAGCAACACAGCGGTGTTTAGTTTCTGAATGAATCTGCGTTCTGAACAAATCAATGATTCAAAAGCCCATTCATAAAAAGAGCAGTTTACTTCATTCCTGAATGAATCAGCCATTTGAATGAATTGAATCGAATGAATGAATGACTCATTAAGACATTTACCACCATCTGCTGGCAGATTTCTACAGATTTAGAGTATCATTTCATTAAAATAACTAAATCAAATAAATAAACAATAATAATAACATTAGAGGGATAGTTTACCCATAAAATGTAATTCTGTCATCATTTACTCATCCTCATGTCATTTCAAACCTTTCTTTTGTTGAACAAAAAAGAAGATATTTTGCTTGTTGGTAACAAAGCTGTTTTGGTTAAAATGACTTTCATTAAACGAACAAAAAATAATGAGATGTTTCTCAAATGATCTTCTTTTATGTCCCATAGTTCACATTAGACTGTTGCAGCCTAAATGTTTATGTGTAATACATTTTTGGTTGAATCAAATAAAATATTACTTTCTAAAGCTACAATTTGTAATGTCTACTTGATACTTTCTAATTTAACACAAAAATAGTTTTATATATTCTTATAGCAAAAACGAATACAGACACAGACCCATAATCCTGTTTATATTATGATCTATATGGTCGAATCAGTTGTATAGTGAGGGTCACTGACATTAATTTCCTGTTGGACAGGATAGAAACTGTAAGAGAAGACATCTGTGATGTGGACCTGTTATATGAAAGATAAGTTATACTGCCGTTTAATCATTTATCTGAGATTGTGGGTCAGTATGATTTGTTTGTGCGTGTCTTGTAAACTCTTTGCAGCTCTGTTTACAGTCAGAGAGCAGCTAGCCTGTGATGCTAACAACACTAGCAGACTTGGTGATTATAAAGATTATCAGACAAGAAGCTTTAAATTGTTTGTAATATAATTGCAACTCTAATAATAAAATGACTAGTCTGTGAAGGTTTCTACTGAGTACAGTATCCTGACATGTAAGTGCTGTTAAAAATCATACTGTGCTGCATGGTTTAATAGAGATCAAGATCTGCCCTTATTGAGATATTTTACACCTTTGTGGAATTTTATTTTTAGGTTTTGCTGTATTTAAGATTATATATTTGCAGTATAAGTACCAAAAACCATCTCAATATATTTTTACAGCTCCTCTCTCAGGAGCTCTGCTAAGAACAGGTTGATTTTGGCCTGTCTAATTAATATTCATGAGGCTCTCTTCTGATTGGCCTGTTGTTTTCTGAGTGACACACAGCCAGGCCAACCACAGGTAACTAGGGTTGTTTATGCTGTAGCCTGCTGTGGCTTGGTGATACTCACAAGTAAGGTTAATAGAAACACCAGTAATGATGGTCACTGCTGAGGGAAATGTTGTTCGGCCATACATGTTTGAGCTGAACTCAGACCCTGAATCGTCGACGACAGGAGACAACCAGCCACCTCCTCAAACACGCTTACAACACAATGTTTCAGAATGGTAATTGTTTTTTTTTCAAACACAGAATGCAGTAAGCTATGTAATTATTGCTTTCCTACTGATACAGTAAGTTGATGTGCCACTGGTCTCTTATATTAATGTTGTTCAGAAGCCTGTGCAATGAGGTAGTTTCATGACATCCATTGACTGAACAGCGTTTTCTCAACATGTTTCCGTGTTGCTGTTTCTCAGCAATGGCATGGACATGATGTTGTCTGGGTGTTTGGCAAAAGGAGGGTGGGACAGTGGCGGTGCTCGAGGTGGAGACTGAAGGCGGTGACTGTGTAGTCTGAACGTCACATTTTTACAGAAGTCACAGCCAGGAAATTTGAGTTTTGACAATATGGGACCCTTAACTGTTCCCTCCTGGTGGAATGACCTGCCCAATTGATCCGAGCAGCTGATTCCTTAACCATTTTCAAGAAACTTCTCTAGCACTCTCTATTCTAATTCTATTCTTTACAAAAAAAAAAAAAAAAAAAAAAAAAAATACTCTATTCATTTTCTAACAGTTTGTTTTCTTAAAAAAATAAACAATAAAAAAAATAAGACTAGCTTCTCTATTTTTTTGCATTCTATTTATTTGTTTTCTTTCTATTTATTATATGATTAACAAAAAGGGCCTCTAACACTAGCTTGCTCTATTCTTTTTCTGTTCTCTTTATTTTATTTATTATATAATTAACAAAAAAAAACCTTGCTACATGTACTGCGATAGGCTAACTAAGACTTGTCATAGCACTTCCGTATCATTGTTCTTTTGTTAATTTTGATTGCGTCCATTGTCCTCTTTTGTAAGTCGCTTTGGATAACAGCGTCTGCTAAATAAATAATGATAAACGTAAATGTCTGCTACTAGTTAAACAGCAGCTCTACTTTCTTCATTCACTTAGGTCAGAGGAGAACCGGTCCCCAAACGAGACTGAAAGATTTTTTTTTCTGCATTTGTGTCACCTGATGGAGTTTGAGTTCCTTGTCACTGTCACCTCCTGACTTGTTTAGTTGGAGTCTGAAAGTCACGTAACTTTCAGAAATGTATTGATATAACTGCATTGACTAAAACCATTGTATGAGAACAAAGCTTAAACTGAATTAAGCTGCACTATCATCTTCTGAAGAGCTGCTTTACAGCCGAAATTACATCCTGCAACATCAAACTGGTATTGAACTGAATTGTATAAAGCACTAAAGAAATGAAGGTGACTTGTCTTATTTTGTGTTGTACTGTCATTTGTGTTTTTCTCTCTGTGATTTCCTCTTTGATTCCTTCCGTCTCTTTGACAGAAAGCTGATCATAGAAGCTAAGAAACATTATCCAGAGTGCTGTCTGTGTCCTGCCCAACTTGTTAAATCTGTTGTGTATTCTTATGGTTCAGTAATTTTTTTTATTTTGGCATTGCTTTTTAATCTGAGGTAATGGCAATTAATCTACTGTAATAGTGACACCAAGGTGTAACTTGTAATATTCCAAGTTAGGGCTTTTTTGTTCCTACATTTACAAGTTGTTAATGTTTACAACATAAATGATAAATTTGAATATGTTTGTTTTTACCATTTATGAAAACTGTAGGAAGGTGGCTGCCTTTTTAGTTGTGTTTTCACTGTCTGCTTCTGTTTTGTGGCCAGTTAAGGAGTTAAAGTTTTGTTTTGTTGTTAATTTGTTTTGTCTGATCAGTTTAGTTAAGATTTTACACCTCAGACCAGTGCTTTATATTCCTTTAGATTGTTGCATCCTATAGAAACTCCTAGACTCGTACAGACATACAGAGACACTGAAAAGTTTAAACAATAAAACCCAAAAACTCCTTCTGCTTGACATACTTGAGTTTGTCCAGTGTGTAGTTTGGATCCTCCAGTTTTTCAGAGAGTAGCTTGACTCCTGAATCTCCTGGGTGATTGTAGCTCAGATCCAGCTCTCTCAGGTGTGAGGGGTTTGAACTCAGAGCTGAAGACACATAACCACAGCCTTCCTCTGTCACCATACAGCCAGACAACCTACAAGCACATACAACAACAGTCCACATCACATTAGTGTTTGTTGTTCCTTTTAACCCTCTGGGGTCGAAAAACGCGCCGGCGTGGCTTGTGGAAGTTTTTCTGATAACGCCAAAAAGAACTTCAATTACTCCGTCATCTTTGATCGTACATAAAAGACCAATACATCAATTGAATCTGTAAGGAGTCTACTTTTATTTGTGTACACTCATAACAACAACAACACTCTGTGGTTTTGTGAAATAAAGCAAACAAACAGGGTGTGAGTGTAAAACTCAGCGAATACTCAACACAGAGACATGAGAGAGATATCTATAGAAAGCCTGATATGTCTACTTTTAAATGAAGTAAGCCTTGTCGAAAAGAAATATCATGTGTTAAAGTAATCTGTATGAAACCAATGCCATGTCTAGTCTTTCTCGTCAGACCTAATTATTTTTAATTTGATCACACCCACGAGCTACTTTCACTTTGAAATTATAATCAGCCACGTGGAGGCACAAGCGGTGTACCGCCCACATCAACGTAAACAACGCGGGAGACTTCACTTCATTGTTTATCTGGCTACTTGCATCTTGTTACTGGAAGAAGACGCGGTGTGAGGAGAAAGATTTATATTTCCCTCAGAGGAAGAACGCGATGCCACGTACAGCGAGATCCACCGAAGGAGTTAGTCTTTCTTTTATTAGCCTACTTGCGTTAGTTCTTGTGTTACTGTGATACATAACTTGTACACATTATAGTAGTTAGATTTTTTCCTGACTACATGTGCAATCAAGTGAAACGTTATGAAGTATGTTTCATTTCACTGCATCAAAATGTTTCATGACGCCATGATGTTTTTAATGTTCTATAAAATAAAAATGATGCGATATAAAAGTGAGTGTTTACACTGTAACACTGAATGATGGAGTCTAAGATTGTTTAGACAAAACTACTGTCATATACTCTGTTCACGAATATATGTTTATGACGTGCTTCACAATAATACATTAGTTTCCCAGACATTAAATGGTTTTGTATTGTATAATACATACAAAGCATGCTTGTGTTTATGACTATAAAATCATATTTGTTTTTCGTATAACAATAGCATATGAAAGTAATATTAGTTTATTATTGATACTCTGTTCGTGAATAGATGTTTAACATGCTAAATTACAGATGTTTTTTTTTTTTTTTTTTCTAGTGATCTGATACCTGCACCACAGATGAATGCTACATGAATGCCACATGAAGAGCGCTGTACCAACATCAGATGTTCAACTACACTGATATTTCAATGTTAAAGCAAGTTCCTGGACTACTGATGATGAGTTTTGTTTCTTGAATCCATGGAAAGGAGCAGCAATCACTTAAATATCAGGTATAATTTACTTGTTTCACTTGTTGAACAGAATCCAGAAATCAGTTTTCTGGAATGGCACAAAGTCTTTTTTTACGTCTCTGTACATGTAACATCAGTGGTCAATAATGTGCTTTTGACCTTCATTATGTATGTTTTGATGATACTGTGTTGCAAATAAAATACAAATAATCTAAAACTCCATTCTTTGAATCTTCTCGCATTGTTTCTACCTAACAGTCACAGTCTCATTGATGGGCCATTAGAGGAGGGCCTTTTGTCTCTCAGATGTGAATCACTAAATATTCACGGCCGTTGTCACTCCCTCGCATATTCCCTTTCGATCACAAAACATGTCTTAGAAAATTTAAAACAATATATTGTTTTCTGTAAACGAGTGAATGAGATGATTTTCACATCATCTTGTAGAAAAAACTCTAGCCTACCACATCCAGTTCTCAAAAGTCTTGTGAACTAATGTTCTGAATGTGTTTCATGGCCTTATTTCAGTGACTTAAAAATTTTAGTTTTTCACTAACAATGCATAAACGTTGTTTTCTCAAAAAAACAAACATGTACATAAATGTTGCTTGCATATTATTGTAGCCCAGTTTGTGCTGATTACAATGTAATCAGACTTTAGCCATTAATATGTTTTTAAGATACGGAAAAAAGCTCAAATGTCAGGGCATGTCAAAACTTCTCCAGGGCCCCAAAACACCCTCAGACCCCAGAGGGTTAATATTGAACTGATTGTGATCAGTAAAAACAACTGGTCACAAAAAAAGTTAATTTTGTGCTCATTTAGCATTATCAGGAAGAAACACATATTCCCCCAAATCATTGGACATTATATATCTTGCATTTAAATGCAAAAGTAAAATATTAGATCTCTCACACAAACAATAGTGGCACAATACTGCTCCTGAAAACTTATGTCAACAACATAGTAAAAGAAAGAATATAAAAATAGGATTTAAAAACAAAACTTCTTGTTCTAAATTTAAATAAGAAGCTGCTTGCAGATTCCCACAGTCGCACTTGTAAACACAACACTGAAATCCACACTTGAAGATTTTAAGCCTGTTTTGCCTCCCTTAGCAATCAGGGAGGAATAGCCAGATTCAAGGCTTGTCGCAAATAACTTTTCATTGTCATTATGATTAATTCACTGCTCCAAACATATTTGATATTTATGACTCTTGATCATGCTGCCTCTGATGTGATACCCGTAGTTCCCCAGATCTCAATCCAATCAAGTGTCTGTGGGATGTACTGAACAAACAAGTCCGATTTATGGAAGCCCCACCACACAGCTCGTGACTTAAAGGATCTGCTGCTAACATCTTGGTGCCAGATACCACAGCACATCTTCAGGTGTCTAGTGGAATCCATGCCTCGACACGTCAGGGCTGTTTTGGCAGCAAAAGGGGGATCAACACAATATTAGGAAGGTGGTCATAATGTTTGCCTGTTCGGTGTATATGTGATGCTATCTGGGAAAATCCATGGGATGTCACGCTGGGACATTTTCAATAAATTTGAAAAATAGATTGAATGTCTTTTTATTTTGCCAAAATTAGGTTCTCATTCAATTATTATTATATAACATCTTATTTATCATCTCTGAAAATATCTTGGCAAAATGTACAGAGAACTGGTGATTTATTGCAGCAATCAGAAATGACTGTGTCTTTCTCTTATGTTAAGAAAGCACTAGGAGGTGCACCACAACAGTTAACCTATCAAAATAAACCATGTAACCTATATAATAAAGGTGTATAAATGCACATTTCCCGCCAGTCCTATGTAAAATACAGCACAAAATGTTTATTTATTTATTTATTTATTTATTTATTTATTAATATTGTGAGATGGCAGAGTTTTGAGTTTTAAGTAGCTGCTCACTTCAAACAATCTTGCTTGGCTCAGTCTGCTCAATCTTGGTGATGTCAGTGACCTAAACCATGTTATAATGGACTATTTCACATCCAGACATGAAGCATTGGATATTGAAGTTACTAAAGTGGAGGAGTCTGATGACAGTCTGTTTTATGTGCAGGTCACTTTTCTAAATGTAAACTACAAGGTACACTATTTGTGCTATCCAAAGGGACCCAAAGGCTGATCAAAAGTTCAAAGACTAAGCCCATGATAACAGAAAACTGTCTTCTACAGGGTAATGTCAGTCTGTTTGTGTAATGATGCAGTGTAGCGCTCCTGACTATAGCACTTTCATTGCCATTGACTTTAAACCTCATCTTGTATGATTTATAAGCCTTTTGAAAAATGGGGACATGGGGCAATGTCCTCATAAGTCACCCTCTCCTTGTAATACCTATGTCATACCCATGTCATTATACAAATGTGTGTCCTGATATGTCACAAACACACACACACACACATTTATGTACAAGTGTGTGTATGTGTGTGTGTGTTTCCTGTTGTACATGAATTACAGTGAATTATTGATCTTGCCTTTCATTTACATCTGGAAGGGAATTTCATCTGCACTGCAGTTTATCTACACTACATACTTGCTGTGTTAACATCATAGAGGAAACAAAAAGTGTGAGAAGGTTGAATCCATGCTTGACAAGCTCCTCTCATCATCTCCACAGGCCTCTTCCTTTGTTTTTGGTGGTGTTGTTCTGGACCTCTTGTTCCACAAGAGCAGCTAAACGTCCATCTGAATGTTCTCAAACTTAAATTTTGAAAAAAAAAAAAATGTTTGGACATTCTGTTATATGTAAATAACAGAAGTTGACCTAGGAGGACTACAAATATGCACGATCAAAAATCATAGCACAATATTTATAAATATAGATGTGTACTGACACTCTTTTAAAGACTCTTCTAAAGACTTTAGATCTGTTCCCTAGTTTCTCTAAAGGAGAGGCCATAATTTCTTACTTTAATAGGTTAACTCTGATTTAATTTGAAATTTGTGTCTACCTGCTACCTGTTCTTCATGACCAGTTCCTGTCCTACGTTGACTTCTCACCCCAGGGGTGAACCAGCGATAAACTAATCAAATCAGCAGGACAGAGAACTCTTGTTCTCTGCTGGGACCACGTGAAGCCACAACATGCTTTATCAACACCTTTTGACCAGCCACAGTCAAACCCATGCAAGAAACACAGGAAAAGACTAATTTACTGATGCTCCCCCTTTTCTGAGACTAGCCACGGAACAGATGGTCAGTGTAACTGGTGACCAGCTATGCATAAATTGATCATCGAATAAACACGAAAGACAGATTTACATTGACACGTCCAGCCTGCAGGGCTCACAGGATCCATCCAGTGTGACTCTCATGACCCTTTGGACCTCCTGTGTCCCCCTCCTCTCACATTCCTCACGCACATTCTCCCTCTGCCCCGTTGAAGAACGCACACAAATGTGCATCACGAATTACATTTACATTACGAGTTTGGAAGGACAATTATTTGAGTATTGCTGTTAGAGCAACAATATGCGTTAGTAGTATATTTTTATACTTCTTATATGCTTGGTGTGTTTATTGTAACCTACAAAGCTAGCCAACATTTTTATAATACTTTAAAGGGACAAGATTATTAATGTGTATGAAAGATACCTAATGTATAGTGTTAAACGAGAGCTCATTTTATTTCCAAGATGTTGACGTGAATGAAAAGTTGATATTATGTATGATGCTTGCACTATAACACTTATTGAAGAGATTAACAAACTCTTGCAGAAAAGTTGCCTTCACATGACAGAAAGACACTATGCTAAAGTATACACAAATGGGCAACTGTATAGGGCGGAGCCCCACCTTGCAACCCAAATGACTGGAACACAACTTTATAGGATGGACTTCGTCGGCCTGTTAAATTCCAATGTCCAGAACAGCCATTCGCCTTTTGTCTGAGTGCGCTCTCACCGGCGCTCCCAGTTTGACCACTACGAGATTGTGCCATCCAGAACTCTACAGAACCAGCTAAAGCTTTGTGAAACCTTCAAAGTCTTTGCACCCCGCAACTCCGACTTTCAAAGAACTTCCAGCTCATCACGCTCGGTAACCAAGCAACCAACCGAAGCTTGAACTGACCGAACTGCGTGAAACAACGAACAGCGGAAGCAGCTTGAAACACCCTGACGGCGTGAACAGCGTGAGCTGCTCGCAACGAGAGAAACACTTCGCCAGCGCTCACCTGAGCCCCGAGAGCACCATCTGTGTAACCAAGCAACCAACCGAAGCTTCATCCAGCCTCGCCAACTGTCCAATCACCACTGAAGGCTTCCCAAAGACGTCATCCAAAGAACCAGGCAACCAATCAGAAGTGGCGTGATTCCCTCTGCTAAGACGAGCCCACAGAGGAAAACCCGGTTTCGGCCAGAACGCAAGTAAAACAAGGTCTCCTTAATCTCTTGCTGAACTGGTGCTAAATCTCAAATCTCTGCTTTTGTGGTTTTCTCAGGTTGCAATTTAAGAACTAGTAACAGATGCTAGAAACTTTGGGATTCCATTCAAACTCAGTAATTCTCATTCTCTGAACCATATGTATGTGTGTGTGTGTGTATGCGTGTGTAAGTGTTAGTAGTTTAGTTCATGTATCTTAGAGTAGTTCAGTAAATTCTTGTTTCATTGGAAAGAACATTGTCTTGTTTTTTCTGTTCACAAAGTTACTGCCTGTGCCAAGATTTTGATACCTAGCCCATAACAACCTAATAGTGCGTTTATATTATAATCCGATGGCCACGGAAATAATATAAACATCCAGAATTAGTAAGATATACTAAGTGAAACTTTTCGCTGGACGAACAGTTAATTGTAACGAGGAGTGAGGGACGAGAGGCGAGCGGATCCATACGCGAGCTTTTATTACATGGACGAGACAAAGACATAGTCGTACAGGCAGGGTCGAGACAACAGCAAGCAGGTATATAGGGCGATGCACAATAGAAGTCCGAGAGTCAGGCGTGGGTCGAACAGGAGCGAACGGGAGCAATACAGATAATCCAGAGAGAGTAAACGATAGTCCAGGCGAGAAGTCAAAAACACGGGAACAAGGAAACTAGGAACTCGGGAAACTAGGGAACGCTAACAACACAAAACAATCTAACAATCCGTGAAGTGCACTGTGAAGGACCGGGGGTTTTATAGAACGCCTGATTGGTCACGGGGGCTGACGCAATCAGTGCGGTGGAGGATGGGAGATGCAGTCCGGAGTGTGGTGCAACAGTCAGAGTGTGTAGGTGAGGTGAGAGTGACATCTGGTGGTGAGCGGATAACGGGACACCGACCAGATTCGTGACATTAATAAAGTGTAAACTATTAATTCTGAATCAATTAATCAAGTCGATTCCGAATCATTTGGATTCGATTCCCAACTGAATCATTTAAATTTGATCTAATTACCCTAATTGTACTACAACATACTATAGGCCGACACATACAGTAGGATTGCAGAACTCACCCTGAGCATGTATGTCAAGCTCTGTGTCTGAGCGAGAGAGTACATAATTCAGCTTATGAATGGCATTTTGTATTGCAAGTGTCTACTGCACATAGAGTTAATAGAGTAACTAGTTACATGTAAAGGAATTACATAATTTAATTGCAAAATAATTATAACTAATCTGTTACAGTTACTGAGAAACAATGTAGTTAAAGTTACTTATAAAAATGACAAAGGGGCTTACATCTGAATATTTTCACACAGATTTGATTAATTTCTTTCCCAAATCTCATTGACTGCTCTAAAATATATGAGACACAAATGTTTCAGAAGTTTAGGACACAAAACAGGACACTGTCACACCCCTGCACTTTGAGTTGGTTTCTCCCATCTATCCCCCCCCCCCCGCCTGTTCCATGGATAATCTCGCCAGTGCCACTCCGGACCCAGAACCCAGCCAGCCACCCCGACCCGCGGAATACCAGCCAGAGCCCACCGATGACGGAGAGCTACAGCCCGCCGCGACTAGCGTGCAATCGCTGAGAGGAGCGACAGAGCAGCTGATCATCACGGAGCCAGAGTTGCATGAGCCGTCAGATCAGGTGCATGAGCCGGCCACAATGACCGCGACGATGGAGGGGTCAGTGGAAAATAAGAGTGCTGAGGACAGCATTACCCACTGCACCACCGCTGAGGGTGAGCTGAATTGGGTTTTGGGACATTTTACAAAGAACGATATACCTGATAATAATTCTGAGGATGTTAATACTGGACTAATACTGGATACTTTCCGAACTATCTACCTGCTCTGATTTCCCACCCACCCTCCCTCAGTTACCTCAGTCTAAGAACCATAATGTTCCAGCCATGCCACCACTGCTGCCTGTCAGTCCCTCTGCTCACCCTCAGCCCACCATCTGTGCAGTGGGTTCGCCGCAGGTCTGCCAGTCACCATCGGCGTCATGGCTGGAGGATCCAGCCTTCGCCTTCAGCCTCTGAGTCATGGACTCCACCTTCTACTCCTCCGGCTGTGCCTCGTCGCTCCATCCCACCAGCTCCGTGGAACTCCTCCATCCCTCTGGCACAGCCTCAGTCCTCTGTCGCTCCGGCTCTGCCGCGGACCTCCGGATCTCCATCTCCGCCTTGGTCGCCAGAGCCTTGGGCTCCGCCTGGGCCCTCCGGATCCTCGGTGTCGCCAAGGATCATCGGCTCTCCGCCTCGGGCTCTACCACCACCTGCTCTGCCTCCATCGGTCGGCCCCATGGAGTCGTCAGCCTTTCCTCCACCATGGCTCCTCCCTCCATCAGCTCCACCGTGGGATTCCATCATGGCTGCGGTCTGGGTTTCACCTGGCTCCTCCTGCTCCAGCCCCTTCCGGTCACCTCCTTGGCTTCTCCCTCCGTCATCACCTCCATGGATTACTCTGTCACCACCCTGTACTTCATCTTTTGCCCCCCTCCCGGGAGTCCGTCCTCTACCAAAACCCCCTCCTAAGACTTTGTACATCGTTTTCCTTGTTGGTCAGCGCGAGGACGCGCCTTCCGGAAGGGGGGAGCTAATGTCAGACCCCTGGACTTTGAGTTGGTTTCTCCCATCTATCCCCCCCCCCGCTGTTTCGTGTTACTTGGTTTCTCCCTCATTGCCTGCACCTGTGTATGTTAATCACCCTGTCTATTTAATGTGTGTTCACTATCATGCTTTGTCGGACGTTAACGTTACCTCCCTGTGTTTCCTGGTTTCCTTGTGGATTATTAAAGATTGTTCGTTTCACTAAGTCGTTGTTCGTCTGTTCCTACCTGAAGCGTGACAGACACATGCTTATACAACAACTGATTTATTTCCAATTTGGGTTTAAGTATATGCTTTATTGTTTAAGATTAACTGTTTTTTTCCAAGGCATTGTTAGATAGGATTTTTAACATTTTTTGAGTTAAAAAATGGTATAATAGCTATTAAACAATATCTTTAGATTTTACATTTGTATTTAACCTAACCTAGGTGCTGAAGTCTAATTTTGTGCTGGCCGTGCTTTAACATTAAATTATAATCTTAATCCAAGTAATGAAGGATTTTGAAAGTAGAAGGTAAGAAATAAACTTTAGAAAGTAATCAAATGTAATCAAAAAGTAATCAAATGTAAGTGCATTACTTTTAAAGCAATTGAAATAGTTACACTACTTATTACAGTTTAAATAGGGTAACTTGTAATCTGTAACCTATTACATTTTCAAAATAACCTTCCCAACAATGTTGATACATTTAATGTATTTTTGAAATATATATTTAAAAATTATTTGGATGAATTTGTCTGTCTTTTATCAGATTTACCAATTATCTAGTCCTTTCTTCAATTATCTTCTCCTTTCTATTTAAAGCTGTTGGAGAGCTAATAATTTAGCTTATTTAGAATGAATTTGGCTATATTCCCCAACATCAGCTCTCACTATCTTTGATCACAGGCAAGTGATTTCGTCCAGGAATTGTAAAATGGAAAAAAAACAAAACAAAACAAAACAAAAAAACCTACAGCATTTATTTTGTTAATTGTTAGTAAATTCAAAGAGCAATGTCTGCTCCGTGACCACAAAACAACCACTGCCTCAACTTCACAAAACGCTTCCACTGTGAGAGAAAGCAGCAGCCCCACGACCGATGATTCCACTACTTGCCTGTTGATCAGTGTTGACAGTTCATAATTCTTTACATCTCAGTATATACAAATATAAGTCTTAAGTTGTAATACGCCCATTGTTGAATTAGGCTAACTGAAGTGTTTTAATGCAAAAAAAAAAAAAAAAAAAAAAAAAAAAATTACACTGATGGCCATTAGCTTTTTTTATTTGGCTGCATTATCCAAAGGCACATCACCTGGCAAACCATTAGAAGGCTTATTTAAAGGGAATGGTTGTGGTGGGGAGTTTGGACAAACTATGGCAGTGATTCAGGGAATAGCTGTGCAAAATCAAAGACAGCGCTGTCTGCGGAGCCATAGTGCATATGTGTGCTAAAACTTTAGTCTCTGCTGCAATTCCGCAATGAGTAAATAAATAAATACATACATACATACATACATACATGCATACATAAATACATACATACACCAGGGTCCGTATTTATCGAGCATCAAAGAATTACTCTCAAGAACACTGCTAAGAATTGACTTAAGTGTAAAAAAATTCTTGGCTCAAAACTACGCTGAAAAGTTAGTTATCAAGCATCTCAGTTGTAATTTAAGCAAAGTGTAGGACTAAATCTTAAGTGTCAGTCTTAGAAATGATTCATGACACTTTGCCGTGCAACAAACAGGATTTTGGATGACAAAATACACATGGACCAATCACTGAATATATTTCCTTAAGAATATTCTCAGATAAATTCACAGTGAATGGTTAAAATCCTCATAGGAGTTTACATTCAACACACGTTTAACAATAAAGAATTTTCAAGAGAAGACATGGCAAAGAAATGAAGCGTCATCACAACCTTCAATTTAGGAGTGTGTCGATAGACAATAGTATTGTGTATTGAAGATAGAGATATTGCCTGTTGCTGATGCCTTTGACAATGGCAAGACAATTATCATTTTCATTAGGGGTTCGAGCGCGTAGCGCTGAAACCCTATTGTAATTGTTAAGATTTTTTTTATTATTATTATTATTCCGCGCTAAAACTGATCGTGCAGCCCAAACCGTAAGGCCTAGAGAGCTGAAACTTGGTCAGAAGGTAGTAGTCCTCCTCGCTACTCAGGCGCAAAGAACCGGCCAAATCGGCCCAAAGGTGGCGCTACAGCGCAAAAAACTAACTTTTTTCGCATTTTTGGCCCTAGCTCGTACATTTTTTGTCGTAGACTCAAAAACTTTACATCGTTGCGATCCTTGGGTCAATACGCACAAAAGTGCACTGGCACAGATTTTTCGTACGAAGCCCGGTTTTTCCGCAAAATGGCGTTATGTCCGAAACCTACTTTTACGAACTAGTCCTAGGTTTTTCGCCCGATCGGAACCAAACCAGTGCAGAAATGTTCTCTGGACACTGAATATCAATAATTATCAAAAAAAAGTTGAAATTTTGACTCACGGTCGAATAGGAATGCCAAAATGTTCTATGCTAACGTTAGCAAATTCTTACATTTGGCTATAACTTTTGAATGGAATGAGATATCTTCACCAAACTCGGTACACATGTGTATAAGCTCAATCTTTGGTCAAATAACAAAAATTGCACAGCTCTGCCACTTGGGGGCGCTATAAGGTGGAAAAAACATAAAAATGACTTTAGCTATGCAATCGTTGGTCCGATCGACCTGAAAATTGGTATGCAGTGTCTCTGTCCAATGTGCCATAAGGGTCTATGAGGACATTGGCGTATCTCAAAAAACATGGCCGCCATCGGCCAATGAAGTTTGAGCACCCATTAGACAAGGTTAACGGAGGTCGATCGGAACGAAACTCACTGGGCATGTTCAACTCATGGCCCTAAAGGTCTGTAAGAATTTTGAAAGAAATCGGCCACTAGTTGGCGCTAACGAGTTTTTTGGCTCTGTAATCACGTGGTGTTTTACACATCCACACAATATGCATACCATTTGATAGATCTCCTCATGATGAACAACTTTGCCTCAAGAACCATTGCTGTCAATCAAATCGTTCATTAAATATTCACAAATATGTGAAAAACCTACTTTTGCGAACTAGTCCTAGGTTTTTTGCTCAATCTCGATCAAACCAATGCAGTAACATTCTCTGGACTCTCTAGATCAATAATTATCAAAAAAATTTTGAATTTTGTCCTTCGGTTAGCTATAACCAGGTTAATTTACAAAAGGGGTGTGGCCACATATACCCAAAAGCCTATAAAACCAAAACGAAAACTCAAAACTTTACGAAAATTGGTGAAAAAATGTGTCAGATGATTCTTAACAAGCATGCAAAGTTTCATGGAGATCGGAGCATAGTTGGCGCTATAACAGCTAAAAAGGCTTCAAAAACAAAATTTCTATGGTAAATGGCCTCAGATTGTTAAAAAATGCTCATCTATTCACACAAACACAAGATCTTACACTTACATTTGTATGATATATCCCCTCATTCTGAGCAACTTTGCATACCACCTAAAAGGCCTTAATGCTCGAACCCCGGTAATTGCTGCTTGCAGCTATATTTATTATTATTATCCATCAAAAATATAGTTGCTTATCTTTACTGATGCTGAGTCGCTTCAGAAACTTTGCACTTAAGACTAAAATGTTATTTTGAGAAGCTTGATAAATACCAATCTGGGCAACACTGATCCAACACCTTGTTCTGGACCACATATCATGTGGAATAATAGCATTTGGGAAGTCCGGTCCTGTATGCCAGAATTGGGCCTCAAGTAAGCCTTAGCATTGCAACATGTAAGCCAAACAAATAAACCAATAAATACATAAATAAATAAATAAATAAATAAACGTAATGTGGGCCACGTTGATTCTTCTTCTAACCCTGGTCTTCCCCACATTCCTCATGTGGTCCACATGGTGCCATGCTGAATGGTGGTATTTTGGCACAAGCAGGCCACTGCACAGCCACATTTTAGCTAATAATAAACCAAATAAACCATAAATATACATTATCTGGGCCACAGTAAGCCTTCAGTGAGTTATGCATCAACAATACTCAACATATTGTGAAGGGAAATTTAAAATAGTCCTCCCTAAATGTTTAAATAAGCTGATCTAGAAATGTAACCTACTTGGTAAAATCATCCCGGCCCAGGCTTTGCACAAGCAGCAATTCAAATGTCTCTGACTTTAAAAACAGTTCTTTACAATTTTGAACCTAAATGCTTCTCACTCAGACTCTGCCTACACAGTCAGTCTGTGAGAGCTATCATTATACAGGGCTCCAGACAAAAAAAAAAAAAAAAAAAAAGAGTAAGATAAGAAAATATAAGAAAAAACTTAGGCACCAAATAATTTTTTTTAGGTGCCACAGAATAAACATGTTTTATTTTTATTTTATTATTATTATTATTTTTACATTTAAACCATTCAGTCATACTATCATGTGTTTATGTTTAATCTGTTATTGACTTTATTAGCATTTTAGTCCATCTTGTAGATGATCTGGGAAATAAGGTTCACTTAAAGTGGAAACTAAACGTTCTAAAGTAAATTTGATATATACAATCAGAAGGAATTGTTTATTAGACAGAATCTGTATCATGAACCAGTGTAGTTTGTGTTCCTCCTGTAAATATAAATGTTTATCCCAGCTGTGACGAGACGGCTGCCTCCCCCCTAAGTATCAGCTTCACCTCGTCGGTAATCGCCGCCCTTCACCAGGCTCCCGACGGGAGTGGGCGTGTGGGAGGAGGAGGGGCGCTGAAACATCTAGGTCTGGCGCCGTGTGATGAGGCACACCTGATGTGAATGAAGCCTCATCACCGCCGCTGTTAAAATGCAGAGTGCGCCTCTCCTCAGGAGACCGGTCTCTTCCCCGTGCATGCACGCTGGTGTCCTCGTGGGTCCAGGAAGGGTGCGCAGAGGGACGAGCGTCGCCGATGTGATGGATGAGCTGCCGGACCCGCGGTCTGAGTGCGAGCCGCATGGAAATGGCTGCGGGCCAGGATGCCGGGCCTTCTCACCCGCCTGAGGAAGTGCCGCCGCTAAGGAATGGATGAAGCCGCTAAAGGAAGCCGCTACCCGTCATATTGCCGCGGACCCCGGCGGGGAGCAAGTGCGGCCGCCGGACTCCGCCCCTTACCTGGATCCTTCCCTTCTGAACACTGCCCCTCCTTCACGGATTCCCTTCACGGCGAGGACACCAGATCCCCCATTTATTTTGGACACTTTTTCCCCCTTTTTGGACACTTTCTGTTTATTGTTTAATAAAAGCCTCTCCGAGGCCTGACGTCACGCCCACTGTGTCTGTCGCTTTGCTCCGCACCCGTGACACAGCCTATAAATGTTGTCAAATGTCTTTCACATATCCAGTCAGTTTTTCTTCATTAGCAACAAGCAGTTTTATTGGAGGTGATGAATTTTATCTTTATCTTGCATTTCTGCATTTTTATCATGTAGACAACAGGTTAAGTAAAAATATTAGTATGCAATAGTGCATTAATATAGCTGAAGTGACCAAAGCGTGATTTCCATGTCACTTGTCTAGACACTGTTACAGTTGTAGCAGTGAGGCTCCTCCTCCTTAAAACGGATTGGCTGGTTGCTCATCAATGGTCCTATCAATGACAGTGAGGGAATATATAAATTCGTGGTCAAGGTAGTATGGCGTCACGAGTCACGCCCCTTTGCTCCCTGCGTCACATTTAGTCACCATCAAGGTATGTTGGATGATGCTGGTGTAGCTGTTTATAGTTTACTGAAGCTAATGTTGGCGTATTTTCTTGTAAAACGACACTTGGACAGAAATCCTGTGGCTGGCATTTGGCTGAGGTTGCCCCTCTGCAGGTAAGGGAGTCGGTCGCGAGGTGTGTGGTGTAAGAAATTCCTTGTGTTGTAGCGGTGTTTTTTTGTTTTATTTTTAGTTAGCGGTTTGAATAAGACTGCTTCGGCACGGCTAGTGTGGGTGTTTACCTGATATCACGGATGCGTTTTGTCCCTCTACTGAGCCCATTGTTTCCCAGATAGACTGCGAGCTCTCAGCTTCCCGGCACATTTGTTGTTTGCTTGACTGATGGGAGTTCAGATCTTATTTCATACGGTATGTGGTTTTAAATTTATTAAGGAGAGATTCAGATTTTTATCCTTTAATTGGTAATCGCAGAGGGTTTGTTTGATCTGTCTAACTTGTAATATTATTATAGACAGATCCGTGATGTCGCTGTTTACGATTAGCTTCCCTGTTGTTGAGCTACGTGGGAACGATCATCTGGAGACGCTGTTGCTTTGTTTTGGTTAAATTTGGTTTTGTTAATTCGTTTCATTTCTTTTGCCTTTTAAGTTGTGTGTGTGTGTGTGTGTGTGTATTTTTGGATGCATAAACATTATTCGTTTGTTCTATGTATTTGTGGAATGTGTGATTGTGTGTGTTTGGCATGAGTTAGCTTCATTACGCTCAGCTATCTGTTTGTTGTGTGGTGTTTGTCCATACTTACTGTATAAGTGTTACTGTATTGTGTTGCTATATTAAGTGTTTCTAAGAGTTATGAGTCTAGTGATGTTTGTGCCTTCTGGCTAAGTTTTGTAGTTTCAGTAATAAGTTATTTATTGTTTTTTGTATTATTGTTTTGGATTCAAATATTTGTATGTTGTTTATTTGTGGGTCAATGGTATGGGTGGGATAACTTTTATTGTAACCCACCTGTTATTGTGAGTGACCGGATCTTCTCAAGTGTATAATCAGATTTTTGCTTGTTACAGGCCTGTATTCTGGCTCGTTATTTGTCGGTTTCGGACCAGGCTTTCTTTTTATTTGACCATCTAGAAGGGGAAGCACGGGAGGAGATCAGATACCGTTCTGAGGTTGAACGAAGGGATCCAGATAAGATTTTTCTTGCATTACGTGAGGTATTTGGATGCTTTCAATCCCACGTGGCATTACAGGAAGCGTTTTTCTCCAGAAGGCAGTTGGAGGGGGAGAGTTTATTAGAGTTCTCCCTTGCTCTGATGGGCCTTATGGAGAAAGTTAAACAGCGGTTTTCTGGGACTGTGCCAAATGCCCTGGTGTTATTACATGACCAGTTTGTTGAACATGTGGCCGATAATGCACTTCGGTGGGAGCTTAAACAATTAGTCCGCCGGCAACCAACTGCCAGGTTGTTAGAGGTGCGCAGTGAGGCGATTAGGTGGGAGCAGGAGGGTATGCCTGGGGGTGTGCGAGCTCGTAGCCAGTCAGTCCCATTATCGTATGAGATTCAGTATGGTGTACAGGGAGGACAGCGTTCAGATGCGGGTGGGTCCTCACCCTCGGAGCTAAGTGAGTTAAGGTAGATGTTAAAAGCACAACAAAATCAGTTGAATCAGCTTACTTAAAGTTTTGCTCAGTTTCAGGGTATACGTTCGCAAGGTTGCTCTCCACGTTATGGGCCAGTGATTTGTAGGCGGTGCCATCAACCTGGCCATTTTGCCAGGGAGTGTAATGCTCCATTGCCTGGCCCTTCGTCTTTAGTCTCTACGGTGTCATTGCAAGTAGAGGAGCAGCGTCAGTCAAGTCAGTCATCGGGAAACTAATACCCACCGGGCTGTTGAGCCACAGCTCTGATGGGGGAATTAGGGGCTCGGATGTGTTAATCAGTGGTAGCTCAATGTCTCGTTTGATGTCTGGCTGCCCGCAGTTGGTGGTCCATATTCGCGGAGTTTCCGTTGCTTGTTTAATTGATACGGGCTCTATGGTATCCACCATAACCGAGAGCTGCTTTTTGGAAAACTTTAAACCATGGGGTCAAGAGCGTTTAAAACTGTGTCAGTCTCTTCAGTTACGTGTCGCTAATGGGCTTGCAATTCCATATATTGGTTATATGGAGTTGGATGTGGAGTTGTGCGACAAAATAGTGCCAGAGTGTGGGATTTTGGTGGTCAGGGACCCTCCTGGTGGCATGTGTGCTCAGGTCCCTGGGGTACTGGGGATGAATGTGCTGAGCCGGCGCTACCAGAAACTCTTTGGCCAGCATGGCCAGGCCTTGTTTGATTCACCACCAGTGGTAGAAGCTCCCGGTTTTGTGATGCAAGCATTGCATCATTGTCATGAAATTAAATCCCTCTCAGTATTTGGACAGGTAGGTAGGGCAAGGTAGGTAAGGCATTATCAGTGCCGTGTTCCAGGTGGCACAATGAAGATAATCACTGCTACCTGCTCTGAACAGTATTCAGGGGGTACTGTGTTGTTTGAGCCACCTGAGTCTGGTCTTCCGGCTGGTCTTTTGGCCTCGCATGCCCTGGTGCCAGTTGCTGGGTACCCTGCACGGTGTGTATGTGGTAAGTTTACCTCCAGGGGTGACTGAAGTCAAGGAGGTGGTTGCTACCGTGGGTTCCCAAGGATGTGTGGTAGAACCCTCGCTGCAGGAGCAGATTGAATCTGTCGATTTATCTGCTTTGGGGATGGAGGAGCAAGGAAAAGTTAGGACCCTGTTACGGCACTATCAGTCTGTGTTTTCGGCTCATGATAATGATTTGGGGTGTACTAACCTGATTTTACATGACATTCCCCTTACAGACGATGTTCCAGTTCAGCAGCGGTATAGGTGCTTGCCCCCTTCAGACTATGACGTTGTGAAGACTCACATCAATCAGCTGTTGGAGGCCCAGATAATCCGAGAGAGTTGTAGCCCTTATGCGTCACCTATCGTCCTGGTGAAAAAGAAAGACGGTAGCCTGCGCATATGTGTAGACTACCATCAGTTGAATTCAAAGACCAGGAAAGACGCATTTCCGCTGCCTCGTATAGAGGAAACGTTAGATGCGTTGACAGGGGCCCGCTGGTTTTCCACTTTAGATTTGGCCAGCGGGTACAACCAAGTTCCAGTCACTGAGGGGGATAAGGCCAAAACTGCATTCTGTAGTCCGTTTGGGTTATTTGAATGGAACAGAATGCCGTTTGGGCTTTGTAATGCCCCCAATACTTTCCAGCGTTTAATGGAAAGATTGTTTGGAGACCAGCGACATCAGTCATTGCTTCTGTATCTTGATGACATTGTGGTATTTTCCTCCTCAGTGACTCAGCATCTGGAACGGTTGGAAGTAGTCTTGGGATTCAAAGCAAAGCTGGAAAAGTGTGCTTTCTTTAAGCAGCAGGTTAAGTATTTGGGTCATGTGGTGTCCTCCCAGGGGGTTGCCACAGACCCAAGTAAAGTGGAGGTAGTGGCAAAATGGGGTCGTCCAGGTAATGTTACGGAGCTTCGTTTGTTTCTAGGATTTGCTAGTTACTACCGTCGCTTTGTGGAGGGGTTTGCCAAGTTGGCAGCCCCTCTACATAAGCTGGTTGCAGAGTTTGTTGGGGGCAGGCATAAGAAAGCAGCAGGACCAAGCTTTGCTAGTGCGTGGACAGAGCATTGTCAGAACAGTTTTGACACCTTAAAGGAGAAGCTCACAACTTTGCCTATTCTTGCGGACGCAGATTTTTCATTGCCCTTCATCCTTGAAGTGAATGCGAGCCATCGTGGCTTGGGGGCAGTCCTCTCTCAGGAACAAGAGGGGAAAGTTCGCCCTATCGCTTTTGCCAGCCGTAGTTTGGGCCCACTGAGCGCAACCATTGAGCTCCTACAACAGGAAGTAGGAGTTGAGCAGCATTGGGCTACCCAAGAGTCTGACCCAGAAATTGGTAGGGTCTAGTGTTTTTGGCGGCGTAAGAGCTTTCCTAGTGGTGATGAGCGTCGATCATTGTCTAAGGGTAGCTTGACTGTGCTCCGTCAGTGGGACCGTCTGGTAGAACGTGAGGGGTTCTGTACCGTCGAATCTTTCGCCCTTTTTCAAGTACTTTTGCCCTCCGTGTTAAGGGAAGAGATTTTGAGGTGGCTGCATCAGGAGCATGGACACCAGGGTGTTGAACGTACGACGGAGTTGGTTCGTCAACGTTGCTATTGGCCTGGTATGACCGGAGAGGTGGCCCATTGGTGTAGGGAGTACGAATGTTGCCAGTCTGCTAAAGATGTTCAGCCAGTGGTTTCTAGTTTTATGGGGCATTTGCTAGCCTCTAGGCCAAATGAGATCTTGGCTGTTGATTTTACCGTGTTGGAGCCATCCAGTTCGGGTCTGGAAAACGTGCTAGTGATGACGGACGTCTTCACAAAGTACACCCTATGGGTTCCCACACGGGATCAGAGGGCAGAAACAGTGGCTCAAGTGCTCGTGGTGGAATGGTTCTGTAAGTTTGGGGTCCCTGGTCGTATACATTCTGACCAGGGCCGCAACTTTGAATCTTCACTTATCCAGCAGCTTTGTAGTCTGTATAAGGTGGAGAAGTCTCGAACCACACCTTACCATCCTGCAGGGAATGGCCAGTGTGAAAGGTTTAACAGGACCCTGCATAACCTTTTGCGCACGTTGCCCCCTTCAAGCAAGCAAGATTGGGCTTTATGTCTCCCACAGGTCTTGTTCAGTTATAATACGACCCCTCATCAATCTACAGGTGAGTCGCCGTATTATTTGATGTTTGGACAAGAGCCCCGCTTACCGGTTGATTTCCTGTTACGCAGAGTGGAGGATACTGCTGCAGGGAATGTACATGAGTGGGTGATAGAGCATCAAACTCGACTGCAGGTGGCTTTTGAAGGGGCTCGGGAGCACCTGAGGCTCGCTGCTGAGCGGTGTAAGATAAAGTATGACTCACAAGTGCAAGATACACCACTGGGGGAGGATCAGCTGGTTTATCTCCGCGATGTTGGCGTGAGAGGTCGGTCAAAGATCCGGGACCTGTGGAGCCCAGTGGTGTATCAGGTAGTGAGGTCCCCTAAAGGAGGAGATTCGGTTTATTCCATTGCCCCGGTAGACAATTTGGGGAAGGTGAGACAGGTGCATCGTTCGCTGTTGAAGGGTCAAACGCAGAAGGACTTTTCTGTCCCGGCACCAAACCATAGCCCAGTAGTTGAATCGGAACCACCTATGAGTGGGCAGGATTCCGAGGGGTCAGAACAGGGAGAGAACCCTCCGGCTGTTGATGTTGACTCAGGGCATTTAGGGCCTATTAGTGGGCTGGGGGCCCCAGCGAATTTAGTTCAGCGCCTTGAAAACGAAGTTGTTCAGTTGTCAGAAGGGTTGTCCAACGGTGATTCAGTACCGCGACGGTTTAGGCGAGCTACAGCTGGTCAACATTCCAACATCCACCATCTCCCGCGATCTGCAGGGGTGGTTGGTAGTAATTGGGGACCGTCTGAGAGGACATCTAGGACCATTTCAACATTGTTTAGGCCTTGGAACTGAGTGATGGGTGTTTTGTCATCGTCGGGACAACGATGCAGAAAGGGGGGACAGATTGTAGCAGTGAGGCTCCTCCTCCTTAAAACTGACTGGCTGGTTGCTCATCAATGGTCTTATCAATGACAGTGAGGGAATATATAAATTCGTGGTCAAGGTAGTATGGCATCACGAGTCACGCCCCTTTGCTCCCTGCGTCACATTTAGTCACCATCAAGGTATGTTGGATAATGCTTGTGTAGCTGTTTATAGTTTACTGAAGCTTATGTTGGCGTATTTTCTTGTAGAACGACACTTTGACGGAAATCCTATGGCTGGCATTTGGCTGAGGTTGCCCCTCTGCAGGTAAGGGAGTCGGTCGCGAGGTGTGTGGTGTAAGAAATTCCTTGTGTTGTAGCGGTGTTTTTTTTTAAATTTATTTTTAGTTAGCGGTTTGAGTGAGACTGCTTCAGCACAGCGAGTGCGGGTGTTTACCTGATATCACGGACGCGTTTTGTCCCTCTACTGAGCCCATTGTTTCCCAGATGGACTGCGAGCTCTCAGCTTCCCGGCACATTTGTTGTTTGCTCGACTGATGGGAGTTCAGATCTTATTTCATATGGTATGTGGTTTTAAATTTATTAAGGAGAAATTCAGATTTTTATCCTTTAATTGGTAATCGCAGAGGGTTTGTTTGATCTGTCTAACTTGTAATATTATTATAGACAGATCCGTGACGTCGCTGTTTACGATTAGCTTCCCTGTTGTTGAGCTACGTGGGAATGATCATCTGGAGACGCTGTTGCTTTGTTTTGGTTAAATTTGGTTTTGTTAATTCGTTTCATTTCTTTTGCCTCTGAAGTTGTGTGTGGGTGTATTTTTGGATGCATAAACATTATTCGTTTGTTCTTTATGTATTTGTTGGAATGTGTGATTGTGTGTGTTTGGCGTGAGTTAGCTTCATTGCGCTCAGCTATCTGTTTGTTGTGTGGTGTTTGTCCAAACTTATTGTATAAGTGTTTTTTTTTTATTGTGTTGCTATATTAAGTGTTTCTAAGAGTTATGAGTCTAGTGATGTTTGTGCCTTTTGGCTAAGTTTTGTAGTTTCAGTAATAAGTAATTTTTTTTTTTTTTATATTATTGTTTTGGATTCAAATATTTGTATGTTGTTTATTTGTGGGTCAACTGTGTAGGTGGGATAACTTTTATTGTAACCCACCTGTTATTGTGAGTAACCGGATCTTCTCAAGTGTATAATCAGATTTTTGCTTGATACAGGAGCTGAGTGCCTAAGGCAGTGGCGGATTTCTGGTGTTGGTGCTTCTGTCACGAGTGCTGGCTGGAGTGGTTTTGTTTGTGTGAGTGTTTATGCGTGTGTCACAGGTTTAAGTGAGGGGTGTTTTGCTGTGGAGGCCGATTGCGCCCTTATGCCCTTACTTTACATCTGCTGGCGTCTTCCACAGTTCCATGAGCTCATTATGTCATTTACTAGGGACAAGATATTTAAACAATCTTTCGTGACTGTCTTTCGCCAGCTGATGTCACTATATTAACATTAATAATGTCTCATACAATAGCAAAATACCCCTCTTTATAGTTATTTATTCAAACTGACTGATGAGCTTATGGACACCGAATGGTTATTCTGAGGTAAATCTATTGTTATGTAACAATGTTTACACAGTAGTGTACATCTTTACACATTTTTCCACAGTTTGACACAGAACGAGTGATTACATGAGACATTTCAGTAAGTTCTTATAAATAGCCTAACTTTTGATGTTAATTCATATTCATTTCATACTATAGTGGTAAAGAGAAAGAAATAATGGGCTCACTTGTTGCTTGAACTGAGGCGGTAAAGCGATCGTGCCTGTCACGGTAAAGAGTGCCAAAATCGTATTTATTGTTTGATTTTGTTATGAATTTGTCATGATTTTAAAGCTGATACTTTGTTTATTAAAAAGTAACAAAGCACAAAGCTAATTGCGATTTACTGGACGGCAAGTGCAACACAAATAGGCGAATATGAAGTTCAAACATTAAGAGAACACAGCATATTGCGGTGATGCATTGCTGCCACACACATATTATATTTTCCACTCAGTTGTCGTAATAACGAGATCTTTAATGACATCTTTTCTCGTAATAACAAGATGTTCTCTCATTAAAACGACATCTTTTCTCGTAAAAACGAGATGTTATGTCCTTAAAAAACGACATAATTATCTTGTAAAAACGTTATAATTATCTCGTAAAAACAACATAATTATCTCGTTAAAACATGTTTTTTTCTAGTAATAACGACATATTCTGTCATAAAAACGATATGTTATAGAATCTGATTACATTGTGTGAGCGAACTAAGCGATTTTCAGCACTGCTGTCGACGCAGTCCTGACATAAAGGAGGACCTGCAGGAGTGATAATAGAAATACAGTGTTTTAAATGCATTTTCATGCAATGGTTTTTATTGTAGCGGCATGTTTATTAGGATTAATAGAAACGTTTTATAACGTTTTGTTGTTATTGTGAAAGTACACAAAATAAAGCAGATTTATATTTCTTTCCTGTGCCGGAAACCCGAAAAGTGCAGTGCTGCGCTTTATATGAAATGTATATTTGCAAGAAATATAGCCTATGCAACAGCCAAACAGCAGGAAGAAACGTTATTGTGACTAATTTGCAGAACGGTACATGAAATGAACTCTTATTCTGTGTGATGGGACAGTAAAGCCAGGCAGAGATGAAAAGTGGAGTCAAAAAATCTACCTTAATTTTAATTTGTCCGTTTTTCAAACAGAATGAAATAATAATAATAATAATAATAATAATAATAGCCTAACAATAACAATAATAGTCCGAAGAAGAAGAAGAGGAGGAAGAAGAAGAAGAATAGGCCATAATAATAATAAACCGTTTTTAATTCTTTTTGTTTGTATTTCGATTTTTTGTTAAATCAAACTTAAGTCATTCAAATAAAGAAATATTCCAAGCCCAGTGTCAATTATTCAGAAATGACAGTTTTAATCTGATCATCTTAATGTGTGCAGCTATTAGCATTATATTGTAGACAGATTAGAAATTAATCCTAATAAACATGCTGCTACAATAAAAATCTTCACATGAAAATACATATAAAACAGCAGTGTTGGGCAAGCTACTTGGAAAATGTAGTGAGCTAAGCTAACAGTTACTCTTCATTAAATGAAGCTTAACTACACTAAAGCTACAGCCTTGGGTAATGTAGCTAGCTAAGCTACAGCAACATGGCAAAAGTAGTTTACTACATCTAAGCTATTTTTTACATTTCCATTTTTCTATTGAACCAACATCATACCAAGTCAATGCTCTCTCAGTGATCAATTAAATTGTCAATCATACAGGCATAAAAGTCCAGTTTAATTGTTTATTCAACCACTCTTCTAAACCAATTTGGCAACAAAAATCAGTATAATGTACAGGGCTGGGTTTATCTCATATTTTGGGGGGTTGGGGGGGTTGAATTCTTTCTTGAAAAACATTTTTTTTAAAACAATGGCACGTGTTTCAGAATGTTGAATGAATAAAACAGGGAAAACACAAAATTTTTAAATAAAATAATTTTATACATATGATTGAATAACATAGTCTATATATGAATGGGTGTTTGTCAACTGATTGCATGCCATCAGAGTTTACAGTGTTGACAGCTTGGTAAAAAAATAGCCTAATGGAAGTGCTGTAGTTTTGCTGTATATAGCTACTGAAATATGACAGACCGCACAAAAACAGCACTTTAATTTACTGCCATTTTTAAAGATAGTA
This sequence comes from Cirrhinus mrigala, assembly GCA_036247105.1. Taxonomy (NCBI): domain Eukaryota; kingdom Metazoa; phylum Chordata; class Actinopteri; order Cypriniformes; family Cyprinidae; genus Cirrhinus; species Cirrhinus mrigala. The sequence goes on from CM070010.1 coordinate 1,999,093, forward strand.
ATTGATTTCATGAATACAAGACTGTGAATAAAAAACAAGTGCCAAATGTAAGCCAGATTTGGCCCAGACCCTGTTACTATCTGGGAAGCAAAGCTAAATTCTATTGTAAATTTGTTAACTGACAGTAAGAATATTTAACCGAATCAAGCGGCTATTTTCATTTGCCGAAGTTTTTTAAAAAAAACATGCTAACATAAATTGTACGTCTTTGAGAGGAAAAATTAAACCCGACAGGTCACGGCGGCCAGGCCTATAAGTCACATTTTATTATATTCTAAAATAAACAGGCCTACAGCGTAATGTTATAATGTTCCGACATTATTTCCCTCACTCCACAACAAATCCTTTAACTTTAACCGTATTCAGAACCGAACGAGGATGAAAAAATAAATAAATAAATAAATAAATTTGCCTACACAATCCAAAACAAATTTAAAGCGAAACTGAAAGTAAAGTTGGGCTTATGTAGACTACCTCTCTCGCCACAAATACAAATGTTTCCATATCTGCAATGTATTTGAAGCGAAAATATTATGCATTGGGTAAGCTTTGTACTTCATGCACGTCGACGGAAAATATCATGATGAGCAAAAATGTGCCATGGGACCGGTGGTCACGCTGAACTGCACGTAACACACACTGTTTAAATTGACTAGTGTAACTTTTGTGTGACTGTGTTTTATTTTTCAAATGAACAGGCTGCAGTGATCAAACAGCCGAATAGCATATTCCGGCATTTTGGTCATAGTAAAGGCATAAGTCGATACTGCAAAGTCCAAAGCAGTTTGAAGTGTCAAGAATATTAGCAAAGATTATTATAATTAGTTTAGACTAGAACACTGTTTAATTCTTATTTCGCTATGGAACCTGAAAGTTTTTTTCTCAATACCGCTACAATAGAGGCAGTACGTGCATTGCATTCATGCGTTTGCATTGCAGATTATACAGTTTTCTGTTGCTACGTGGGCGCTCAGTTTTTTTCTGACATTTAGCTAAAATATAAAGATTCAGCACTTCACATAAGCAATTTGGTTGTCTCGACAACAAATGCTAGACTAAGACTTTTCTCATCTCCTCGAATGCAAAAAAAACCATTAGCCTTTATAAATACAGTGCTGTATTATAAATACAGAAAACATGTACTTTTTCAATCAACACTTCTTTATTTACCTCAAGTCTGCAAACACGCTGAGATGCTTCAAACTGCGCGCCGCACTTCATTCACGAGAGAGGCGGGAGGATTAATACGGTTTGACTGACAGTTTAATGAGCCAATGGCGTCACGAGGTTTAGTGGCAGTGACGTCGCTTACTGACCCAGGATCAGTGATCCGTAGCAGTTATATTTCCTATTTGAGCTTAAAGTATAGAAAAATATATAGCTTTTAGCTTTTGTTGACGCTACCGCGCTACTTGATCAAAATAAGAGCTTAGCTACTGAAAAGCTATTTGATTCAGAAAACAGCGACGCTACTGAGAAATGTAGTTAAGCTAGTAGCGTCACTACTTGTAGCGACGCTACTGCCCAACACTGTAAAACAGTGTATTTCTATTATCCCTTCTGCAGATCCTGCTTTTTGTTAGGATTGTGTCAACAGCAGCGCGGACAATCGCTTAGCTCGCTCACATAATGTAATCATATCTTATATAACGGGAAAAACATATCGTTTTTATTACATAATATGTCTTTTTTTTTTTACACAAAATGTGATGCGAATTGTTTCAGTTTAATATGTGAACATACAAAAGATGTGATCGCAGAACAATCAGGAAAAAGGCGTTACTTGAAAAATTTCAAGTGTAAACAATGTATAGTTGCTGGTGCCAACCTCAGCAAAAACTTCACTCGCAAATTAATATTTTTGCTTACAGTCTGGAGCCCTGTTATAATGCATTTTGTTTTTTTTTTTTTGCACAGTACACACATAAAAAACTGCCATTAAAAGCATGTTTCAAAAAATAAACTGCTGGTTATGTATCCTTAAGACTCATATCCAGATCAACCTGTATCAGTTAACGGTGTTGCATCCTACTAAAAGTAGCCAAATTCTATTAAAATATTTAGGCCATATTTACTATTTCAAATGTACATTTCAATTAGCCAGTGTCAAGTGCTACATCCAAACCAGAAGTGGCCTTCATCTGTTTCATGATATATGGGGAATATTTGCCATGTCAAATGTGGGACAAGTTTGGCTTACATACTGATTAGCCAAAGCTGACTGTGCCATATATTTTCCAAAAGTGGCCCAAATTGTTATGAATTATTTGGCCAGTATTTGTCGTTTTATATTTGGGCCATTTTAGGCTCACAGCCGCATTAGCCAGTGTTTAATGTGCCATATCTTTGCCAAAACTGACCCAAATACACTTTAATATACCGGACCACATGTGGTTTACACCCTGATTAGCCTTTGTTGATTGTGCCATATTTTTGCCAATGGTGGCCCACATCCGGATGCTATCTGGGAATGTTTTTGTCTCTTGTTCTGGCATTGCATTGAGAGCAGATTAAACACTTGTTGACAAAATTCAGTGGCCATTTATTGTGGTAACATTTTGTTAGATATTTCATGGAAAACCAGTTACCTCAGTATCTCCAGCTGACAGTTTGGACTCTTTAGTCCTTCAGAAAGAAGCATCACTCCAGAATCCTGCAGGTCATTGTTACTCAGATCCAGTTCTCTCAGGACAGAGTTTGAGGATTGTAGAGCTGATGACAAACTCCCACAAGACTGAGCAGTGAGATTACATGTGGACAATCTGAACAAGAACAAACAGTGTGATTTTTTTTTTTTTTTTTTCAATAATAAATAAATAATCAAGTATTTCAAACTCAAACCTCAACATCTGCAGCTGACAGTTTGGACTCTTCAGTCCTTCAGAAAGAAGCATCACTCCAGAATCCTGCAGGTCATTGTTACTCAGGTCCAGTTCTCTCAGGACAGAGTTTGAGGATTTTAAAACAGACGACAAACTCCCACAAGACTGAGCAGTGAGATTACATGTGGAAAATCTGAACAAGAACAAACAGTGTGATTTATTTATTTATTTATTTTTTTTCAATAATAAATAAATAATCAAGTATTTCAAACTCAAACCTCAACATCTGCAGCTGACAGTTTGGACTCTTCAGTCCTTCAGAAAGAAGCATCACTCCAGAATCCTGCAGGTCATTGTTACTCAGGTCCAGCTCTCTCAGGACAGAGTTTGAGGATTTTAAAACTGATGATAAACTCCCACAAGACTGAGCAGTGAGATTACATGTGGACAATCTGAACAAGAACAAACAGTGTGATTTATTTATTTATTTATTTTTTTCAATAATAAATAAATAATCAAGTATTTCAAACTCAAACCTCAACATCTGCAGCTGACAGTTTGGACTTTTCAGTCCTTCAGAAAGAAACTTCACTCCAGAATCCTGCAGGTCATTGTTACTCAGATCCAGTTCTCTCAGGACAGAGTTTGAGGACTGTAGAGCTGAAGACAAACTCTCACAGGACTGAGCAGTGAGATTACACACAGAGAGCCTGTGAAGAGAACAAAACAAACAGCCATATTAATGTGAATTAATGTGTTTTGTTGACAACTTATTAACGTTATTAGGTCACAAATTAGGTTAGGTTTTCAAAGTCATAAATTAAGTGCTTTAAACAAGGTTTTATTTGACATTAATTGCATTGATTCAGTGTCCCTTAAAATGTTTACAAATACACTAAGCACACATACACACATTGCGTTTCCATGTTTTATAAGGACCTTCCATAGAATACTGTATAAATTAAACTGTATATCGTGTCCCCACTAAGTCTAACTATAAGCCTACCCCTAATCCTAACTGATGTATTTTAACAATGTGATCTAATAAGTATTTGTATGCATTTCATATTGACAGCATTATGCTATTTAATTTTTTAAGTGGTTATGTTTATCATTGGGCATAGGCTTCATGTATTCGTACATTTTAAGAAACTCTGAATACTAATGCAATTAATGACCAATGAAGGTCGGTTTTAAGGACTTAATTAATGACATTTTTTGATATACCATGACCTAAAGTGAGAACTCTTTGCAGTTGTTTACAAAGCATTATCCAACTCTTTATATATGAGTTAATTAAAGAATAGAAAATTTAATTACACTGACAATGAATGAAGAATTCACAGTTTGTGTAGTATGTTAATTCCTGTTAATAGTTTATAAACTATTGATTGGTTTGCAAATAATTTGTAAATACTTTATTACTGTATACTTAGTGTTTCCACTTTATTCCTTAAAATGTCATTAGTAACTTAAGTAAACACAAATGTCACAGCAACTCCAAGGCCTGAAAATGCATCAGGGTTAAGCTCATAACTCATCTGCATTTGGGCTCATCTGCAGCAAATCATTCATGAATCAAACTGATCCAGTTCAACTCACTGACTCAATGATCTGGCCACCGTCACTGTCAAGTTGTCAGTGCACTGAATCTGTTCTACTTATATGAGGCAAGAACCAAGAATAATATGATCCTCAAAGCTGAGGATTTTACTGATGAAGTGAAAATAAAGTATTGTAATAATCAAATCCATAAGGAAAGGGAACATGCTTTTAAATCAGCATGAAACAGTTATTTGCAACAAACTGTTCAAAGAATTCATTAAGGAAGTTTGTATATTATTTCATTCTCATAACTGGAAAACTGCATTACAAAATTCCAGGTTTTCCAGGATGGTTTGGAACTCTGACCACTGATACAATCATACTACAATATAGACAGGGGAAATATCTGCTAACGAGAGTTACAAAACACCTATGCATCCACATATATGAACATAGTGATTTAGTGAATGTGAATGTGAATATTAAATGAATTTAATAGCAAACCATACAGGGTCCAGCAAGTCATCTGTAGGAGATAAAGACAAGACCTACAAATCCATGGCCACAGAACAAAAGAATATGAACGCAATGCACAAAGTCTCTCATTAAGCATTTTCCTCTCATAGAAAACCATTAACACTTGATATGGCTTAATGTATTAAGATATGCTATTAAAAGATTAAATTCAATATACAGTTTATTCATGTTTTCCCATATAGAATAATCTCTACAGCCCTTTTATATTTGTCCATTATGCTACATTATATGTTTTAATATTGATTTTCTTTGGGAGGAAGACGTCTTTTTAATGCATTGCGTCTTGGGCACGTCTGCTTGCCTATACAGAGTTGGTCCTTTTAATATCACTTAATGCATTTCTTATTGTGCGTTCAAATCTGCTGGTATATAGTTTGTCAACAATAAGGTTTATACTGAATTTGGTCTTTATCATCTTTATAATCCGTTTTGCCACATTAAGCGTTTGTTGGGCAAGTAGGTATGTTTTTGCGTGAAAGTTTGCACATTGTATTCATGGTCATATGCTTATTTTGAAGTACATTAAATTAATAAACTATATATCAAATTAGATTTTTGATGGCACTTATTGTATCTTAATACATTAAGCCATATTAAGTGTTAATGGTTTTCTACGGGAGGAAAAAGCTTAACGAGAGACTTTACGCACTGCGTTCATGTTCTGCTGTTCTGAGGCCACGGATTTGTAAGTCTTTGTCTTTATCTCCTACAGATGACATGCACGACCCTGTACGTTATGTTATTAAATTAGTTTGAATTGTTTAACCACCACAGCGTCTTGTCTCTATTGGCAACACGCACCATTTGTGTGGATTGCAAGTGATGTTGCAGGTGTCAGAGAGTGCAAGTGGCGATTGCGAGAGTCACTATAATATAGTTTCTTTTTTCTTGTCTTCACCACCTGGTTATTGTTGTAAGATGTTGAGTGATTCAATTAAAAAATAATAAATAAACAGAATAAAATAAAAAATAAAACAGACTGCAAGTGACGTCACTTCCAGAAGTGCAGGTGTCTGAGAGTGCAGGTCTGAAAATGCAAGTGCATGTCTGCAGCCAGACCCTTCTCAATTGAACAGCACTCAGTGAAATTACTCACAGGGCTTTTCTGCAGCATCTCACAGCTGGAATGAGTCTCTTGTAGTCTGCTGGTGACGACGTGAACCTCTTTGGGCTGAACTCATCCAGCACCTTCTCTGACATGAGCAGTACTGAGGTCAGCAATGTGCACATTGAAGATGAAAGTTCTCTTCCTGGATGTTTATCTGAACTGAGGTAACTCAGGATTTCCTCATATAATGAATGATCTTTGAGCTCAAGTAAACAGTAGAATAGGTTGACTAAAGCTTCATCTGTGATATTATTGTTTTGTAATTGTTTAATGTATTCAGTTGTTTGTCTGATGCTCTCTGTGGTGTTTTTAGTGTGTGTGATCAGGCCTTCAAGCAGTTTTTGACTGGACTCCAGTGAAATTCCCATCAGAAACCGCAGAAACAGGTCCAGATGTCCTCTCTTGCTCTGCATTGCTTTATCAGTGGCACTCTTTGTTAACTCATGAAATTTGACAGTTTGACTTCTAAAGAAGAACTGAAGCTTTCGTCTGACTGTAGTTTGTGAATCTTCAAAGAAAAACTGAAGCTCTCGCATGTTCTTGTTCAGGTAACAGATGAACACATGCACTGCAGCGAGAAACTCTTGAACACTCAGATGCACAAAGCTGAAAACCTTTCTCTCATAAAGTCCATTTTCCTTCTTAAAGATCTCAGCGATCATTCCAGTGAACTCAGTGCCTTTACCCATATTTATACCACATTCTTTCAGATCTTCCTCATAAAACACAATGTTTTCTTGCTTCAGCTGTTCAAATGCTAGCTTGGCTAATTTCAGAATTGTTTTTTTATTTGATTGTAAGAGCTTTGTACGTTGTCCTTGTTTTTTTCCATCATACTTCTGGTTCTTCATGTTCATCTGTATCAGCAAGAAGTGGATATACATTTCAGTGAGTGTTGTGCTGATTTTCTCTGCATTGGTTTCAATGAGAATATGCTGAAGAACTGTGGCTGTGATCCAGCAGAACACAGGAATGTGGCACATGATGTAGAGACTACGAGACGTCTTAATGTGTTTGATGATTCTGTCAGCCAGAGTCTTATCTGTGATTCTCTTTCTGAAGTACTGCTCCTTCTGTTGGTCAGTGAATCCTCGCACCTCAGTGAACAAACCTACATATCGAGGAGGAATCTGATTGGCTGCTGCTGGTCGTGAGGTCACCCAGACCAGAGCTGATGGAAGCAGATTCCCTTTGACCAGATTCGTGAACAGCACATCTACAGATGATCTTTCATCAACAGTGTTCAATGACCTACTGTTAAAATCCAGAGGCAGACGACTCTCATCAAGTCCATCAAATATAAATGCAAGTTTAGATTTTGTATATAACTGTGATTTCTCCAGATCCTTCAATTCTGGATAAAATTCCAGCAGAAACTCATGGAAACTGACCTCTCTGTCTTTAATCATGTTGATCTCTCTGAATGGAAACAGAAACACACAGTCTATGTCCTGACTGTTTTTTTCTTCTGCCCAGTCCAGGATGAACTTGTGCACAGAAACAGTTTTTCCAATGCCAGCAACTCCCTTGGTCAGCACAATCTTCTCCTCATTCTTTTTTCTCAGTTCATTAAATATATCTTCACATTTGATTGGTTTGTCCTGTGATATCTGGGTCTTTAGAGCATCATCAATCTTCAGAATCTCATGTTCCTGATTGACGTCTTTCATTTCTCCCTCTGTGATGAACAGTTCTGTGTAAACAGCCGTGAGATCTGTGTCATTTTCATTGTTGCCCTCAAAAATATATTTTGCTTTCTTCTTCATGTTGGTTTTGTGAGTTTTCAAGAAGTTTTGCAGCTCTATAATTAAAAACAAATAAATAAGATAAAAAAAAACATTAAACAGAACATGAGGGCATATGTGTTTTAGATCAGACATAAAATTGTGAGTGTGTTCTTGCCACGTCAGTGAATGATGAGATATTTACGTAAATGAAATGATCCTGCCAAATGAATGCATGCAATTTTAATATGACTTTTCTGTCTGTATCATCTCAGTGAGCTTTTATGAGGCTTTACACATGTGCAGTAAGGCAAATGTAACATTTTCAGACGTTTCAGTGTGGATGAGAAATTTTTGGAAAACACTAGTGTGGACGGACAGCATTTTAAAATGAAAATGCCATTTTCAAATGTATCCCTGTAATTGCTGCTGCAGTTATATTTTCTCTTGTTTCCACTGACAGACAGTGATTGTTACTTACTCCAGATTTGATGTGAATCAGCTCCAACAGGGACAGATGTGTTCGTATTGCTCTCAGTCTGAGCTGTGAGAAAGAGAAATACTCACTGAGAAACATAAATCACACAATCACATCAGCAAGGAGAAACGTTTGTCAATCATGTTACAGTCACAGTGAATTAAACATTACCTTGCTTGTGTTTGTTCTCCAGCTGTTCAGCCAGTTCATTCTGGTTCATCTTCCTCAAGATGCTAACTGTGATCTTCACAGCTTCTTCTGGTCCAAAACACGCCACCATCTTATCTACTGTTTTGCATCTATTTGCATTCTCCATTTCATACTTTGGTATACAGTCATGATCTTTTGTTAAGTGCCACTGAAACTCCTTCAGATGATCTTCTCCAAGTTCCTTCAGTGAGTTCAGGAGCAGATCTTCAACAGATGCCATCGTCCTTCACTGATTCACAGCTGCAGGACAAGAAGAACTGAAGTAGTTTCACTCTTAACATGGGGATCTAAGTGCTCAAATGTTATTTGTATTATGAAGATATGAGCAGAGACAAATTAATGATCATAAAATTTTGAACAATTGCTTTTGTTGAACAATGAACTAGTATTCACTAACCATGAATAATGATGATGCAGATGTTTTTCCACTGAACTGTGTCTTTCTGAATTTCTGAAACTCTCTTCAATTCTGCATTCTTATGGGATTCTGAAATGGGGAAGTTTTTCTCAGAACTTAAACTTGTTAAACCAGACCAGTTTCAGAAAACTAATGAAAACCCTTTTCAACCTACGTCAATAAAGGTGAGAGTAAAACCATGTGGAGAATCACTGGCTACATTTACATGAACTTCAGTAATCTAAATATTTACCTTATTCTGATTAAGACAATATTCTGATTAAAGTGTTTACATGAGTTGCTTTTGGAATATTCCTTTCATGTTCGCATTTTACTACATCACGTCCCCATGCAACACCACTTTAGCCAGACTTTAGTCAGATTAAGGTCATCAAAAATCTCTGTTTACATGGTAGATTCTTAACCCTCTGGTATTGTTTGGTCATTTTAGACCGGAAAAAAAAGTTTTGAATTTCTAAAAATTTCTACTTTATCGGAATGGTATGAAACTCAGTGACTTTTATGGCAGTCGCTATGTGGCCACAAAAAAAAAAAAAAAAAATTGTGGACTTTTTGTGGAAATTGTGGCTCATAAAAAAAAAGTCACATTTGTGTTGTTTGCCATTGGAAATGAATGGGAAATATGCAAAATTAATAAAATACAGAGAATATTTTTTGTGTACAATCACAATTTACAATACAATACAAATTATTCACAATGCAGAAAAAAGGTGCACAGCAATGAAGGGGTGACACTAAAATATCAAGAGTGCAAAACAGACACACACACTCAAACACACACACACACACACACACACATTTACACTCTCTCACAGACACACACACACAACACACTATTATACATACACAAATGAACTGGTGTGGCTGTTACAAAATGGCAAAATTGAGCCAGAAGACTCAGATATGATGTCATATCGATTAATCTCTGATAAAGCATTCCTGTTCATTTTTGTTACATTTTTTTTTAATTTGTGTTATGTGTAACAAAATGTTTTTCTCTGTGTTCAGGTTTGACTGTAGTAACATTAATGCAAAAACTAAAAAATTAAAAATCTAAATCTTTACAAATAGTTGTCTTTGAGAATGTCTAAATATATGTCCTAATGCACAACTTTAGTAGAAATAAGTCTTTAAGTCTAAAAAAAATTTTTTTTCCTTTTTTACTCCCACTAGATGGCACTAACCTGACTTCAAAGATTAGATTTTAAATCAGGGGTGTCAAACTCAGTTCCTGAAGGGCCGCAGCCCTGCAGGGTGTTGTTCCAACCTTGCTCCAACACACATACTATGCAGTTTTCAATTAAGCCTAAAGGACTTGATTAGTTGGATCAGGTGTGTTTAATTAGGGTTGCATCTAAACTCTGCAGGGCTGCGGCCCTCCAGGACTGGAGTTTGACACCCCTGTTTTAAAGGCATTGAGCCCTATCTAAGTGCATGATCTAAGTGCATTGTCTAAAGCGCACAGCGCAGGTACACTTTGGGGCGCGTCCAAATCCAGTTTTGCTATTTTAAGAACAGGAAAAACAGTGAGCCCGGTGCATGGTCTAAAAGGGTTGTCCCTATTCTCTGATTGAGTCATGGGTGTGCATTAAACTAGTCAGAGTCTCACCTCCCATTCCCTTTAAGAGCCAGTTGCACTTGTGCCATGGCGGATTCGCTATTTACACGGCAGAATTTGCTAGAACAAAGACTGAACGCTTCTACAAAGAGCAGGGCCGGTGCCACGGTAGGGCATTCACGGGCTGAGCCCCCTTAAATGAGTTACTGTGCACCCCCTTTTCATCTCCCCTCCTTGCTAAACATGATCGTTTTCGAAAGCAAAAGTAAAACCAAAAAAATAGCTCGCATAAGAAAGCGACTGACTATCCTTTATGACATGTAAGCATTTTTATGTACACAAAAATGATCTTTCACATTGTAATCCTTTCATTTTTAATATTTTTGCATGTTTCTGTGCTGCTGCGCGTCCCTGTGTGTGAAATAAGCAGAGTGTATGTGCACTGTGGACCTGCTTATAGGTGCATATTACTAACACGCTCTTTAAATAACAAGAAAAACATATTGCGTCATTGACTTGAGCAGGTTTCAGTTGGTCAATGGCGCCATCTATTTCAGTTACCTCAAAAAAGCAACACGCCAACAGTGTGCCTGAACACACCTCGTTTTCAGACCAGCACAGCAACAACGTGGCACAGGATGTGAAAATGAATGCCTCGGCCTGAAACTAGCAATAAACACTTGCGTCGTGCCTGGCGCTGCATTGTGTCAGGTGCATAATAGGCCCCATTGTCTCCATTTTAACATGAAATACTGTCACAATTGAAAAATAATATAAAAATCTTATATTTTTAGTTTTTATTATTTTCAATGGGGAAAAAATGATCATAATAGTTGCATAATTCTATTAATTAGTACAACAAAACTCTCTCAAAATACAAAATAGAAAAAGAAAAAATATTATGGAACAAAAATATATTACACTGATTTTACTGAAAATAAAATAAAAGTTACATTTTTAGGTGTTCACTTTCACCCAAATGAACAATACCGGAGGTTTGTCAGAATATTGTCTTAATTGTGCTGAAATCTGAATATTGTTGTCCATGTAAACATACTGAGTGTCTGCTGTCAACAAACCCACACACAATGTATCTGACATACAAGTACCATTATCGAAAAATTACAGGTAAAACAGGAACAAAAAACAAATGCACAGATCATGGCAGATTCTGATTTGTTACAAGCAAATGTGCTGATTCTAAAACCTGCTCCTTTTTTAAGCAAATGTAATTGTTGTTATAAGTCAAACTGGCCTTAAAGTTTAATCAATACACACATTTAATATGAGCAATTAGTTTTTTTTGTTTTGTTTTTTTTAACATCAAATGGACCCTTTTCACAAGACTGTGATGACGTGTTTCAATGGTCATAAATCAACAAAAAATCTTTTAAGTTTTTTATATTTTGATTTGTTGATGTACATTTGTAACACTATACACTGAATTATCTCACCTTGTCATCAAGTCTCTTATCAGTCTCTCTTATTTTTTATTCCTTTAATTGAAAGTTGTGAAAAACTTTATCGTGGAGTTTTTCTTTTGGTATTTGAGCAAATGGGAATGCAAAAAATATATTTGTGGTACTCTCCTATTCACTGCTTTCAGATTTTACCCAACTATGATGACTTCCACTGCTGAGAAACCAGGAAATGTGAGAAAGGTCCATTGTAGAATTTTAAGATTTAAAGCACAAACAATGTTTTAACCTAAACTTTGTGAAATTATGCTACACAAAACAAAAGCAGCAGACTGCCTGAATGAAGATGCTTCTAAACATTACTTTAACAGGCTATATAGGGAGGTCAGATAGAGAGAAAATGCCAACGAAACCTTTGTGAAAAATGTCTGCCTTCTGAGATACATTTATATCAAGTCAGTATTTAGAATTTTCTTCCAGTATTTCGAGCTTCACGAATAGTAAGGTTGATCTGCCTGGTAAAGAATTTGGTTACACTTTCTATGAAGCCTGTATTTATAATACATTATAAGGGTATTTTTAAGGCATTATAATGAATGCATAATGCATTATAAAAACAATATAATATGTTATATAATCTCATGAATAATCATAACAAGTAATTAATATACATTATAATACATTAGAATTTATAGTTATAACTCTAATAAAAGTATAATTATTTATAACACACAATGAACAACATATTAAATCTACATCTTGTGAGTGGTTAGGTGTGTGTGGGTGTGTGTGTGTGTGCATATACACTATATTGCCAAAAGTATTCGCTCACCTGCCTTCCCTCACATATGAACTTAAGTGACATCCCATTCCTAATCCATAGGGTTCAATATGACGTCGGTCCACCCTTTGCAGCTATAACAGCTTCAACTCTTCTGGGAAGGCTGTCCACAAGGTTTAGGAGTGTGTTTATGGGAATTTTTGACCAGTCTTCCAGAAGCGCATTTGTGAGGTCACACACTGATGTTGGACGAGAAGGTCTGGCTCTTAGTCTCCGCCCTAATTCATCCCAAAGGTGTTCTGTCGAGTTAAGGTCAGGACTCTGTGCAGGCCAGTCAAGTTCATCCACACCAGACTCTGTCATCCATGTCTTTATGGACCTTGCTTTGTGCACTAGTGCACAGTCATGTTGGAAGAGGAAGGGGCCAGCTCCAAACTGTTCCCGCAAAGTTGGGAGCATGGAATTGTCCAAAATGTCTTGGTATGCTAAAGCATTCAGAGTTCCTGAAAAACAACCCCACACCATAATCCCCCCTCCCCCAAACTTTACACTTGGCACAATGCAGTCAGACAAGTACCGTTCTCCTGGCAACCACCAAACCCAGACTCGTCCGTCAGATTGCCAGATGGAGAAGCGTGATTCGTCACTCCAGAGAATGCGTCTCCACTGCTCTAGAGTCCAGTGGCGGCATGCTTTGCACCACTGCATCCGACGCTTTGCATTGCACTTGGTGATGTATGGCATGGATGCAGCTGCTCGGCCATGGAAACCCATTCCATGAAGCTCTCTGCGCACTGTTCTTGAGCTAATCTGAAGGCCACATGAAGTTTGGAGGTCTGTAGCAACTGACTCTGCAGAAAGTTGGTGACCTCTTCACACTATGCGCCTCAGCATCCGCTGATCCCGCTCCGTCAGTTTACGTGGCCTACCACTTCGTGGCTGAGTTGCTGTCGTTCCCAAACGCTTCCACGTTCTTATAATACAGCTGACAGTTGACTGTGGAATATTTAGGAGCAAGGAAATTTCACGACTGGACAGGTGGCATCCTATCACATCCTATCACCCATTCTTTCACAAATGTTTGTAAAAACAGTCTGCATGCCTAGGTGCTTGATTTTATACACCTGTGGCCATGGAAGTGATTGGAACATCTGATTCCGATTATTTGGATGGGTGACTGAATACTTTTGGCAATATAGTGTGTATATATCAGAGATGGCAAAAGTACACACATCCTTCACTCAAATAGAAGTACAGATACTCATGTTTAAAAATACTCTGGTAAAAGTAGAAGTACTGTCTACACTTTTTTACTTAAGTAAAGTAAAGAAGTATGGGCTCAGACATGTACTTAAGTAAAAAGTACTATTACCATTACTACTACCTGTTTTAGTGTCACTCTGGTAACTGGACCTCACATCATACTGACACATTAATACAAAATAACATACGTTTAAAATTTGTTAGCTAATGAATGTATCAAGGCTAAACAACCACTATGTAGAACAGGGCTGGACTGGGCCAAAATTTCAGGCCGTCAAATCTCATACTCGTCCTGGCCATCCAATACACCCACAACACATTCTGAAACCATGGACAACCCTATTTTTTGTGTGGCCATCACATTTAAATAAATGTTTAAAACCTTAGGCTGGGGCCGTGCAAAATAAGTCAAAAGCTCTCTCTTGAACTGCACCTTCACTTCCATTTTCCTTTTCAGCCATTTACTGTTATAAGCACACCTGTCTCCACCTTGTTGCAAAACAACCACCTCATTATATTCTATTTGCAGTAACAATTCTATTTAAGTTCAGTTTAAAGTTATCACATTATAACCAGGAGTTGTTGTATACTACACTATACTATGTACTAAATATTATAGATTTAACAAAACTATATTTTCTAAATGTCAAAATTAGTACAATAATGATTACATCATGACAGTATCTTTACAGAAACATCCTAATACCTAATAAAACATGTTATTGCATTATCATCAGTCATATTTTTCTCTTACCAAAATTAACCATGGTTTATTACAGTAAAAGTACAGTAACACTGTTTTTTTTTTGTTGTTGTTTTTTTTTTTTTTTTTTTTTTGGCAGATTGTTTACAATCTGTTTTAATTTACAACTATAGTTTTTCTACACATCTCATGGTTAGACTATGGTTAATGTAGCAAAACCATGGTTCATTTGTGGTTATGGTTTTAATTTTCATAAGGGTTGTGTTGTTATCTGCCCAAGCTCCCTCTGAACGTATTAGAAAACAATGTTTTATAACATTTGTTTGCTAAACTACTACTGTAACTTTACAGAATATAATAATGATTTCCTTTAGCATAGAGTATTTTGAGTGATGATAGTAATTTAGTTTTGTTTCGTTTATAGTACTACTGCTGTAGTTTTGTTTACTTACTTAGTAGCAACTCTTAGCAGCCTGTTTACAGATGAAACTGACCTGCACTTAAAGTCCTGAACAGGTCAGTAGTTTTGCCTCTATGATCCACCCGGGCGCTTCCACTCCATTCTCAAGTCACTTGCAATGACTGCTCTGATAGAAATCGTTTGGCGGTACGCGGAGCGCGCGCAAGCTGAATCGCGTTGCCAGTCAAGACTAACCGGTCCAAGATTTATTCGAGATTTGCTATCTAATGGTGATCAAATGTTGATTAAAACTAAAGTAACGAACCTGGTTTGAAAATGTAAGAAGTAGAAAGTACAGATATTTGTGTAAAAATGTAAGGAGTAAAAGTAAAAAGTAGTCAGAAAAATAAATAGTGAAGTAAAGTACAGATACCAGAAAAATCTACTTAAGTACAGTAACGAAGTATTTGTACTTTGTTACTTCCCATCTCTGGTATATATATATATATATATATATATGTATGTATATAAGGTTACATTTTTGTGTATATATATAAGGTTACATATTTTGATGGTTCCCTTAGTGCATTGACTATAAGCAACACTCCGTAGAGTAATAGGAGACTTTAAGGTTAGGGTAAGTAAAAGGTTCACATACTTGTAAAGTTTCTTATAATCAGTTTGTCTGTTGCGGAACCATCAAAATAAAGTGTTAGCATAAATTTAGCAAGCATACTACTAATAATAAATACTGATAGCTGACAGAGACATGTAGTTGCAGAGTTACTTATCAACAGCTGTCTAAAGGTTACCATCAACATAATCAAACTGATATTACAATAAAAATAGGTCAAAGCAAATGTGCCATATTACACATTCATCTGATCTTATGGCTGTTTAAAAAGAAAAAAATAATAATTATTATTATTATTATTATTACTTATAAGCGGTGTTTGTCTGCTTTAAGTAACATGAGTAACATGGCAAAATATGAGACTTATAATACGTTATAGCTTTGAGAAGTATAGCGGATGCAAGTGGATACAACGTGTTCATTATGTGTTATAAATCATACTTTTAAAGGCTATAATCACAAATTAGTAAATATTATAATGGATTAAAACTGTTCTTTTGAATACTCATGAGAGAATACAACATATTAGAAGTTTGTTTTGTTTTGTTTTTTTATAATGCATTATGCATTCATTGTAATGCCTTAGGAATACCCTTATAATGTAAAACCAACAATTTTCTTTAGCTGGCTACTTGTTAGTTTTTCTCTGGCTATTGTAACAGTGTGTCTATAGAACACATTTATTTGCAAAACAAACCAGAAGCAAATGAGTTCGGGGCCATTCTTTATATGTGGATTCCTCAGTTTTTATTTGGATCTGATCTGGATTTTATTGTTGGTGATTTGACATGATCCAGGATTGTTAATTTGAAGCTCATCCTGGTATTGCTATTGTCTTGTATTGTGCCCTAATTAAACCAGGAAAAACTCAATGAAAAAATATTTGTAAAAAATCATAATGTTAAATTTATTTTGAATAATTAACATGTGTAATCTACAATAATACAGCCAATACACAGCCAGTTTTACTCATTTAGAGATTCGTTTGTAAAGCAATAATTTTATTAGGGTCATAAACACACTATGTATAGTTTGTCTGAGCTGTGCACTGATTTGAATGGTGACTGCTGCCTTGATGCAGCGCAGAAGATGCAGACCACTTCTCATCTCAAAATGCTTTTATGATGCAAATTTAATTTAAACACAGTTAAGTCTTATGAGGTTAAGAAACTTTTATTTATGCTGTCACATATAGCAAATCCACTCCACAGTTAAAATTAAATTATGCTAATGCTAATTTCATTGGCAAAAGTCTGTAAAAATAAATGGTGAAAAATAATTAGAAAACATTTAACACACAGTCACAAATTTTATATTCTATTACAACTTCTATGTCTTTTTTGATCACTTGTTTGTTTCCTTGTTAATTATGTGATGTTACGTTGCTGTCTTTTGTATTTATTTATTCTTCATTCATTATTTTCTAACCATTTATAATTTAATCATTTATTATTGTACATTAATTTCTAAGTCATTCAAACATATATACACATTACAATTATTCATTGATTAATAATTAATATTACATAATTATATTTTATATTATTTTTCCATAGTTGTTTAATATCATGATTGTGTGGTTTCAAAGGCTATTTGTCTTTATGAGTAAAAGATAAGAGAATGACTCTATTTCATTTTTTTAAAGTCAGAATGATGTTGTAAAGCAGTATTTTTCCATTGCTACTGCTTTTGATATTTACAACACTTGCTGTATTTGTACTGGTCAATAAAACATATGCAACTAAGATTATTCAATAAACTCTGTTTTTTTTTTTAATCGATATCACTTTATCTCCTGCTTTTGCTCTTCTCTGGCTTTACTGCTTCTTGCCTGATAGAATACTATTCATACAGTTTTTGGTACCAGATAACTTTGCTGACTAGTTGATCTGTTATCAGACAAAACAGATATTTTCTGGCAGGTTTTGCCATCCAGGGCTGCATCTTATATATATGACATGGAGGAATAATCTAGGTGTGTTATGATGATTGTAGTGTAGTGATTATCTTGAGAACAGAACAGAATGAGATCAGCTGAGCCACGAGTGTTCATGTACTTCAGAGCTGTTCATTAAAATTGTTAAAGCATCAACAATGTCTGATTGAACGTCACAGAGTCACAGCTATCACCTCTTATCCCACTGAACCTCAAAGCTTCAGATTTGTATGCAGAATACAAAACATAGAAAGACTCTTACAGTTTCTTTAAGCTGGTCAGCGGAACTATCAGCGCTGCCGATGTGGTAAGACAAACGACATTCTTACATTGCATTGGTGCTCCGGTGCAGAGGATTTTCACGAACCTCCTGAGCCCTAAAGAGTCATATTCAGAGACTGTAGCTGCCCTGGATGCTCACTTTAATCCATGAAAAAACGTTGTGTTTGAAAGACACATATTCAGAATGAGATCTCAACTTAGAGATGAAACAATTGATGCATTTGTGAATGCTTTAAGGGAACTGGTCAAATCTTGTGATTTCAGTGCTTTAGAATGTGAAATGATACGAGACCAACTCATAGAGAAATGTGCACATAGACGATTAAGAGATAAACTGTTGCAGAAGGAAGGTCTTTGGAAAGAGCATCAACTGTTTTCAAATCATCCCAAGCAGAGTCTAAAGTGCTTTCAGAAAACAATGTTAAACAGTCCCTCCAGGATTTAGCAAATTTTTTTCGTGAATTTTGCAATCCAAATGTCTGATTTTGTGGTGGTAATTTCCCAAAATTTGCAATGTTTTTTTTTAAATAATTATAGTAGCACATTTACCAGATTGTATTATGTTAGATTCACAAGTCTTAAATGACAGAAAGAACAAACAAAATGTATGACGTTTGTTTATTTTGCTAAGAAACAAAATGACAACAGGACAAATAAGTACAATATGAAGGTAGATAAAAGCTATTATTTTTGCTGCTGCTGCTACTGTTGTTTCATGAATTTTAAGAAACTACAGCAGGCCTAAAACAGGGGTCTCCAACCTCTTTTACACCACGGACCGGTTACGGTTTGAAAATATTCTTGGCCTAAAATTACAATTATTAAAACATTATTAGGGCCCGAGCACTGCAGTGCGAGGACCCTATTGGAATTGCTCCGTTTCTTCTTCTTCTTCTTCTCCAAAATGAAAAGTCTTTTTGAGGGCCTAAACATGCTCGAAAACTCACAAAACTTTGCACACGCGTCAGACCTGGCGAAAATTTACATCTGATATTGGTTTCAGAAGTGGGTGTGGCAAAATGGCTCGATAGCGCCACCTATAAAATTTCAACAGAGATTTCAACGAAACTCGGTACACACGTAACACACCAATACCTACAAAAAAGTCTCCTGGCACAACATCCTAAACCCAACAGGAAGTCTGTTATATTGAATTTCCTGTACGATTTTTGTGCAGTTTTTGCCATTTTCAGGCCTCGTACTTTAACAAACTCCTCCTACAGTTTTTATCCGATCATCTTCAAATTTGCTGAGTGTTATCATAAGGCCTTTGCGATGCTAAATTGTGAAGATTTTGAGTTTTCGTCGAGGGGTGTGTCCGTGGCGGCCTGTCAAATTTCGATGTTTCGCCATGAAAAAGGAAGTTGCTATAACTCAGGCAACAATGTCCGATCTGCCTCAAACTTCACACGTTTGATAACAGTCCGGTCCTGAACACATGTCAGTGACCATATTCGGTTATAGTCATAGCGCCACCTGCTGACAGCAGGAAGTAACATGTTTAACACTGTTACAGACCCCTAACAACGTATTAAAAAGAATTAGCAAGTTTTAAATAGACTGGCAACATGCTAGAATCATGCTAAAACATGCTAGCAACACTTAGCTAAGAGCTAAAGCATGATATTAATACAAAGAAAAAGGAAATTGCTGTAACTCATGCATACAATGTCCAATCTGCCCCAAACTTAACATGTTTGATAAGAGTCCTGGCCTGAACACATGCCCATATTCAGTTACAGTCATAGCGCCACCTGCTGGCAACAGGAAGTGACATGTTTAATACTGTTCTGGATGCCTAGCAACATTTTAAAAAATATCAACAATTGTTAAAAAGGGTAGCAACATTCTAGAAACATGTTAAAACATGTTAGCAACACTTAGCTAAGTGCTAAAGTATGTTATTAATGCAGTCTCTGCTGAAAAAAAACAGCTGGTTTTAGCTGGTTTAAGATGGAAGTAGCTGGTTTTAGCTGGTCTCCCAGCCTGGCCAAGCTGGTTTTAGCTGGAAGTAGCTGGTTTTAGCTGGTCTCCCAGCTTGGCCAGGCTGGTTTTAGCTGGAAGTAGCTGGTTTTAGCTGGTCTCCCAGCCTGGCCAGGCTGGTTTTAGCTGGTTAAGATGGAAGTAGCTGGTTTTAGCTGGTCTCCCAGCCTGACCAGGCTGGTTTTAGCTTGTTAAGCTGGAAGTAGCTGGAATTAGCTTGTTTTACCTGGTCTCCCAGCCTGACCAAGCTGGTGTCCATTTGACCTAATTACAAATTAATCAGTTTGTTTCACTTACTGACAAGGTTCAATTCAAGGGAAGTTTAGTATCATAATCAGGTAGACTAGATGATATATCTAGTTTGTGGTATAAAGTATAGCATAAAATCAAGCTAGCACTCAAAAAATCAGCATAGAACTCAAATCAGATTAAATTATTGTCTGAAGAAATACATTCACCATAGTTGTATGACCAAATATAGTCAGCTGTTTTATTTTTATTTTTCGGTATTAGACTTTTACACAAAATATAAATGAAACAAACACAGTCTTTATATAATAAATAACAATCACCTGCAATTAAAAACACTAGGAGAAAAAAAAACAATATCTTTAACAAGAAATGCTTCAAGCATAATCTGATCACGTGGATCACGTTGTGGTTTGACGCAAAAGTACAGCATATTGCTGTAAATTTTAAATCTACAGAGGCGGGATTTTCTTCAACGGTCGACATTCGGGAACAGCAATAAGTACGATTCACAACTGTGGTAAGTGATTTATTTCACTTTTAATTTTTCATGCTTGGTAACTGCAGTAGTGTATTAAGGTGTCTACATTCACGGTAACCGCAGATGAACGAATCCTCCGTCCGCGGGGCGCGAGGGAGACTTGTGCCGGGTTTAAGGAGCGCGGTCACGGGAGGATTTCACACATTCCCCGGCCTCATAGCGGCTACAGGCGGAAAATCTCTGGGTTCCTACGGTAATAATTACACGCTTCATTGACAACAGTTGTGATTCACGGGAACGTCGTGTTGTTCAGCACACTTTCTCGTGATTATTTTATGATGTAAATCAAATTTGCACAAGCAGTCATCTGTTAACACGGGCGCCGAAATGAAACCCGTGTTGTTACTTAAGTCTCGCAACTCGCGGTCATCCCGCTCACGGAGGATCAGTGTATGTCACGTAAACTCTGAACTGTACTGTTAAAGCGGTTAACGTAAGCAGCGAGACGTGCGAGAACCTTTGATAACTTGCTAATTCACTTATTGTTTGATTGTAATGCTTTTTGCTAACCTTGGTGTAAAGAATGAGTTAATTCAGCCCATCTTCCTGTCTGGCCTTTTCGCAGCATATATTCACTCCGGAGTAACCTTACCAGGAGACGGAGGGAGATTTGGAGTTCATTCAAAGGTAATGGTTGCATTCTAAGAATTTGAATACCTTAATTTTACATGTAGATGTGTTAGAAGATGTTTCTCAACTCCAGAAGAGAGACGAATTTTAAGAGAGAATGATTCAGATATCTCTAAAGCTAAAACTAATGTGAATTATATATTGTCTGTTTCCTGACTGATTTGTAGATATTTAAGAGGAACAAGAAGAAGTTGAAAGGAAAAGTGCCATCTAAAACAACAGGGCAAATGGTACAGAAGAAACCGGTTGAAGTGAACCCAAGTTGCCACTCTTCTTTGCAAAGTGAAGGATTGTCAGCAGAATTTCTGAAATGTAAGTCATACACCAAGATCTCCTTTTTCCTTTTATTATATTCTTTTATTATCTACATTGCCGTTCAATAGTTTGGGATTAGTACGATTTTTTTTTATGTTTTTTTTAAATAAGTCTCTTCTGTTAATCAAAGCTGCATTTAATTGATCAAAAATACAGAAAATTAATTGAAAAAAAAAAAGTAATGTTGTGAAATATTATTGCAATTTAAAATATAGTTTTTTTTGTCTATTTTAATATACTTTAAAATGTAATTTATTTCTGAATTTTTTCTGAACAAAGCTTGCCACAGAACACTGGCAGAAGTAATGATTATGAATGTGTCAGGTAAAGAAAACAGCAAAGAAGACTGCCTTAACATTATAATAATTCATTAATATGTGTTTTCTGTATTTTCAGTCGATAACACTTGTCATATCTACAGTGGATGTGCACGTTTGATTGAATGGATTACACAATCTGAAAATATTTGTTTTCCATTTTAACTGGCTTATTTAAAAGTAGACATTTCGCTTTCTATAGATACATTTTTCATGTCTGTGAAGCAAGCATGGAATTTTTTTTTGACACCCTCAAGTTCATAGAGACCTAGGGCCAGAATTACATCATGGACTTCACCACTTCCTGTGGATTTTTTTTCTATGATTAAGCATCTAATAAAATTTTGATAGACTAATGGTTAATTGATGATCAGAACTCAGGAGGCAGCCCTTGTAACCATAGTCAATTTAGCTAAAAACAGCTAAAAATTGTTCATGCTAGGATATTTCTATTCATATTCATCCATGTATACTCATTTATCAATAAAATAACTACATTAATTAAACACCTACAGAAATATCCAAATGGAAGTGTGTATATATATATATATATATATATATATGTATACACACACTTCCATTTGGATATATCAATTTTATCTTTATTTTAGCAATAAAAGGAACAAATATCAGGGGCATGTTTCTAAATTACTGCAGGCTATGTCTGGAAAAAAAGGAAAATGTGCAACAAAGACATGACACTATAGTTTGTTTTTTTTAAGTAGTTTTACTTGTTGAAAATTAATAATCAACATTATTTCTTTTTTAAGTCTGTTTCAGTGACTGGCGGAAACAAAAGGAGCCTGAAAGAAGAGAGAGAGGGAAGAGGGAGAAACAAGTGGGGCATTACATATCCCCAAAAAAATACAAGATATAATAAAAAGAAAAGAAAAATGAAAATGCATAATATGTTTAGAATTCTGTTATCGTTCATCTTCACCATTAATTCTTAATATAGTTTTAGAATTGTAATCATTCCAGTTTTGTAAATATTTTGTAAATATTTGTTATTAAAGGGGCTGTAAGATCAAATAAAAATCGTTTTAATGGTTCCTTGTGGTCCTGCAGATTATTGAAAGTAAACATATTACTTATTTGTAACATTATTTGTCAGGAAAATTGGGGCAGACACTATGTAATCAATCAATCATCAAACAACAGGAAGTGACATGTTTAACACTGTGATACACTACTAGCAACACACTAAAATAAACCATTGAGTGCTAAACTTGCTAAAAACATGCTCAAACATGCTAGCAACACATACTAAGTGCTAAGGCATGTTGTTAAAGCCATGAAACAGGAAGTTGTTGTAATTCATGCAAACAATGTCCAATCTGCCCCAAACTTCACATGTTTGATAAGAGTCCTGGCCTGACAATATCTACATGGCCATATTCGGTTATAGTCATAGCGCCACCTGCTGGCAACCAGAAGTGACATGTTTAACACTGTGATGGACTATTAAAAGCACAGCAAAATATGCCATATTGTGCTAAACATGCTAGAAACACTTACTAAGTGCTAATGCATGCTATTAATGCCATGAAAGAGGAAGTTGTTGTAACTCAGCAACACAATGTCTGATCTGCCCCAAACTTCACATGTTTGATAAGAGTCCTGAACACATCTAAAGGCCAATATTCCATTGCAATCATAGCGCCATCTGCTGGCAATAGCAAGTTACTTGTTTTACACTAACTTAAACATACAATGTCCAATTTGCACCTTGACAAACTTGACATGTTTGGCAAGAGTCCTGGCCTGAAGACATCTAAAGGCCAATATTCCATTATAATAACAGCGCCACCTGTTGGCAGCAGGATATGTCACGTCTTACACTAACTCAAGCATGCCATGTTCAATCTGCACCAAACTTCATATGTTTGATAAAAGCGTTGGCCTGAACACATTTACATGCCAATATTCAGTTACAGGCATAGCGCCACCAGCTGGCAGCTGGATGATTTGCACATTTAAATGACTTTGACATATTCTTCCTATGTTTACTATATTAAAAGCATAGTGCCCACTGTTCACTGTTTCCCTAAAGCCACCGGTCGGCGTGAGCCCGGGTGCGAGGGCCCTTTCATCGCTGCTTGCAGCTTTAATTATTATTATTATTATTATTATTATTATTAGACCGTTATATACAGTTATCAGCACCTTGAAGTAGATTTGTCTCTGAAAGAATATGCGCCGTGAATGCAGCGTTAGAAAACTCTGTCAGGTTTTTTTTTTTTTGGTTTTGTTTTAAATTTCACTTTCTGTATAGTGAATTGTCAAGTTAAAACTGAAGTTAAGACATTCACCGGCTTAACTATTGCACAAAGTTTGATATCCGTTGGCTCGCCTTCATGGTTTAAAACAGAAATACTTAAAATATTGCGATGTAACCGCAAACCCTCATGCGTATGCATCTTAAACACAGGGAGAAGTGAAAGAGGAATCAACTCTTTCTGCCGTGCTGTCTGAAACACGTCTCTGTGCTCGTGTTCGAGTTCTGTTTCATTTCTTCTTCTTTTGGTTTTAAATAGCTTGAACATGTAAATTGGTAAATTAATCTGTGAAATTACATGACGAATGGTGAGGTCTTGACCTGGTCTGTACGTGTCATGGATCGACTGCGATCTGTTTAATAGTCTCTAATAGGCTATATGACAGATCAGAGCCAATGCTTCAGGGAAATTGCTTTGCCAGTCCAATGGCAGACTCCAATGGCAGAGTTTTGTGTTCACCGTTTCACACACACCGATCACGTGCACATATCTGTATCTTGAAAATAATACATTACAGCTTCAGTAAAATTAGGTGTATTTCAGTTAATAATTATAATTTAGTGGGTTTATTTGTTTATTTATTTTATTATTCTTTTTTTTGTGAGACCTTCATTTTTGCGATTATTTTGCAGTGAAATGGCAAATTATGTAGGATCACAAAAAAATGCGACATGTTGCTGATTTTACGTTGGATTCAGCGATCATGCAATCGCGAAAAACTGGAGGGTCTAGTTATAGAAAAAGACAACCACATTTATTTCATGAAAGGTGCAAGAGCAGCTAATACAAAAATGAAACAACAAAATGCCGGCAGAGGACGATCTGAAAAGAGTAACAGTGACACCGAGTGTTACAGATGTGGACTAAAAACATATTAAGCAGATGATTGTGGTGCAAAATCAGCAACCTACTTGTACTGCAAAAAAACAAAAAAGGTTATTATGCAGGTGTTTGCAGAAAGAAAAGCAACTCATGTAAAAGCGACAAATATAAGGTCAAAGATAAATCAGACAGCAAAGACAAACCAGTAAAAACAAGAATTCCAGTTGTGCTGAATTTGTGTATTCAATTGATCCATAAGAAAAAGAGATAAAAAGTTAATGGACGACACTGAAGATGGTTATAGATTGATTAGTTGGGGACACTGAATTTCCAGCTGTCACAACACATGAGGAGGAAGGCGCAACATGACGATGAAATGCAATGTAAAGTCTTTAATATCATCCACACAGGTAAATCCACGAAAGGGCGACAGGAACACACGTATTCATTGATGAGCCCGAACACAAAACACAGAACACAAACAGCTTACAAAGGGTGACTAATGATACACAAACTGGTGATGGAGATTAACTAATAATGACTATAACAAGGACAGGAACAACCATATATGGACACATGAGGAAAA
The DNA here is from genome assembly GCA_036247105.1 of Cirrhinus mrigala. NCBI lineage: Eukaryota > Metazoa > Chordata > Actinopteri > Cypriniformes > Cyprinidae > Cirrhinus > Cirrhinus mrigala. The sequence goes on from CM070010.1 coordinate 2,024,632, forward strand.
ATCCATTACAACACCAGCGATATCCTCTACTAGAACTGAACTGAGCTGGATGATGACATCACTGAATTCAATGATGAACTGCCTTTAACTGAAAATTGAGTGTTTACTGTTGCCCTTTTGCATTATTGACGCACTATTTCCTATTTAATACTGTCAAGCTGCTTTGACACAATCTGTATTGTTAAGCGCTATATAAATAAAGGTGACTTGACTTGACTTGACTACCGCCCCTAAATCTGCACGTTTCCACCCACAGCACCGTCATCTTGTTTTCACAAGCAACAACAGTGAAGCAGTTATAATGTCATGTTAACACTATTTAGAGTCCCAGCCTCACAGGAGACAAGAAAGCAGTGGATTTATTGATTTATTCACTGCATATTACGCTGCTGTCACACAGATCTAATATAAACATGCCATTTCTTTCCTTGCTGTTTACCTTCACAAACATAACCAACAGTTTTTGTATCTCCTGTGTGTTTTTAGCATAAACTCATGTCATGTGACAGCTGCTTTCTGTGTGAGTGCTTCGGTTGTGTGCAGTTAGAAAACCCTGTATCAGAAGTTTAAACTAATATGGTTTAAAATGCATGATTTCAATGCGATAGATCTTTAAAACCAAACTTATGTTTTTATTTTTTTAATCAGAGTATCTGAATTATGAGCTACAGGGGCTAAAGGGGGGCTAGACCAATATGTGGGGGTGATAACAAAATAATAAAATAAGAAATCAAAATATTTTTGGCGTTGTACCAATATACATTTGTCAAGACTCAAGAGCAGCAACCATTTTAGTTTGGGTAGGTATGGCAAAATAGACATCATATATGTCAATAAATATTAGACAGCCATCACATCTATACCATAAATTACTCAAAGTACCTGCATCCTGTAGAAAAATCTTAATCTCCTGATGTTTGTGTTTCATCCATGATGGATCTGATCAGTTTGTTTTCTACCACGGACTCTAAAAGGAAAAGACAAACAATCAAGAAAACTAAGCTCATCAAACAACCTTTATCCACCTTATTTTGGAAGTAAGTTATTTTCTGTCAATGTCCGAGATTTTTGATTCATCAGCCGCTACAGTTAAATAACTAAAATAATAACAGTAAACGGAAAACTGTGTGTGCTACAAACCAGTGTGTTTATGCTTATAATAATGAATGTAATTTAATGTGCGTGATATCAAGTAGCATAACATACTGTTTGTACAGCTAAATAACTGGAAACAAATGACACCAGAAGCCTCACGCGTTCTTACACTACCACTACTATGCACACTAACAAGGTGCATATTTCAGCCGAACAAGAGTTAGATAAATACATTATGAGCTACTTTCACTGAAATACATCAGGTTTGTGTTCATGTTAAATCAAATGCTGTTTGGAGTTTTTGAAAATTGTAGTCAGCCAAAAAACGGACAACAAACATTGTTCGTTTGCTTTCGGGTGAGAAATATCACACATACCGATTCACATTCCCATCAGGTAGATACACACAAATCCTGCCTATGTATATATAGATCTCAATAAAGATTTAAATGTGCTTTGTGTTGTAAATCATTGATTATGTCTGTTTAAAATGGCGACATCAAGTCTATACATTTGCTTTCACTTCCATCTTTGACTAGAGCGTGTTACGGGTTGCCAGATCTCGGGAAAATGTTCCACTCTTTCATCACGGAGACGTCTGTATGATGTGTGTGATTATGAAAGGCATATGTTAAGACGTTTATCCTACTCATCTGGAATACACTGCGTACACTGTGAAAATTTAAGCTTAAAATAATGAAGTTCAATGCTGCATTATATTTTAAAGTCAAATCAAAGTGTTCTACAAGTTCTTTCAATTTATTATTTTGAATCGGCGGTGCTTCTCAGTATCCCTCCTCGTCTCCTTGCTTCTCCGTCCCACATTCTATGACCCGGAAACCGATTGAGCTCAGTCATCTTGTAGGACATCTCAATTCTCTAACTGTTCTCTAACTGAGGAGGCTTCCAGAGGAGCAATGAACGAGGATACACAGTTTAGGCTTAAAAGGGATACAGCTGTGGCTACTGGGCATACGCACATCAGTGCAGAGTCTTTTTGGGTGTCGAAAAAGGAGAACAATTAATCCTTGCAAGTTAATCCATTGAAAAAAATTGTTTGTCTTGGTTATCTTTAATCAAAATCTGAATGTTTTTTAATATTATAATACTTTAGCTCTGGAATGGCATTCCTTCTCTGATGACGTCAGCTTGAAGGCTTGGGCAAACCCAGAGAGAGAGTTGTGACTCCATTCACTCCAATGGGCCAGTTTTTTTACAGCAGTGGCAGATCGTGGAGGCACCAAAGCCACTAGATGGTAAGTAGGGTTGGGTACCGAAACCCGGTGCCAATACGGCACCGGTACCCATGTGACCGGCATGTACCGGACCGAATCAGAACGCGAATTTCGGTGCCTCATTTTGGTGCCACTTAAATGCCTGAACTGTCGATTGAAATATTTGTCTTCTGGTGCTATGACACGGATGTAGAAGCATTGATTCATCAACATGCATGATCGCTAGTTAAATTTAAATACTGCATTCATGGGGTGTCAGAATGATCAGAAAATGTTATTTACTGAATGAGAAAACTCACGTGAACGTCGGAAAGCTTTGATGATAGAAATCCAAGACATCTTTGTAATTACTGTCCATTTTCACATTTCGAATTAAAAGCACAAATCGTCTGGAAATGAGACCATCCGAGAAGCGCGTGAATGCAGCAACTATCGTTACACTCGCTCTGACTGCAGCAGGTGGTTTGCCGTTAGCTTAGCTAGCTACATTAAACGCGTCTAACTTAAAATGCCAAAAACTAAACATTCTAAAGTGTGGCTATATTTCACGAGAAATGATTCAGACACTGCAACGTACAGCAAATGTTTTACAGCAGTTGCGTGTGAAGGGGAAAACGCCTCAAACCTAATGAAACATTTGATGGTATGAGGAATAAACTTGAAAGCAGAGGGCTGCACCGTGTTTGACAGTTTGCAGACATCAGCTGGAGAGGCCAGAGACGGCAAATATGTGATGCGATCTAGGAAAACCCAACACATGGTGAAATTTTACCTTTTTTAGGTTTTGACACCATATGAAAGCTGAGTTCAGGCCCCTTTCCAAAACTTTTATTTTTTACATAACCTACGTTTTGGCTATCTTAGGTTGGCTGATAGCGATGATTTTTAGGAATGGGATTTTGAGAAAAACGGCTTTAAAGTGAGACGGCTTTCACTTTACGGGTTTAACGAGAGCTGTCTGTCAAGTTAGGAGCACTACTGCATCATTAGACAAACAGACTAACGTTTGTTTTCCGTTGATCACCCATTTTATGTTTAGTAAATAATGCAGCCTACCTTGTAGTAAAAGCGAGCGCAGCGCAACTGTTCGCGCACTGTGCTTAAAACAGACTGTCATCGGACGACTCCTCTTTAGTAACTTCATCATCCGATCCTTCATCTCTGGATGTGAAATAGCCCGTAACATCATTTAGGGCACTGACATCACCAAAACTGAGCAGATTGAGACGAGTAAGATCGGTTAAGTGAGCAGCTGCAGTACTTTAGACGGCATTGCTCTGCTCCGCGATCTCACGATATTAAAATAAATAAATAAATAAATAAATACATAAATAAATAAATAACTTTGCTTGCCGTACTTTACACAGGACTGGTGGAGAATGTGAACTGATACGCCTTTACTAAATATGTTACGTGGTTTATTTTGATAGGTTAACTGTTTTTGTGGTGTTAAGGGAAAGCGCCTCCGCAGCGCGTTCTTAACATAGGAGAAAGACAGTCATTTCTGCTTGCTGCAATAAATGTCTATTTTTCTGCACTAAACAAGTGAATTTCGAAGAGATATTTTCAGAGATGATAGACAAGATGTTATAGAATAATAATTTGATGAAAAATGAATTTCCTGAAAACGTCCCACCACGACATCCGACGGGTTTTCCCAGATCTCATCACATATAGTCATATTTCTGCAAAAGAATTGCTGAAATTTTAAGCTGTTAAATTATTGTAGTTGGGTTAGGTGGCTTAGGTTTTATTGTTGTTGCGTTTTGCATTGACTTAATAATGTATAGTACTACTACTTTTTTTTTTTTTTTTTTTTTTTTAACTTTTAATACATTGTTCAATTTAAAGAACTTTTTTGTCCAATAAAAATATATTCTTGTGTCATCCACCACTTTGTGGCTTTTTTAAAAGTATCGGTTCAGGCACCGTTTTGGCACCAGTACCGTTTTAAAAGTATCGATTTGGCACCGGTATCGAAAAAAACCCAAACGATACCCAACCCTAATGGTAAGCCTGCAACCATTAGCCAAAAAAGCATAACGGCTAAAGCTAACGCTTCCGGTCTGGCAGTACGTAGGAAAGGAGACCAGAGGCTGTTTTTTTTTTTTTTTTATGGAGGTCAATGGAGAAGAGGCTGCACTACGCTGAATAGACAACTTTTTAGAGAAAATGGCTTATCATTTAATGAATCGACAGACTATTTGCTAATGTTCAACACGTTTTACACTAAACAATACTTTCGGATTGAACTATTTTTAGAGTTTACCACGAAAAAAAATGCTGTTTTATAAGAGAAGTCACTGACTTTTGCAACAGGTGGGATTCAGCTTACGGTACTTCTCATTCATTCCTATGGTATCCTTAAAGGTCCACTGAAGTGCCTTGAAACATGCAGCATTATTCTATGTGATGACGTAATTTCAACTAAAACAGGAAAACAGGGCGGGACATCTCGCGCAGCCCCGCCCCCCCTTGAGCTCAGTAAAGCCGCATTTGCCAGCCAAAGTCTAAATGATTACCCCCTAGATTCAATATGAAACTCTTAATAAAAATAGTGATCATAATCATGATGTGGCTGTGCAGTTTTAAAAGTGTTTAATATATGCCGATTTGCGCATAAGATTCGCTCTGTGTGACCGCGTCTCTGGACCAGAGCCAAAGTCCGGAGCAGACCGCACGCGCTGACGCAGTTCACGTGGAACTATGGAACTATGGAAGCTGGAGACCAACAAGCTGCAAAAATGGGAAAACTCACTATTAATGCTGTTGGAAAAGGCAAAACTTTGCACGCGAGCACACAGTCTGTTCAAGGCAAGCCACAATCAAAATACAAATCGTCTACATCATCACAACAAAGCACAAAACATGCACGTCAACTAACATGCTGTCGTTGTGGCTGTGTAGGACATTATGGGAAATCATGTACTATTGCAAAAGGGGAACAGTGTCGCTTCTGTGGAAGGCCACTTTGCAGAGGTTTGCCATAACACCAAAACAGGACTAAAAGTAAACCAAGTGACAAGTAAGGTGCCACACAACAAAGTGTCAGTGGACATCACAGGAGAGGATGATGATCCTGAATGGGTGTTTGTTCTGCAAGGGGAGACAAATTAAGCTGAAATATCAATACTGGTGGACAGGATGCCAGTGAACATGCTCATAGACTCGGGTGTAAGTTGTAACATTGTCGGTTCACAGGTATTCCAAGCACTGCAGAACAATGGTCATACACAGATAAAGAGCACATCAAAATGGCTATATGCTTATGGATCAGACACGTCACCTGCGGTGGAAGGATATTTCACTGCTGATATTAGTCCTGTTGCAAGAAATAGGAGCATCAAAGCGGACATTTCGGTTGTAAATGGTGCACAGACGTCTGTGTTGGGACGCAAAACTGCAACTGCTCTTGGAGTTTTACACATTGGTGCTCGATCAGACATCAGTGCAGTGAACCAAGAAGACACTTCTATATTTGCAGCATCATTACAACAGGAACACAAGGCCTGTTTTGAAGGTTTGGGGAAGCTAAAAGACTTTCGTCTGCAATTACATATCGACAGTAGTGTTGTTCCTGTCACACAGCCGATACGTAGACTGCCATTCAGCATCAGGAAATTAGTTGAGGAAAAACTGCAGCAGCTTGAAGAAATGGATGTCATCGAAAAGGCTGAAAAACCTATTCCGTGGGTATCACCTCTCGTGGGGGGGCATAAGAAAGGTGGAGACATCAGGATTTGTGTGGATATGAAGCTGCTGTCCGTGAGCGATACCCCATCCCCACCATCGATGAAATTCTGGAGGACATAACGGGTGCCGAGTGGTTCTCCAAGTTGGACTTGAAATGGGGATATCACCAAACTGAGCTGGAACCTGAATCACGAGCATTGACTACATTTGTCACACATACTGGCCTATGGAGATATAAAAGACTGTTTGGCATTTCTTCCGCTCCTGAAATGTACCAGCATGTAATTCACCAAGTCTTGCAGGGCATTGACGGAGTCCACAACATCTCAGATAACATTGTGGTATTTGGAAAGGTATTTGCAGGAGCATGATGCACGCTTACACCAAGTGCTGAAACGCTTGCGAGAGAAACAGCTGACACTAAACAAGGATAAATGTGTCTTCAGGATGACTGAGATGGAATTCATGGGCCATGTGCTCTCAAAGAATGTAATTGGGGCAGCACAATCTAAAGCAGTGTTAATTTTGGCAGGCATTTTTGATTTAGTCTTAGTCTTTATCTTGAGACCAAAATAGTTTTAGTCTAGTTTTAGTCTAGTTTTAGTCTACGAAAAGTCATTGCATTTTTATCAACTTTTAGTCATTACTTTTGGTCAAACTGCAGTTACCAACATTTATTTTGGTAGCTGTTTTAGTCTTCAAACTAAAATAATCATTCATTTTTTAGACCAAATTAAAGCTTATGATAAATTTGAATAAAGGATTGAATTTGGGAAAACTTGAATACATTAAGACAATTTTCAATTTTGGGTGAACTATCCCTTTAACAGTATGGAAAAAAAAAAAAAGAGTACTTATTATTATACTTGTACTTTTACTTATTATTATATACTTACTATAATTATAGTTGTTATATATATATATATATATATATATATATATATATATAAAAAATTTGTCATTTTTGAAAAAGAGGCACAATAAGACAAATACGCTAGAGATACAAATTAAACTAATTTTTCAGATACAGTAAGTTTAATTAACATGTAGACTATACATTTAACATCTTTTGTTGATTAACATTAATGACAGATTTTATTGATTAACATTTAATGACAGATTAATGATACATTTAATAAGGAATGCTGTCCCTTTAAGACGGAAGGAAGGCATGCATGCAATACTGACACATTCAGTTTTTATACACCTGTTTATGTTCACTTAAGCCATAACTTACATAATTTACATGAGATACTCACATTTGGACTACTGTGTGTGCATTTGAGCACTGAGAACTGATCACACGCTGTCTGAGAACTGAAGAAGTGGAGCCTGTGCGAGAGAGAGCACTTCTGCTGTTTGTCTATCAGCGTGATTCCGCCTATCCCACCTTCACTAACTTTAAGTTAATCGACAACGAATTGTGACTCCCGGGAAAAACGGAACATCTGGTGACTCTATCCCTAACCCTTCAGGTGCTGAGGCCATTCTTTCAGATCGCAAGTTCGCGTTTTAGTAGCCTGTCTTTCCATTGCGTCTGCCATACTGAGACTAGACATGCAAACACCGCTTATCCAATTGCAATTTAATGACAGATGCGCACATTTTGAAATGTACATTCAAATAACATTCAAATAACAGTCTCATCTCGTTAATGAAGAATCGGCATAAATTTCGACATTTTTTATCATCAGATATTAGTTTTAGCTCGTCAACGTCTCGTCTGAGTCACAGAAAAAATGTTCGTTAACAAATATTTTTTTTCATTGACGAAATTAACACTGAAGTGCAGGCAGTGCAAAACACTCAACAGCCATAGAATGCCACTGAGGTGAGGAGTTTCCTCGGCTTGGTAAATTATTGTGGCCGATTCACTCCCAACCCGGCTATTATTGCAGAACCTTTGAGGCGTCTCACTAGGTCGACGTGTGCATGGTCATAGGGGAAGGAACAAGAGGCTGCATTCAAGGCACTGAAGGTGGCACTGGCAAGTTCACAAACGATGGCTGACAGGCTGACACAAAGGCCATTGTAGACGCCAGTCCAGTAGGGCTGGGAGCGATCTTGACCCAAACACAAGATGGAACATACAAGCCAGATTACTATGCTAGCCATGCCTTAGCAGATGTGGAAAGAAAAGCGCTCACCATAGTGTGGGCCTGCGAGAAGTTTCATGTGTTCCTGTCCTGATACTGCACTCTGTTCTTGGCCCACGAGGGGCATCAGGGTATTGTCAAAACCAAACAGTGCCTCCGTACAAAGGTGTGGTGGCCAGGAATTGATAGAGATGCAGAACAAATGGGGCATCTCCCAGACCTGTTCCAGTCACGAATACTGAACTGCCACAGAAACCTTGGCAAATTGTTGTCATTGATGCATGTGGGCCATTCCCTTCAGGCGAGCATTTGCTGGTCGTAACCGACTATTACTCGAGATGGGTGGAGCGTGTGTAAGGGGGGTTTTTAGCCCGTTGTGTAGGGGGAAATGAATCACAGCTGCCCTGGCAATTTGGATAGCAAAGGGATCTTAGTCCCCATTCTCTAAGCTTTTTAGTCTCTTTACACACTTATGTACGTGGTTTCTTACCTTATTGTGTTATGACACTAAAGATTGACAAGGGTAGGCTTCAAGTTTACACAGTAGCCTCCTGAAGTAAACTGCATATGTGAGAATGCTGTCTGATATGCTCCTCCCTTCCCAGATCTAATACAGTCAGTGAGACTCCCCTACTCCCTGACAGCTTTCAACAAAAAGATACACTGTAAATAAGTGCAAAAGGAAATATAATTTATTCTTTTAGATTTCCTTTTCCTATAATTACTTATTTTAACTGAGCAATCAATGAATAAAAGAAAAAAAAAAGAGTTTAGAGTTTTTGTCTTTTGAATTCACACCATCATCTTCCAATACGACAGTTGGCACTTTGACTTACAGTATGACAAATCCCCTTTCATACACAAAAATGAAACACTTTAAATTTGTTAATGTGTAAACTCACCAATTCTCAGTTTCAAATGATCACCTTCAAACAATCACAACTGAAAACAACAAATAAATAAAACAAAGCATTCACAATGAAATCTCACTTTAAGATGAGCATTTATATGAAACATCCCTTTTTGAAAGGTTTATTACAGTTCTGTAGTGCACTTGAATTACCACAGTTCACTGTTTATCAGTTCAGTCATCCAAAAAATAGGAAAAACTAGGAAGAATACCAAAAACAATGAATCAGAGTGCATTGTCTGGACGTGGGGTGTGTTGAAATAAACTGAAGATTATTTAGCTGAAGTAGTTCACTTCCAAAAATCCACTCAACTTCGTAAAGACGTCCCATAGATTAAATTTATATTTAAAAAAAATAGAATTAAACTAGAGATGAATCAAATTGAGATGTCACTTGGATAACTGGGCAACAAAAGAATCTGCAAACTTAAATCTTCTAAACGTTACGTCTCTGCATCATTTGCATCATACAGTGATCACAGTCTCACATGTTCTGACACATGTGGGAAATCTGAATACATGTGAATAGTCCCATTGAAACTTTCATTTTCAACGCTACTCTTCAATCAAAACACCAGCATCATGCAAAATGCAGCAAAATAACTACATTACCAGTCTCTTAAGATCACGATAATTAAGCAGGAACTGCACTTTAAGCGCACTCACAGTTTCCGTGGCCTTCACTATATGTTACTGCGTCACCCCAACAGCTAACACCAACCACGGAAACAAAACAGAGAAAAACTCTTTTCCACTATTAGCGCTAGTCACTGTCCACACTTTCACGTCGTGCTATTGCCCTTTATCTGACGTAAGCCTTGATCATTTTCTGTTGAAGCAACTTTATCGAACGAGCTTCCCATAAACGACACAACACTCACTTCTGTGTGTGACACACTCATACAAAGCGCTCCTACAATGTGCTCTTCTTCGTTTCTCTCCGTTCCTCTTCAGGTACGGGCAAAAACCGGATCAGTCGTCAAAATAACATTACCTCAGAAATCACTCATTTAAACAAGTATATATATTTAAATATGTCTGTTACACGTGTTTCACCGCATCACTGCTAGCGACATCGTCAAGTGTTTGACTCGGATATCTGCCACTCATGGATTGCCGGAGACAATTATTTCAGACAATGCCACACAGTTTACAGGGGCTGAATTCAGAGTATTCTTGGCGCTCAACGCAATTCAACACAGACGCATCACGCTGTATTGGCCTCAAGCAAATGGCGAGGTCGAAAGACAAAACAGAACACTGTGCCAAGCCACACGAGCAGCTCATTTCAAAGGTAAAGACTGGCAGAAAGAAATGCCTAGTTCTTTCATGAAACTCTAGATGGCACAGGCTGACGGGTGTAAACGTAACTGATGATATTCACATGTACCACTTGGCACAAGCTGATTGGTTCACGTTGCGTACGCAGCCAATGAGTTTGAACCTTTACCGTTAAATGGCTGGTTGGTATTCACTTGAGCCTTTCGCAGCAGCGCGCTTTGAGTTCCTGTGAAACTCAGTTAGATAAGTAAACGTTCTCACTCTTATTTTAGTGCTTTATTGTGTTTGTCAAGCTACTTCTTAAATCAAAACAACTTAAATGAGCAAAAGAAATAATAGAAATATTATTAATATTGCAATCCACTTCAGAAGGGAGCGCTCACTCTTAAAGGGGCCACATCTCTATTTCACTCGTTACATTTGGTTCAGCCATAGTGAAGAGTTTATTATGAAAGTCATGTTTAGTGGTAGTTTAAAGATAATGATTCATTAATTCGTTTAAAATATAAAGATATTACTGCCAATAATAAATTGGTTCAGTTTAGGAGTTCATTTACAATGCAGTATAATAGTAAGGCACTTTTTAAACTTGGAATTTAATTATTTGTTTATTCAGCTGGGCTTACAGCAATTCTAGTACTTTCATAGAGTGTAGCAGCAGTATCCATAGAAATTCAGATCGCATTATTAGCAAATTATTAATAGCTGCATGCATAGCAATTAAATGTTTTATAAGTAGTATTTTTTATTATTGGTATTATTTAGTATATTGTTTTATTATTAGTATTTGCATTTTGTTTATTTATAAAGAGGCTACAGCAATCATAGGTACTTGTACAGCTGTAGCAGCAGTGTGCATAGTTATTCAGATGCAATATTAGAAATAACAGTAGCATGCTTAGCAAGTCAAATTATTATCGATAATAGAGCTGCGGCAGCAGGAAGTGCTTTAGTCACATAAAATTTTCAGTTTAACATATGGGGTAAGTAACTCTTTAATGTAAAATAGGCATTTTATTACTTTTCCTTATTTAACAGGGCTACAGTAGATTTTGTTAACGCTAAGCGAAATAGGCTTTATTTGATTGTTGTTGCTTGTTTTATAAGAGGCTTATAGCAATTCTAAGTACTTCGTGCAGCTGTAGCAACAGTATGCTTAGCTATTCAGATAGCAATTGTAGCGATTTTTATAGCAGCAGCATGCATAGCAGATTCGGATGCAGTGTTAGAAGTAATATTAGCAGCAGCATGCTTAGCAATCTAATTATTATTTTGCTAATATAGCAGCAGTAGTAAAGTTTTAGCAGTATTCAATTACAGCGCTTTCGCATGGATGGTCAGTGAACTCTCTAAGCAAAATAGGCATTTTATTACTTGCTTATCCAACAGGGTTTACAGCAGATTTTGCAAACTCGCCAAGCAAAATAGGCATTATTTCATTGTGTTTGCTTATTTAATAAAGGGCCTTATAGCAATTCTTAGTACTTGTGCATAGCTGTTTAGATCACAATGTTGGTTAATTTTAATAGTGGCAGCCAGGGCCTATGGCTTACTGCAGGGCCCCCCATCACAATAATGATATATATATATCTATATATATATTTTTTTTATACAACTGTTCGTTCTGGTTCTTACATCTGATTGGTTGAGAACCGTGAAATATTGTACTGGTATCGTTACGCCCTTTCATAATTTTGTATCACTCCGCTTATTCTAGCCGGGTCTGGTTTCATGGCGGTCGCCCAAATCCTGTATCATTTTATAAATAGTACTGTTTTTGTGTCACGGAATGTACTTTTAAGAGGTTTTCAGGCGAGAATGTACTTGTGTATATAATTCAAATATGCTGTTTGTTAAAAAAGATAACGTCCATTTGAAAATTTGCTTCGATGTTTTCGGACGTGACAGCTCCATATCGTCAGCGGGCGTTCTGAACTCATTAATCCACCCAAGAGCGTCTCAGTTCGGCCAGATCTTCTGGAATTTACCGCTGGCTCTGATGTCTCTGTAGTGGTTACACATGATATAATTTGTTATCGGTAAATCCAACGGCAGTCTTTGGCCTCATTAATCTATTATTTGTTCCAGAGAAGAAGATAGTTTGGGCAAAATTGAATGTTTATGTAAATTCAGTGCTGTATATCAGAATGCTACTACTACTTGTGTAATTTTGACTAATTGCCTAGCAACTTTTTTGATGGCTGTTTTTGTTGTTGTTGTTTATTAAATAAACAACAATTTAAAAAAATTTAAAATTTTATATAAACAGTATTTTATATAATGTATTTAATGATAGTGTTTAGTATTGAGAAACGTGTATACGTGAAGGTGATTTTAGTTACATTGTTCCGCCTTTAGATGGATTTACGAGCGAGTCAGCAAAAAGGGACTTTCTGGACCTTTTGGAATTAGTAACGAAGCTGTTTATGCTCAGCTGTTTAACTGTCAACTTTCGATTTGAATTTGTGGCAGAAGAAGTAGTTCGCACGAAAGAGGGCTTTTAAAGACACTCCATTGTTATTTTGTTTATGTATTTACACACTTGTGCCATCGAACTGTTGTACAAACGCAATATCACACTCACAGACTTGAGATAGGGCTGTATATCGGCACTCTGTGATTACCTACAGCACTCGACCTTCGGTCTTGTGCTCATGGTGAATCACAGCCGAGTTGTGTGTTTCCTTTTGCTGCTGAACACAAAAAATATAGTTGAAACAATACTGGAAACAAACTGTTGCTGGACCCCCTTTCATAGTATGAATAAAAATCACTATTGGAGTCAGTGGGGACCACAAATGTTGAGGAGAACAATGTTGATGGAGTACATGATGACAGTATTTTTATTTTTAGGTGAACTATCCCTTTAAAATCTCATCATATAATGACAAGATCTCATATAGGCTTCTACTACACATGCTTTATCCTACACTACATTCATTTTTAAGACACAAATGATTGTGTTGACGAGGAGACAGACATTTTGGCACATAACTATGTATTGACACATGTGTATTTGAACGTTTAAGCCCAAGGCGCGAAAAAGAACTCAAGTTTAGTCAAGCGCTGTATGAGCAGATGCGCGCTGTGTTTTAAACCACAACGCTTGATATGCATTTAAATAAATGGCTTAGCCTACATCATGACGCGCAAAACAATTTACATATTTCTACCAGGTTATCTCTCAACCCATAAGCGAATATACGTTATTCAAACACAAAAAGCAATTTCTCTACATCCAGCAAGTTTATAATCAAACTAACCTAAAATCTGTGGGAACGATGACACTGTTTTTACCTGCTCCATGTGCCTGGTCCACTTGCTATTCCACAACTTTCACACCATCATCAGCTTTAGTAAAATAACCTAGATGGGGATTTGACTAACTCATGTTTTCCCCTCTCCTCATTTTTTCAGATAGCCTCCTTTGTTTTTAGAAAAGCTGACATTTTTACTTATCGAAGATAAATTCTATTGTGTACCATTTCCAGTTTATGTCAGAACAAAGTGATAGGAGGTGAATGCGGACATTAGGTGCAGCGATAAGTTTTAATCTCTAATGGTAATGCATGGAATTTATGGAAAAGCTCCTAATAGCGCTAATATGTGGGGCGCACGGTGGGGCTTTGCCGATTTGCGCTACCAATGGCCAGTCAATGTACTCCACAGCCAATCACGGGCCCCCTCCTTGCTCGGGCCCCGGGGCTTCAGCCCCGCCTAACCCAATGGTTAATGCGGTCCTGGCGGCAGCATGCAGAGCAATTTCAGATGCAGTGTTAAATAACATTAGCAGCGGCATGCTTAGCAAGTTAGATTATCATGGTTTCTAATATAGCAGTGACAGCATGTAGTACTTTCAGTTGCATGAAATTCCAGTGAATTGCATGGAGTGCAATAGGTAATTTATTACTTTTGCTATTTAACAGGGCTACAGTACTTTGCAAACTCTTTAAAGTAAAATAGGCATTACTGATTGGGTTTGCTTGTTTAATAAAGAGGCTTATAGCAATTCTAAGTACTTTTGTGCAGTTGTATCAGCAGTATGTTTAGCTATTTAGATCACATTTAGTGAATTTTAATAGCAGCTGCAGCATGTATAGTAAATTTAGATGCAATGTAAGAAATATTATTAAGTATTAGCAGCGTCTGCATAGCAAACCAATTATGTTTCCAATTTAGCAGCGGCAGTAGGAAGTACCTTAGTTGATAGAAATTAATTGATAACGCATGGATGGTAAGTGATGTGTTGGGATTTTTGAAATTTACATATCCATATAAGAGGTCATGTATTATGAACTAATTATGCAAATGTTTATGAATTATTCCACTAATATTCTGTATTATCAATTGTGACTAATCATATACTAAATGTACTCTCTTAAGAATCATATTCTAGATGTTCTGAACATAGTGTGCTCTTTGATTGCCACGTGCACAGCGGATCTGTACATCCTATATTCGGCCAAGACAATATCCTGAGGTTGGCTATGCCTAGTTTTAATTCCGGCCTAATATACGCTTTTATTCATAGGTCTGTTATTTGTAATCTCAAGCATCTGCACGTCTCGAGTCTCAGATTATTTTGAGATATAGAAATAAACCAACTTTACATCCTGCCTTCCTAGAAGAATAAACCACAGAGTTAAATATTATTCTTTTCAGACATCACAAGACCATATAGTCATTATTGACCTTTTAATACACCATAGATGCCACATAGCAGGAAGACTTATTTTTAGGTAGTTTCGAACCTCCTCGAGAATGCAGGGTATGAATGCACGTGCAGACAAAGAACTTCAGCTTCTTCTTCTGCTTCTTCTCCTTTTCTGCTCTGAAGCTCACAGGCTAGCCTAGACCTTCTATAGACTTAACCTTCTCAGATTTGTTAGACTTGTAAGATTTGTAAGGCTTCTATGATTATACGCTTTATAGATTTCTTAGATTTGTATTAACTTAATTTGATTTGGACTGACTAAGAATGACTTTTATTGAGTTTGCGTTATGTAATTTATTTGTGAAATTATTGGATTGAACATTCTTATTGAAACAATTTTATTTTCTCATTTTTTAATTATTAATATATTCTGTTACTCTTTTGCATTTCTGAAACACTTCTCCAACCCACCCGTCTGACGTGGATTCAATTTTGCATCAGTAAGCAAACTCTCAGACGAATAGGCATTTTATTACTTTTGCTTATTTAACAGAGCTCACAGCAGATTTGTGAACTCTCCAAAGCAAAATAAGTATTATTTGATTGCATTGTTTATTAATAAAGGGGCTATAGCAATTCTAAGTACTTTGTGCAGCTGTAGTAGCAGTATGCATAGCTATTCGGATTGCAATGTCTGCATGCATAGCAAATTCATATGCAAGGTTAGAAATGATCATTTTAGCAGCAGCATGCATAGCAAGTCAAATTGTTATCGCTAATATACTGTAGCAACGGCAGCAGAAAGCACTTTAGTGATAACTCATGGATGGTAAATTAACTCTTTAAGGTGCAGTAGGCATCTGATTACTTTTGATTATTCAACAGGATTTACAGCAGATTTCATGCAGCAGCAGTAGATTATGCTTCGCAGATTCTGATTAAATATCGTGCAGTAGCCGCAGCCTGCATAGGCATTCAGTCATCGAGAATAATAATTTTCAGCAGCAGCATTTATAGCATTTCAGGTCACAATTTTTGTTCGGTCACAATTAATATAAATAGCAGCAGTATGTATAGTTAAACGAGATGGCTATAGCAATAATATTACAGCACAGTCACTGCAAAGCAGACACTGCATTAAAATAAAGTTTTTAAAGACTAATTTAAAACTATTTGATCAGGTCATCCGAGCCTGAGTCGGGTGGTTGCTGGGGGTTTCTTCATCTATCAGCCTACAGCGTGATTCCTGTTTATTAATGACACACATAGTGCACATTTGTACCTAGGTAAGTTTGAGCTATTGGCTCAGACACACATAGTTATTTAGGTCCTTAGTTAAATAAACCTAAGGGTACAGCACCCAGGTTCACATTGCTAAGCCACTAGTTAACTTATCTGGGCTTCACTAGCCCAGAAACACATTAACTCAGGTCACTAGTTTAAGCTATCTGGTCAAACGATCAGGTACACACAGCAATAGTCCACTGCTTATTCTGGGGGATTTTGTCTCTCTATTTTGCCTTTATAGGGATGATTATAAGCATTTTAATGTATAACAGCAGCATATGCTTTCATGCTTACAGCAGCATATTTTAGCTGTTTTGTTATCCCCTTCCAGATTTGTTGGGGGGTTATTTTGTATGCTATTGTGCAGCAGCAGTATGTCTTAAATATGCTTTGGCAGTAGCAAGTTCCTGTACTTGCTTGCAGCAGCAGCAGTAATCTACAACTACAGTAATAACCAACAGCAGCAGCAATTCAGCAGCAGCGTAGCAGATCTATTCCACCAAGACCAAATACATCAACATTGTCATATACATTACCATGCTAAAATCTGGAAGAAATGGAAGAAATGGAAGAAATGTACACATTCTTGCTGGTCTATTGCTCTACACCACACTCTGTTACTGGCTGCAGCCCTGCTGAATTATTGTTTGGTCATCAACTCCATAATAAGTTGCCAGAGGTGAGCAGTATTGTTTTGTCTGCAGTGGGAGATGCTGCAGTGAGACAGAGAGATTTTGTTGAGGAGGAAAAGGATAGACAGGCTGCCGACAAAAGACGGGCTGCAGTGAACAGCAAAATCCAAACAGGTGATTGTGTTCTACTCAAGCAACCGAAACAGAACAAGTTGACCACAGCATTTGAGCCTGAGCCGTATACCGTGTGGTGGAGAGGAAAGGACCATCTGTCATTCTGGAAAAAAATGGTGTCAAGTACATGAGACATGTTTCTTTGGTCAAGAGATGGGTCTCACCACAAGGTCAGAGTGCTGACATAGATGATGTCTGGATGGGACCAGACCAGGTGTCTAAAGAACCATCTGGACAGGAACCTGTGAGAAAACAATCTGTACAGAGGCCTCGGAGGATCAGGAGGAAACCTCTGGTGCTGAAGGATCATGTTAGATAGGCAGTTGCCATTAAAGGGCAGAATAATCCCTGGCACTGTCTAGGTGGCAGGATAGTCGACCCCTAGCCATCAAGGGGAATTGCGTTTGTGTTATTGGACTTTGAGTTTTTTGAGAAGTTCTTGCGAGGACATTTTGAGATGGGGAAAAACAGAAGAAAAGACATAAAAGGGAAGTTTTTAAATATTTTGAAGGGTTGTTAATGGGTTGTTAATGCTTTTAATTTCTATGTTGATTTAAGGTGTTAGAAATGCAATATTTGTTGGGCAAAGATGTTTATTAAATGATGTTCACATTAAATCAAATAAGTAACTGAAGTGACAGTGTGATGTGTTAGAAAGTACTGATATACTGCTCTGTTTTATATTGAGAGTTTTGAGATGTGGTTCGGTTTCAATGATCATATTTCAAGAAAAGGAGGAATATAGGACAATGACCATTAGGGGGAGCTTTAAGAAAAGGAGTGGAATGTGTATCTGTATAGGGAGAGCAATAAAGAAGTGTGTTCAACTATTTGGCCCAAAAATCAACGTTGAAAATTGGTCGTTGTTTGGTCCACCTATTTTAGTTCAAATTTAGCCTAAGCATGTTTATTTCGGACCACTTATAGCCCTAATAATAGCCGTGAACATATATGTAGCAAATATTGAAACAGATTGTAGAAATAGTAATGTGTCACCGCACAACCTGCACATCCCATAAATGATCTATTATTAAACATTCTCAAACTATATGTAAACGTATTTGGCATGGCAGAAATCAAGCAAAAAGTGCCCCCTAGTGGGTCATATCTAGTTGAAAACACGTGTGCTGTGTATTAGCACACCTATTTCTTTTCATTTTTATGCCTATAATGCATCCATAAACACATATTAAGCATCACAAACACCATGATAAACCACAGCCCTAATATAGTCTGTTAATAAATTCACATAAATTACACCCATACATGTAATATATTCACGTCTTAATTACTGTTAAATATTTAAAAAATAAACAAAACATAAAACATAAAAATTGTTCTTCATGTGTAAATATGTGTACGAAAAAAATGTATTAATGCCTTACAGTTCTTAATCAGCATTTTTTTCAGTGTTATTTCTACACCACGTTACACCATATTATATTAATTATTATATTTATGTAAATTCTACATCTGACATCTACTTGCTTTAATGCGCGCGGAAGGAGTTACCATGGAAACGGGGTGGAAACTCAACTGTCGAGCAGCAAAACACGTCTCTCACTGTTGTTTTCACAAACTTTAGGTAAGTTTAGTCTCTAATATTACACATATAGTACATATATGTGTTCCTGACACTTTCTTTCATGTAAATGACACACTTCCGTTGAATATTTACTTTATAGAAATGGTTTAGTATCTTCGGAAAAAGTCCGTTAGCATCTGAACCGTAATGCTAACTATAAGAGGTAAGTTAGGTTAACTATTGACTTGAGCTCTTGTTTATGAAAGTTTGGGCTTTTAATGTCATCTTAAGTAAAGTTACAGATGAGCTGTTTTTTTTTTTTTTTTTTTTTTTTTTAAAAAGGTTTTGCAGGCAATTTGTCATTGGATGAAATAAAAACTGACCACAAACATTATAACACAAGGGATTCAAATATTAGTCTATTTATTCTAATAAAGTGCAAGAAGCTCTTAAAAATATTAACGTAGATAGATTTTTTTTCCTTTGGTGATTTGTATTGTATACCAAGAATGCAATGCACAATGACGTAGATTGTCTGTCTATGCTGGATGCAAACCAAAGTGACCGTTGAAAATCATTTGAACTTTGTGTCAGGACATGATAAACAGAACACGGCATCAGTTTGCTGTCAGGGATTTGTAGTGTTGTGCCTCATCCAGTGTAGACAGCATCACTGATTACAATAGTTTCTATCGTATTGTGTCGTATTTTGTATGTATTTTGCTCACGGTGTTAAAACTGTTATTAAATATCGTTACATATGATGTATGTATGATGCCATTCATAACTAATGGAACTTTTCTATTTCAGAGACTGAAAATCATCAATAAAACACAAGGTAATGATAACTTATTATAAAAATAATAATAAAACTAACAAGAATAAATAAAAATGCATCTGTGACTTCATATTGCTCCTTATTTTTTAGTGGATTTTAAAGTTTGCATTAAACACATCGCTTTCTTCTGTGTATTTTCAGATGTTGAGCATATTTATATCATATTAATTTAATTAAAAAAAATAATTTACCTTTATTTTACTTTAAAACATCATAATTGATTGTCTTCTTTTTTTAAAGTTTAGCTCCAACAAAAATTAAGCAGACCTGAGCAGCTGATCAAGGATCACCAGAAACTCTGCAGAACTTCTCAATGACCAGGACTGGAAACCAGAGTTGTAAGTCTTCAATCTAGCAGTCATCCTGCCTCTCTGAATTGTCATGTTTATAACATATTGCAGGAGATCTCAACATTGTCTCTCGAGGTCCACTTACATGCAGCGTTTTGCTCCAACCTAGTCCAGTGCGCCTGAACAAACTAATCAAGGTCTTCAGTTTAACTATAAATTTACCTAAACTATGGGTGTGTCTCTCTCAGGTCCCTTGATCATTAGTCAGTGGTTAAGGTCTTAATCACCAACTTTTTACTGTGCACTGAAATGTGTGCTCCCTAAATAGCTGTGAAAACCAGGAAGCATCGATGCTCACTACGGTCCCTTATAGGAAGTTCTGAAGCTCGAAACTTAAGAGATAATTCACTACAAAATGACATGTGACCGATTTTAAACCACAAACCAATATCATACACTGTTAGATATTTCTGTAATTTCTACAGTTATTAACTGTATATCACCCAGTATGATACTACAAATTCCCTTTGCAGTAAATAACTGTAATAATTATTGCATTACCTTTGCCCGGGGATGAACCTGCGAGAGCAGAAGAGTTCTGGAGAACATCTACGCTGTGTGTCGATGCAACTTACGAGAGATTAAGACCATCAAGTAAGTCAAAAATATATATATATACGTTTGTCTGAGTGTTTGTCAGATTTTTGCACAACGGTTTAACCTAGTAATATTTACCCGTCAACACGGCGGTTTCAAACTTTACTATGGTAAACTGCGCTGTCGTTTCAAACGGCTTTTGTCAGCTTATTGAATTAAGTTACCGAATTAAAATATTTTTTTTTAACGAGCAATGCTTATGTTATATTAACTTTAGGTTAACTAATGTGAAATTTTGTTCAGGTGTTGTTAGTAGTTAATGTTGGCCAGTAGAGAAAATGAAATCATATGTTAGCTAGGTTAGACAAGTTATATGGCTAACTGTTAGCTGCCTTTCTAGTTTTAGAATTCGTTTGTTATAATTATTCATGGAATTTAAGATTTACTGCATTTTTTTTGTGTTTGTGTTTTAAAGGCAACTGTAATGAAGCATCAAGAAACTGATAGTTCATGGTAAGAGAACGATATGGTTTTGAGATGTTTGTGTATTCTGTGTGGGGTTTTCCTTTTAAAAATGTGCCATTTCTACTTCTTGTTTTTCAGAGAAGACATTTCTGTCACTAACAAAGTGGATGGTGTGCAAAGGTGGTGGCCATGTTTTGGAGCAGCACCTGGGTTCCCTTTCGAGGAACTCGAACTGCGTCCTCTAGAGGTCGCTAATGGGGAACGTCTCCTACGTGACCCGTGTCTGAAGCTATATATATAAAAACTACAAGGTACTGGCCGGCGACAGCCTATGACGTCACTGCCGGCGCGACTCGTCGCTGCTGGCGCATCATACCAGCGTGACCGCATAGTACAAAAGGGCGCCGGTCGAACACAACGTCCTCTTCTTCGTCTTCATTTTGACCTTTTGTCTTGTGCATTCCTCTCACCAGGACGGCTCATCCGTGACGTTGTGTGGTAAGGAGCAAGCGTTTTCAGCTCTCGTGGGAGTTTATTGCGCTCTTTGTTTGTCTCTTGCGAGAGGCAAACACGCTCTGATACACGCAGCTTTCTATACGGAAACTTCACGAGCTGTGTATGTATGGTGAGGAGTAAGCGGAATATCAGTCTCCAGGGAGTTGAACGCGATCGTCGCATTCAATGCTTGTTTCTGGCGAAAGACAGGCATGCTCTCATACCCGCTCTCACGAGCTCGCGAGCCGTGTCTGTATGTGTGATTGAGAGCAGCGCGTCTAGCTCTTGGGGGAATTGGATGTGCTCATCGCGATGCATTCGCAAAAGGACAGGGGTGAGTCCTCAACTGTTTACGGGTTGTATATCCGAATTTTCATGAGTGCGTTCTTCCGAACGCATTAACAACGCATTCGCGGTGGCGACGGCTCCGTTCTCGCCTGGTTCCCGGGGGAATCTAGTGCGTGGGCGGAGCGTGTTTAAGCTCCCGTGGGAGTGGGTATATGCGGCACGTTGCGGTGTTAATTTTGTGCCAAAATCAAGTTTATGGAACACCTCCAGAACACAGCCATCTGAGGGTGGTTATAGTTCAGCCATGTTTATGGTAAGATGGACTTACTCTAGAGGCTATCTATGGAAGCATAGCTATGTGTTTCTAAGACCCTTCTTTGGGGTTCTTAATAGCATCTTCCTGGAGCACTGCTATGATGGGTGAGTACGATCCCTTATTATGTATCTTACCACATGATGTAAGCTGGGTTTTGCTCTATTTCAGATGGAGCAGCCTTACTAATGGTCCAGACTTCCCTGGCTGAGGACAGATGAGGTAGCGGAGCTCCGCCGTACCACGGATTTGGCCCTCCGTGCTACCAATCAGGCCGCCACTGCTATGGGCAGGTCTTGGCGGCCATGGTGGTTACGGAGAGACATCTCTGGGTAAACCTGGCCTACCTTGGGAGAAAACAGAAGGGCTTTCTTCTCGACGCGCCGGTTTCGCCTTCTGAGCTTTCCGGTTATCGGGAAGTTTAAGGAGGCGAAGGCACGCTCTGCTGCCTTAAAAACCTTCATACCTCAAAGGACCAGAGGGGTCCTGGCCCGTCCCGGTCTGAGGATCGGAGACAGGCGCAGAAGGCTAGTGTGGCGGCCCACGCACCTCCTCCGCCTGCGGGTGGCTCCAGGAGAGACCGCGGGCCGAGGGGAGGCCGCCAGGATCTGAGGGAGGTGGTTCAGGCGAGGTGTTCCCAACGCTCTCGTCAGGACCAGAGCAATTAACATTAGCTCGCATCTCTCTCGGGGTGGCTCACCTCCCCTCTCTATTCCCCTGCTGCGTAGAACTGCAGTCTACCTACTACTGGACCATATGATGTGCTGGGTTCGTTCTATCTCACATAGAACGGCCATACTAATGGTTCGGACTCCACCCAGAGTTGTGGAGCCATGAGATCTTCATTCATCATGTGGGTGAGTATGATCCTTTTCCTCTTTTATTGGAAAATATTAAGCTTATTGTGTTGCAGTATGTGCGTTTGGGCTGCTGTGTTCCTCCTGTGTTGCAGGGTAGGACGCTGCGGAAACCTCTTCTCGGTGCTGACTCTGAGGAGCAGCAGCCTGTTTTAAAGCATGTTTAGGCCTCTGTTCGTGCATACCTGCGGGTTAGCTGAACAGGGCCTATGCTCTCCTTAGAGAAGGAGAAGCATGTATTGTCCGGGTGGATATAGCTAAAACTCTTGGCAGAAGATGAGGATCTCCCTTTCTAGCCATCTTGGTCGCCCTGATTTGTGCTCACCCCAGCGAGGAGCTGAGGGATTTAGAGCACGGCTTGCTTGCTTGGGCGGATGCGGCTAAAGCCCCTGCTGGCAGAAGGTGAGGACGTCCTCTGCTGTCGCCCTGGGTGAGGCTCCCCTCTATGGAGGGCTAGCCTTTAGTGCTCGCCTCAGCTGCAGACTGAAGGTTCTAGAGCACATATTACTTGGGCGGATACAGCTGAGACTCCTCTTGTCGGATGGTGATGATTGCTCGTTCCAGCCATTGCGGTCGCCCTGGTAGGCTCCCCTCCATGGAGGGCCAGCCTTAGTGCTCGCCTCAGCTACTACTGAAGGTTCTAGGGCATTTTGTCTATATAGGTTGGCTTCAGCCTATTTTTGAGAACGATTTGACTCCCCCTCGATGTTGGGTCTCGTTCTATGCTCCTTCCTGGTCAGTCGTCCCAGGAAAGGGTTGTATCCACCTCAGGAGATGGGGTGGTTCAGAGCACACTATCCCTTGGTAGAATGGATGGATCCTCCCTCCCCCTCTGAGGAGGGTCAGGTATCTTCCTTGAAGTCGCTGATGCTCCACCATGACCACATCGGAGGACCGGCCGCTTGCTGCCGCCCGCTGTGATTTGTCCCCCACCACATTGTGTGTGTTTAGGGGATATGTCACCCCACTTGGATGGGGTTTGTTGCCTCGTGGAGCCTTATGCAGTCAGCGATTCGGGTCTTTTGACCTCTTCTCTACCATCATGTCGTTTTGACACGGGGTGTGCAGGCTGTGCTCCCCTGCTATGCAGGGTCATTCGAGCAAGCTTTCCTGGGCAGAATGAGTAGGCCCTTTCCTCTCAGTAGGTTAGGTGCCTACCCCTTCAACTGCTGTGCGTCCCATCACTGTTGGATTAGTCGACCGCTTGCTGTCGCCCAACGTGGTTTTGGTTTCGGTCGCGTTTGTGCGCACGGGAACCGTGTCACTCCATATAAGCTGTCCCTTCGGCAGTACGGGTCACGGCCTCGTTTCTGCTCGGAGAGGAGCATGGCAGTGCCTCCCTCTTTGGGATGCTTAGGTACGTCGTGCAGAGGTTTCTTCCTCTCGTCACGGAGTATCTATCCTGTGGCTGCTATATGCTCGCCTGGGTTACAGGATGGAGTTCTTGTCTCATCGGATAAATCGGTCGCTTGCTGCCGTCCGATGTGTTTCGCTTTTCGCCACTTGTGTGTGCGGAAGCTGCTCTACCTATTTGGGCCTTCTTGAATACCCACAGACAGCAGTTTTTTCTCTCTGCCCCTGTGATGTCTCTCCTGACATTGCATGAGATTGACAATTGCTCCCCTCACTGAGGGTACTTTGTGAGCTTGTCATCCTCAGTCGGAGCTCAGACGTTCCTCTCTTTGACATGAGAAGGACCTCCGCTCCCTACGGCTCTGGCTTTCCAGGTAGTAGCCCCTGGTGGGATGACGTAAGTCGGCATTCTTTGCTCCTCTCTATTTGAGGGTCTTCTGTGAGCATGCTATACCCTGTCGAGCATCTGGGTCTCTCGTCCCATGAGAATCATGTCTCCCCTGCTCCGGGGGCATCCCGTCCAGGACCGCTCGTACTGAGCGCTATAGTGCTCCCCTTTCTGCGGAAGGGTCATGTTGAGCACGATTCGGCTCCCTGAGTACTCAGAACCTTCCCCTTTTTCCGGGGGTTTGCGTTCTCTGCTTCCCAGAGCTCCTCCCAGAACGGTGTGTAGTGTCCAGGCTCGCCGGACACAGTCTGAAATCCACTTCGGTGGTAAGAACGCACACTAGCTTCTTGTGTTCTTTCTCAAATCCTGTATGGTGGGGATCACGCGCTCGGCTTCGTACCCTTTTTTGAGTTGTTTAAAGCCCCGGAATCTTGGGCTACACTCGACCTTTGTATCGCCTATGAAACGATACTTCTGAATAGGGTGCTTTGACCTGTGCTACTTTCCCTGCGAGCAGGGTTACCTAGCAACAGGCGAACTCCCTGGTGACGGGCCAAGGTCTAGGCTACCTTCCTAGACTGTAGGCTATATCCCTTAAAGGAATCTCTCTTCTGATTCCAAGGCTGAGCTCTGCCCTTAGCCAGGCATCATTAGCCTGGGCCTTACAGGTAAGTCCTTGGGTATGCAGCTCAGGCCACTGGCCGAAGGGATTAAGTCACTGACAGCCGCCTGGACGTCTTTTGGGGCAGCTCCACTTACCTAAGTGAGGCTGGTACTTAGTGCTCGCCCCTGTCTCGGGCTTGCACTCCCCTCAGCATGGCAGCGTGGGTATAACCGTTCCCCATTAGCGACCTCTAGAGGACGCAGTTCGAGTTCCTCGAAAGGGAACGTCTCAGGTTACGTATGTAACCCTGGTTCCCTGAGAAGGGAACGAGACACTGCGTCCTCTAGACTTGTGGCCATGCTTCGGACACATGCTTCAGACGAAGAAGCGGACGTTGTGTTCGACCGGCGCCCTTTTGTACTATGCGGTCGCGCTGGTATGACGCGCCAGCAGCGACGAGTCGCGCCGGCAGTGACGTCATAGGCTGTCGCCGGCCAGTACCTTGTAGTTTTTATATATATAGCTTCAGACACGGGTCACGTAGGAGACATTCCCCATTAGCGACCTCTAGAGGACGCAGTGTCTCGTTCCCTTCTCAGGGAACCAGGGTTACATACGTAACCTGAGACGTTTTGCAGGTGGCTGTGTATTCTTTGGCTGCATGTCTTTTTCTCCATCATGTTTCTGTTGCCTACAGATTATTTGTGAGGATACAACATAATTTTTGTAATGTCAAATACATTCTCAGTATTTATTTTTGTTTCGGTTTTTATAACCATTTTAGGGATCGCTGTTTCAGTACGGTTCTTATGTACTGTCCATTTAACATTTCAGCAGCTGATTTTTTATTTTTTATTTAGTGCTTGCATAATTTTAATTGTACCACATTTGTGATGCATATAAAGGAAGTGACAAAACTGTGTTAAAAATTTTAGAAAATTGTTCTCATGCTGTAAGTCAGTTCCCACTCTTTTGTTTATTTGTTTGTTTGTTTTTAACATTTACATTTTGGTTCTTGTTTTCTTTCTCATTTTAGATGCTGGAGAAAAAGCAGCCAGGCTAAAGCATTCAAAGTGGAAACTTTCATCGTGGCTCAAAAATCCAGGATTGGGATGGTGGAAGCAGCAGAAGATCAGAGATCATGCAGAGATCTACTGATGCCCCTGAGGAACCGATTAACTAATGTGTTAGTTAAACCAAACATTTTCAGCGCTCACCTTCATGTCTTTCCAAACCTGTAAAACTTTTGGTCATCTTTGAAACATAAATGTAGATCTTTTTAATGAAATCTGAGAAATTCCCTCTGTTTCACTTTCGAGCCTCAGAAAGGTAGTAAAGACAGCATTAAAGTAATCCACGTGACTCCTGTTGTTTAACCTTAATTTTATGATGTGAATGGTTTATATGCACAAAAAACATTGCATTTTTATTGACACAAAAAAATGTTCACAAGAGCACCATGATGCATCAGTGTTGTGTTGGTGTGAGAGCTGTCTGACCATCTTATGGTGCTTTTGTGAAAATGCGTTGGAGATGCATAATTTATGAATAAATATGTAATTTTGTTGTTGCTGTTTTTTTGCATACACAAGGCATCTGTTAAAAAATATCTTTATTTGCATTTCGCACAGAAGTTTCTTATGGGTTTGGAGTGACATGAGGGTAAGTCACTAATGGCAAAATTAGCATTTTTTGGGTGAAATATGTTCTAATGTGGTTAGAATCGGTCATTGTTCTGTTTTATAAACATTTTCAGTATTTCAAAGATTATTGTTTTGAAAAATAAGTTTCAAATAAATACTGCTCCTTTGAAAGTTGCATTTGAAGAATTCTGGAAATATGGTTTCCACAAAAATATTGGGCAGCACAACTGTTTTCCACATTAATAATAATCAGAAATGTTTCTTGAGCAGCAAATCATATTAAAATATTTTCTGAAGGGTCATGTGACACTGAAGACTGGAGTAATTATGATGAAAATTTAGTTCACATGAATAAATTACCTTTCACAATGTATTCATATAGAAAACATATAGCTATATTTCATAGTATTACTGTTTTTATGGTATGTTTAACCCAGCGGGCACCTTGATGTCAATTTGACGTCAAATATTAGTCAAGATTTGACCAAGATGCTTTATAGCATAATTTTAATTTCAGCTTGGATGCCAATTTCTTCTGGTGG
Source organism: Cirrhinus mrigala (assembly GCA_036247105.1). NCBI lineage: Eukaryota > Metazoa > Chordata > Actinopteri > Cypriniformes > Cyprinidae > Cirrhinus > Cirrhinus mrigala. The sequence goes on from CM070010.1 coordinate 2,051,887, forward strand.
TTAATTATGTAAAAATAGGAGGTTATCCTGCACTGAAATTGGCTTAATATATATGTAGGCCAATATGTTTGACGTTCAATGTACGTCAATTCAACGTCAAGTTTTAAACGTTTAATTGATGTCATATCGACGTCATATTGACATCAATGATTAGTATGTTTAATCAGAATTTATGTAAAGTTAAGGTGTACTATGAATTTGTCATTAGCTTGATTAAGTTTAAATAGAATTATTTTTTTCGTTAAATGAGGTTTTGAAACACATCCATGTCATCTTTTGAACCATGATGTGTTGGATTTGTGCATGGAACACAACTGCTGTTTGTGGACTTGTAACTTCAACTAGAAATTTATTGTTATTATTATTTTTTTTATTTTTATTTTTATTTATTTATTTTTTTTTTTTACTCATGCTGAAATTGAAGGTAAACAGTCGAGTGATTATTAAATTTACCAAAAATACTTTTTTTTTTTTTTTTTTTTATTGATAGTGCTATCATAATACTGTATACTGGCAAATACAGCATTATAGATGTGACATTTTGTGTTAAGGATGTGACATAAATTCTTGAATATGTATGTGTTACCAATATACTAAACCATCTGCTTATATTTTAATAAACCCTTGTTGATAGAGTTTAAACATCAGAAAAATATCAGTCTATATAGTTTTCTATGTTAAAAAAGAGAAATAATCATGTGTTATGGATGTGACAAAAAAGGACACCGTTTTTGAAAGAATAGGTCTATACTTTGTAGGATTTCTTCAAATTAAAATGCACAAACCAGATGCAATAATACCCAACAAATAGAGAAGCGATGGCTCTTCAAAGAATAATGTTATTTTAATTTTGATAAATATGTACTGTTATGGATGTGACAAGCCTGAAAATAGCAATTACCAGACTATGGAAAATCATGCACTACAAAAAAAAAAAAAAAATTAAAAATAAATAAAAAAATGCTTTAAGAGAGACCTGGGTCATGGCTATTTGTACCACCAAATGTTCACATCTGTGCTGTCAGTATAGAAAAAAACTTTGGTAAAAACGTTATTTTTTCATGGTAAGGTTGACTTTTGCATGGAATTACCATTTGCTGTTATTACGATATAATTGTAAAACCAGCATTTACAGTATTACAACAACAATTATTAATTATTGTAAAATTTACATTAGGCCTAATTTTTCACAGTGAAATTTTTCACTTTGACATTTCATGTCTGGTGAACAAAAACAGGCTTCCCTTCAGATTTTAAAATTATTCAGATTTCCTTAATTGACCAAGATGAAATGTATGACCCTATAAAATCAATTTTATTTTTTCCATTTTTTTTTCTTTTTAATTTTTCTTGACTCCAACAGACAAATAAAAAATATATATTAATAATAAAAAGTATGTCTAATTAATTGAAATCATGAAAAAAGTAATTTAACGGTAATTTATTAAAAAAGTTATTAAAAGTTTAACAAAAAATAAAAAAATTTTTGGCTCTATGAAACGTGCATTTTATTTTCTCAAATTCAGTTTGTGTTTTCCAATAATTTTCTGGAATTATGAAAAATGTAGGGCCATAATGGACATTTATTGAGAAAGCATTCTCTGGTGTTAACACACCTGTAGATGGTGCTCTTTTACTCATTTCCGAGTTTCCGTTGAAACGCGTCATCACTGCCTTGTGAAAATTGGTCCATTCTGAAGTCGAAGCTTCCAGAAAGCGGATCTCTGACACGTTTTATCAGGTGAGTAAATGTGTTATCTTATGAAATATAAAACAAGTTATACTGGGTAACTGTTAACACTTAGAAGGTTGTGTTAGAATGAACTATGACTTGCAATGCAACAGCAACGTGCAATGATTTTGTGTGTGTGTGTGTGTGTGTGTGTGTATTCGAATTTCCCGCCAGTATGTGGCCTGTATATTAACGTTACCAGTGTGGTTGAAGCTTTGGCTATGTGAACATATAGCCGGTTCGCTAGATGTAAACATACTGGTCCCGATATACACTTCCTGTTTCTTTTTTTTTTTTACTTTACACAAACATCACAAAAAAATACAACCAACATAACATTTGACGGATGAAAATGTTACATTAGCACCTTTAAGATGTATTTGTATATGTGGAAAAAAAAAAAAAAAACAGGAAGCTTCTGGACCAGTGTTGTTTACATCTAGCGAAATGGTCTATAAAATATGACTATAAGCATTGTATTGTAAGTCTAACATTAATGATTTTGAAATGATTTTGAAATGTCAAGGGGATGATGCGTTAACCGTTTGTGTTCAGACTAGAGCTCCGCGTTAATTATTTGAATCTTAACGAACATCTCCCTGCTTTCACGGGGGTCCGTGTATTTGTGAGTCCATTCATTTTTTCGTTATTTATCCCAGAAATTAAATAAGGAAAATGCGGTTTCTTCTTGTTCAAACTGATTAATAAGCAGAAACATACCTTTTCACTATTATTTCATTAAAATAAGAGATTGTTTCATTAGAAAGAATGCTCCCCTTATGTAGATTGCATGCAACACATTCAGAGAATGATTAAGTTATCTTAAGTAAGTTGTTGCAGTTGCCAGAGTCCCAAACTGAAATAACACTTCTCTAAAAGTAGGCTTTTGAGTATGGATGAGATGTACTTAAGCAAGTGTTCATACTGGAATTATCAGAGAATATAGAACACACACCTTGCAAAATATGTGAATTCTATTTTGTGTAGCACCAATTTTAGTCGAATCGGGTCAAGTAACACTTGTCAGTTCAATTTTGCATCTGAAAAATAGGACATTTTAAAATTGGACTATGTTGACTTTGTCCTGCTGGTGCAGCTTACTTGGAAATAATAGTGAGGATCACTGAGCCACTAGTTGGTTATCCATGCTTATTTAAAGAGTTTTAATTACTTTGTGGATTGTTATGTTAGTACGAGTGATGGTTAGTTGAAAATGTATACTGTATTTTAAAATGAGTGATACAAGTGTCTCTATCTTCATTCAGGTGCTGTACAGCAGTCAAAACCATCATCGTCAGAGGCTGACATTAAAAAATTCATGCGGAATTATCTCCGGTCTGCTCCCGACAGATGTGGGGGTATGGGACGCCGAAAGGGCCAGACAGCGATTGATCTGTGTTCTGATTCTGAATAGGTACAAGCTAGCATTTACACTACCAGTCAAAAGTTTATGAACCGGAAGATTTTTAATGTTTTTTTTAAGAATTTCTACTATTTACGAATTGTACTATTTTAAAATGTAATTTATTCCTGTGATTAAAGCTGAATTTTCAGCATTATTACTCCAGTCTTCAGTGTTGCATGATCTTTCAGAAATTATTCTGAAAATACTGATTTTCTGTTCAAGAAACATTTATTATTATTATTATTATTATTATTATTATTATTATCAATATCAAAAACAGTTGAGTACTTTTTTTCTGGATTTTCTGTTTAATAGAAAGATCCAAAGATCTGAAATATAATTTATGTAAAATAAAAAGCTTTTGTAACATTATACACTACACCATTCAAAAGCTTGGAGTCATATATATATATATATATATATATATATATATATATATATATATATATATTATATTATATTATAGAAAATAATACTTTTATTTAGCAAGGATGCATTAAATTGATCCAAAGTGATGACAAAGACATAATGTTACAAAAGATTATTTCTATTTTAGATAAATGCTTTTCTTCTGAACTTTCTATTCATCAAAGAAACCTGAAAAAATACTACTTTGCTGTTTTCAGCATAATATAATAATAATAATAATATGTTTTTGAGCAGCAAATCATAAAATTAGAATGATTTCTGAAGGATAATGTGACACTTAAGACTGGAGTAATGATGCTAAAAATTAAGCTTTGAAATCACAGAAATAAATTACATTTTAAAATATATTCAAAGAGAAAACAGCTATTTTAAATAGTGCAAATATTTGAAAATTTTATTGTGTTTGCTGTACTTGGATCAAATAAATGCAGGCTTAGTGAGCAGAAGAAAATTATTTAAAAAAACATTAAAAATCTTACTATTCAAAACCATTTGATTGGTAGTGTATCTACATAGTCTATCTACAGTATGTTGTTAATTGGCCTTTTTTATGCTTTTGATTTACATTGTTACATTTACTGTAGTCCCTTCACGAGATAAAATCCAGTTCACATTTGTATTTTGGAATTGTATCTTGATAAATAAAATAGTTATTACATTTATTACTGCTGTGTCATTATTTTGGTTGTCTAGAATAGGACATAAATGTGTGGAAGTAATTGACGTTAATTTTTGATGTCAATTTGATTTACGTTTTTGACCTGTTTTTTGACGTCAATGTTTGATGTCAATTTGACATTAAGTTTTTGACGTCAATTTGGCGTCAAGTTTTTGACGTCAATTTGATTTACGTTTTTGACCTGTTTTTTGACGTCAATTTGACATTAATTTTTGACGTCAATTTGACATCAAGTTTTTGACGTCAATTTGACATCAAGTTTTTGACGTCAATTTGATTTACGTTTTTGACATGTTTTTTGACGTCAATGTTTGATGTCAATTTGACGTCAGTTTGATATCAATTGCCCACTGGGAATCAAATGCAGGCTTCATTTGTGATCAGGAAAGTGTTTTTTACTTTATGTATTTAATGTGTCAATAAATGTTTTAGTACTCTTTTGTGAATTGTCTTATTTTGAATATGAGATAAATAAAATCATGAATTTACGGTTGAAATTCGGCCTGAAAAAGACGTCTTTTCACCTTTCACTTTTCAACCAAATTTTCACGTTGTTTAGACGTCTTATGTAGCATCACGCACACTTTCGGTCGTGTAGTATGGACAGATATCTTTTCTGAAATCCCAGTATAGATAAGGATTGTTTTAACTTTTTAAACCAAAACGCACCAGTGTAAACGTAGCCTTACATGTAAGGGGGCTGTACGCTACAGCCTCACGTGTGAGCCACATCTCTGAGTGTAACCGGTGTAAACTAGCAGGTGTGTTCGACTTTGTCGCGGCTCTGCGCAGGATCAAGCTACACAGAGAGCAGACTGCTTCATATGCTTTCGGATCGCTCTCGCGGATGCGCCGCGCGAGTACGGTTTGTTGCTGCGTCGACCAAAGGCGCGCACCAGTGGCGCGCGAGCCGCGCTCAAAGTTCAAATTAGTTGAACTTTTGCTGCTGTGCGTTACGCGTTCAGTGTGAAAGCCGCCGCTTCTAGTCAACACACCTAGTGCTGCAGGGTTATTGGCACACTGACGTTGACGAGATTAACCCTTTAGGTATCTTAGTTTGGTACCGAACGACAAGAGCTTTTTCGATACTCGATAGTATCGAGGCATTTCGGTCGGTGCCTAAAACGTATCAAACTGGGTACCCAGCCCTAGCCACAAAGCTGTTGAGTGATAGTTTCTCTCTCAAAGTGTAAAGAGCTCATGATAGAGCTCATGATAAGAAAGTTTGAGAATCACAGTCACTAATAAACACAATAAAAACAATATCAGAATATGCAGCTTTCTGTGATTTACTCACAAAGACACACCTGATCATCTGTTTGATCACGATATAAAGCACAGCATCAGTCTCAGAAGCACAAATTGACCAGTGACACATCATAAGACAAAACACATACCTAAAAAACAACTGGAGAAAGATGAAGCTCTCACCTCAGTGTTTGTACATCTGTCTTTTCTTCCTCTGAAGTGTCGTGTTGATCAACAGCTCTGGAAAGAGGAAGAGAAAGAGATGTGAGAACGAGAAGAATGAAAATCAGTCATCTAAACTCTCATCTGCTTTGTTGTTGAGTCAGTTAAAATGAAAGTTTTATTCTCAGGAAAGGCTGCTGAACTTACTTAGAAGTTGCTTTACAAGTGAATATGCTTTCAGTGTTGGAAGTCAAGTGTCAGTCCCAGATGTTGGAGAGGAAATGACACTGGGATCTACCGGGATGGCACGGGGTGGCAACTGCCACCCTAAGAAAAAGCTGTGCCACCCCTCCTGCCACCCCAGAATTATCACAGAATAAAATATAAATGTAAGCAGTGTTTCATGTGCCGCAGCGATGACAGCGTAACGCAAAATAATGGCAAAAAACACGTCTTTCAATAAACTGTGCACGATGGTTGCACGCGCACGCAGCGCGCCCAGTGTATTCGACTTCACTAACAAATGACTCTTATGAACAGAACCTTTTTGAGTCAAAAGCGCGGCCCAGTTTACTAACGAATTGTTTTACATGTGTTCGTGAATCAGATAACTACTGCTTCTAACTCAGAAATCCTCTGAGAAATCTAATCCTGTCCGGATATGTCTGAGATTCATCGGGTAATTGTTTGGTGATCCGATTCTCTGACCGATTGCTCGACTTTCATCGTGGACGTAGACCTTTTTGCGTTATCCGACGAAACAATATTAACATGAAATCAATAAGAAGATGCCGATCACGGAAACTAATAGCAGAGTTAGGTAAGCATCTGGTCGTATTGCAGTTTTCTCGATTGTTAACAAAATGTAACTGATTTTAGTTGGCTCATATTTCCAAACCATTCATTCAGTACTCAAAACAAAGACACATTTCTCTAAAAGTTTAACAATGAGTAAGTTAAACATTAAGTAGCAAAAATGATGACTCACCAATCAGAATCTCTGCATCCAACAATGGAGAAGAGAGAAATGAATCATCTGCATGGATGTTATACTTACACATACAGTATAATTACACAGTACAGTACAAGTACATTAGATGTTGGAAATTTCACTATTCTATATGTACAGTAAACTGTAGCACATGCTGTACACCTTCAATAGTGTGACTGTCAACATTTATTTGTACCCATTTTTTATGTGTAGCCTACTGCATTTTGCAGAACTGAGAAATAGAGAAATATATATATAGTCTTGTGTCAGGAAACCAAGAAACTGCTTAAGTAGTGTATACTGTAATGTACTGTGGTGCATACCAAGTTCATATACAATTCTTTGGTATGTGAACTTTTCTAGTGATTTTCATCTTCTGCAAGATTACTTTACAGTACTAAAAGAAAATATTTTTTTTCCCAAAAGTTCATTGCTGAATTAGCAATCTGTAATTTAATTTATGTTGTATACTGTAATAGACATCGAGTTGCAAAATAATTCCTAATAAGAGTTTTGTTGTTGCTGTTGTTGTTGTGTTATTGATCTCACAAGTGTTTACTGGGCAGGAAAGTTGTGTGTAAGAATACCTGTATAACTAGATTGAAATGTTTGAAAGACAGATTTATGCTGGCTTGTCTTAAAGTCTTGTTTAAAAACATAAATAGTTGGTCAGTTACATGTTCTAGATGTTTGCTAACGTGTTGCTAGTTGGTTGCTAGGATATTCTGGGTGGTTGCTAGGCTCTAGCTATGCAGTAGCTGGGGTGTTGCTGGATTATATGGTTGATAGTGTGTTATGATTACAGACATTCCCACCTCTGTTAATAACAGAAAATTAAACATTATTTCCAAAACTGATACAGTTTCAGTGCTTTAATATATTGTTTCTAAATGTTAGGAAATTAACATTAAATCATCATCATTAACATCTTAAACTTGATTTATACCATCTAAGTAGTAATTTCATAGAATTGCATGTCTTCTGTAGTGATACATGCTCAGAAACATTTTTAACCTGTTTTAGTATATAAAGTTTTCTTATATTGTTTATTGACTTGGTGCCATGATGGATATTGAAATGTTATTTATTTTTCATTTTAAACGGTATAGATGATTACTTAATGGTAATGCAATATTTGTGAACACAACTGCGTATGTCAGACTATAAATCCACAAAAACTATGCATGGGGGCTTGCTTTGGTGTTGCCACCCCTCATAGACCCCATGCCACCCCTTTGCCACCCTAAAAATTATTTTCTAGATCCACCCCTGGACACTGCTAGACTTTGGCTCCAACTATATATCCAACCCATTCTCATCAATTTGCGTATAAATAACACAACTTTACACTTGGCATGAGGTGTTGAGCTGAACGCTGACTAACAACTCTCAGAATGGGTCTTCTGCGCTCCTCTTTGACCCCAAGTGTTCCAAACACCCATGACGCCATGTTGCTCTGTCTTCCTTGGTTGTACTAAAAATGACAGAATTTAAGAATTTATTTTTACCATTCATCTTTACTATAAAGTGTGACCAGATGTAACTGAAAATATATTACCTTTTTTTTGTGGCCAAATTTGCTCTCATCAATGAAAACTGTGTCTTTTTCCAATTTTCAAGTCACCTCTTCTCTTCATTCTGTTAATTGCAGATTCACAGACTCCACGCAGACGATAAGCAAGTTTAGTCAGTGTGGAAGAGCTTCCAGTGATGCCTTCCTGTAGCAGGTTCACTTGCCTCAGTCCTTGTGAAAATCTTCAGTTCAAAAGCAAAGGACAGGATACACAGAAAAATACATCAGGATCATAACACATATCTTAACAATCAGGTCACTATCAATGTTATCTTATTAACATTGCTAACAATTATAAGTTCTGATATTATCTGCTTGAATAATATACTACAAAATAGTTTCCTCGCAACAAAAATTCAATAATTCTTACATAATAACATATAGTTATTATAACATTACTAAAACAACCCTCATTATGTGACAAACACAGGATGATATATTCTTACCTGTAAATAAAATGCATCCATGTCGGGAGGCTGAGATGAGACTTGGAAAATATTGAGCCACTTCGGATGAGTATGTGGCATTTATCTCGACACATCCTAGCAGAGGATAAAACAATTAAAATAAGCATATTAACTTCACAACACCAAATATATATATATATATATGATGGAATCAGGAATGATGGAATAACCCTTTATTAATTTTTATGACAGTGAACCCATTTTTACAGAATAAAATTTTTAAAAAAGTTACATACAAAGATTACAATTATTTTATCATTATAGTTGTAATACTTTTCTAGTTGTCAGTGTTTAATAGGGAAATAAATGTTATAAGGTATTTTAGATTAAATAAAAACATCTCAAATGAATTTTGTCACAATAGAAATGTGTGTATTTACTTTTTTATACTTTAAGTTGTAATTATTCTAACATCTGAATAACTAATAATTCTCAAGATTAAACTGCACAAATAAATTGCTACTAAATAAAAACAGATATTTTATTTAAGGCAAGGCAAGGCAAGTTTATTTATACAGCACATTTCATACACAGAGGTAATTCAAAGTGCTTTACATAAAAGGAAGTAGAATAATCATAAAAACAACAATAATCACAAAAAAGGAAGTAGAACAATCATAAAAACAATGATCACAACAATAAAATGTAAAAACTGATTGATATAATGATTTAAAAATGATTTAAAAATTGATTTAAAATAAGTTTAAGACAGTTAAAAACAGAAAATGTGTAACGAATCCATTGACGGAGTCGGAGGCGTGGGATCCATGCGCAAACCACTTTATTAAAGACGAAGTCAGACAGGCAAGGGTTAACCACCAGCGATCGGGTAACAAACAGATAATCCAGAGTCGTAAACGATAGTCCAGGCAGAAGGTCGATAGGCAGGCAGCAGAACAGCAACACAAGAGTACAAACAGTCCGGTCGGCAACGAGAGAAACAAGAATACAAGGGAAACGCTCAGGATTGATAGTAAACTAGTCAAAACTTCGCGAGGTAGGGCCCGCGAGAGAGTTCTATAAATGGCCGCCTGGAGGAAGTGCTCCGGCGACCCGGAACCGGAAGCGTGCGTCCCAGGTACGGGGCTGATGGGTAGTGTAGTATCAGAATTCGGGAGATGGTTCCTGCTGGCAGCAGATGGAGGGAGCCACAGAGACCGCGTTCGTGACAGAGCCCCCCCCCCGCGAGCGACTCCTGGCGCGAGGAGGTGCCCGACGCCGGGGTCTGCCCCTTCCGCGGGGCGCTGGTCGATCTGGGTGATTGGAGTGAAAGTCTGTGGTGAGGGAGGGGTCTAGGATGTCTCTGGAGACGACCCAAGATCTTTCTTCAGGGCCGAAGCCCTCCCAGTCGACCAAGTATTCGATCTGACCTCTCCGGCGTCGAGAATCCAGGATGGTGTTTACTCGATACACCTCCTCGCCGTCGATGAGGATGGGGGGAGGTCCCTGCGGAGCGGTCTCGTCTAGGTCCTCCTCTCCTACTGGTGGGCCAGCGGGCTTGAGCAAGGAAACATGAAACGTGGGTGAGATACGGTATTCAGGTGGGAGTTCAAGACGAAATGATACAGGGGTTATTTGTTTGACTATTTTGAATGGACCCACGTACCTGGGACTAAGTTTCTTGCTGGGTAGGCGGAGACGGTGGTCCCGGGTCGAGAGCCAGACCCACTGTCCGGGTTCGTAGGGGTGACCTGGCCGGCGTCGGCGGTTGGCCTGCAACTGGGTGTGATGAATGGCCCCCCGAAGATGGACGTGGGCTTGGTCCCAAGTCTCTTCACTGCTTTGGAACCAGGAGTTGACTGCTGGAAGTTCAGAGGGTTCTCCTGACCACGGGAACAATGGTGGCTGAAATCCAAGGATACACTGGAAAGGGGTGAGATTGGTGGCGGGTTTGCGAAGGGAGTTCTGGGCGTACTCTGCCCAAAACAAGAAACGGCTCCAGTCCTCCTGATGGTCTTGACAATAGGAACGGAGGAAGCGAGTCAACTCCTGGTTCAGCCTCTCAGCCTGGCCATTGGCCTGGGGGTGGTATCCAGAGGTGAGGCTAACGTTGACTCCTAGGAGGCGAAAGAAGCCAGCCCAGAGTCGTGAGATGAACTGGGGCCCACGGTCGGAAACGATGTCCTCCGGCAGTCCATAGAATCTGAACACCCAGTTGCAAAGCAGTTCAGCGGTCTCCATGGCCGTGGGGAGCTTGGGGAGCGGAATGAAGCGACACCCCTTGGAGAATCGGTCCACAACAGAAAGAATGGTTGTGTGGCCGTTGGAGGGTGGCAGATCCGTGACGAAGTCCAGGGCGATATGGGACCAAGGGCATTGTGGCACGGGCAGGGGCTGCAGCAGACCGGCAGGCAAACGGCGCGGAAACTTGGACGTGGAGCAGATGGCGCACCTCCGAACGAAGTCGATGGTATCCGATCGAATGGAAGGCCACCAGAACTTGTTGCTGAGCAGGTGAAGGGTGGCCTCGATACCAGGGTGCCCTGAGCTGGGAACAGAATGTACCTCTGAGAGAACTCGCTGTCATAGGTTGGGGGGAACGTAGGTGAGATCGGCTGGGCAGTTGGCAGGTGGAGGATCCAGAACCTGAGCCTCGGTAATTTCAGTCATAACGTCCCAGGCTACGGGGGCGACAATTATGGAAGTAGGCAGAATGGGTTCCGACGAGATGGATGGCTGACCGGGTTCGTGGATGCGAGAGAGGGCATCAGCCTTGGTATTTTGCGAGCCCGGGCGATAGGTAACAAGGAAATCAAAGCGGGTGAAGAACAGTGCCCATCTTGCCTGGCGATGGTTGAGCATCTTGGCGGACCGTAAGTACTCCAAATTCTTGTGATCGGTGAGCACCGTGAACGGATGTTTGGCACCCTCAAGCCAGTGTCGCCACTCCTCCAAAGCTAGTTTCATGGCTAGGAGTTCACGGTTACCCACGTCATAATTTCTCTCAGCAAGGCTCAGCTTGTGAGAGAAGTAGGCGCAGGGGAACATCTTGGGAGGATCGCCGTGACGTTGAGAGAGAACGGCCCCTACACCGGTACTAGAAGCGTCTACTTCCACGATGAAGGGCTTATCTGGGTCTGGGTGATGGAGGATGGGTGCGGAGCTGAAGCGAAGACGGAGGTCGTTGAACGCTTGAAGGGCCGGTTGAGTCCAACTGAGGCGGGTGGTCCCCTTCCTGATCATGGCCGTGAGCGGGGCTGCTACAGAACTGAAGTGCCTAATGAAGCGCCGGTAGAAGTTGGCAAAGCCGAGGAAACGTTGAAGCTCCTTCAGTGTGGCCGGGCGCGGCCAGTTCAAGACAGCGTTAACCTTCTTCTCGTCCATGGCAACTCCCTCTGAGCTGATGATGTAACCGAGGAAGGAGACCCTGCCCCGGTGAAACTCACATTTCTCCTCCTTAGCGTAGAGCTGGTGGGCGATGAGGCGTTGTAGAACCGTCCTGACGTGTTGGATGTGATCCGTGAGTGTGTTTGAGAAGATTAGAATGTCATCAATGTAAACGATCACCCAGCGGTTCAGCATATCCCGGAAGGTCTCATTAATGAAAGCTTGGAAGTAGGAAGGACTATTGGCCAGTCCGAAGGGCATCACCCGGTATTCATAGTGTCCAGAGGTGGTTGAGAAGGCCGTCTTCCACTCGTCTCCTGCGCGGATTCGGATGAGATTGTAGGCAGAGCGTAGGTCTAGTTTGGTGAAGACTTTAGCACTGCGCAGCTGTTCCAGGGCTGACGGGACGAGCGGGAGCGGGTAACGATACTTGATGGTCACCTCATTGAGTCCACGATAGTCAATGCAGGGTCGCAAACCCCCGTCTTTCTTCTTCACGAAGAAAAAGCCTGCTGAAGCCGGCGAGGTGGAGGGAGTGATGAAGCCTTTAGCCAACTCCTCCTGAATGTACGTATTCATCGCCTGGGATTCGGCCTGTGACAACGGGAAGATGCGCCCCCGGGGAGGGGTAGCTCCTGGGACGAGGTCAATGGCACAGTCACCTGGGCGATGCGATCCTGATACACGGTTGGTACCGTACTTCGCGGAGCGGGAGTGCTGGATGCATCCTGCGGGGTGGTTCTGGGTTGGTGACAACGTTGATGACAGTGCGGAGACCAACGGGTGACTGTGCGGTTGGCCCAGGCAATGGAGGGTTCATGCAGGTTGAGCCAGGGGTAACCTAGGATGACGGGTGTCTGTGGCGATGAGATGATGAAGAATCGTATGGTCTCCTGGTGTGCTGGTTCAATCAGTAGGGTGAGGTCCTGAGTGGTTTGTTGAACTTTCCCGGTTCCTAGTGGTCGCCCGTCGAGGGCGGCCACTGTGACAAGGGGAGAACAGGAGAGAGTGGGCAAACGATTAGCGGCAACGAAATCTGCATCGATAAAATTTCCCGCAGCACCAGAGTCGATTAAGGCAGAGGTTTCAACAAAAGTATCCTCAAATCCAATTGTTACAGGTAGCTGACAACAGTTAGTGGGAGATCTTTGAACACTCACCGAGGTGGACGGGCGTGGAGGTCGGGTCGGACATGTAGCTCTGATGTGGCCTGCCAGGCCGCAGTACAGGCAAAGATTGCCACGGAGTCTCCTCTCCCTCTTTTCCAGGGTTAGCTTAGTGGCCCCTAGCTGCATGGGTTCCGGGGAAGCCTCAGTGCTGGACGCGGCCAGCGGTACGACGGTGAAGGGGCGTCCAGGCTTACGTGCTCTCATAAGGTTATCCACCCGGATGGAGAGATCAATATATTGCTCCAGGCTCAGACCCTCGTCGCGGCAGGCCAACTCCATCTGTAGATCTGGATGCAGGCCCTTGCGGTAATGGAGTTTGAGCGGCTCATCCGTCCAGCCGCTCTGCGGCGCCAGAGTGCGGAAGCTGAGAGCGTAGTCGGCGGCGGTCCTCCTGCCCTGCCGTAGAGCCATAATCTGTTCCCCGGCCTCACCGTTCTCTGTGCTTGGCTGGAAGACCTCCTTAAACCGCTGCATGAAGGCGGCAAAAGACGGGAAGGTGGGACGATCCAAGCGCCAAACAGCGGTGGCCCAGTCCAGCGCTCTCCCAGTGAGAAGGGAACACACAAAGGCGACCTTGCTTTCCTCGGTGGGGTAAAGATGTGGTTGTTGGCTCACGAAGAGCGAGCACTGCAGAAGGAACCCCTTACACTTCGTGGGAGTCCCGTCGAACTTTTCGGGGAAAGCGAGACGCGGGCTAGCGGAGACAGACTGAGCAGCGGGTGGTAGGGGAGCCGCCGGAGGAGAAACCGGTGGTAACGGCTTGTAAAAGCTCTTACCAGCTGTGCTGTGAGATCTGTGAGCCGATCCAGCTGTTGTTGGTGTGCAAAGAGCGTCGAGGCTTGGGCGGATAACTCCGTGGTGATCTGGTGTACCGTCGGAGGCTCCGATGACGACGCGGTAGGCGTGGGAGTGGTCGCTGGATCCGAGTGTGGCGAATTTTTCTGTAACGAATCCATTGACGGAGTCGGAGGCATGGGATCCATGTGCAAACCACTTTATTAAAGACGAAGTCAGACAGGCAAGGGTTAACCACCAGCGATCGGGTAACAAACAGATAATCCAGAGTCGTAAACGATAGTCCAGGCAGAAGGTCGATAGGCAGGCAGCAGAACAGCAACAAGAGTACAAACAGTCCGGTCGGCAACGAGAGAAACAAGAATACAAGGGAAACGCTCAGGATTGATAGTAAACTAGTCAAAACTTCGCGAGGTAGGGCCCGCGAGAGAGTTCTATAAATGGCCGCCGGGAGGAAGTGCTCCGGCGACCCGGAACCGGAAGCGTGCGTCCCAGGTACGGGGCTGATGGGTAGTGTAGTGTCAGAAAATTGGGGAGATGGTTCCCGCTGGCAGCAGATGGAGGGAGCCACAGAGACCGCGTTCGTGACAAAATGATTATACATAATGCAATCAATAAATGGAGATAATCCAGGTCAAGGCCTGAGACAGAGTGACTAACAACATACTGCAGTTTATTTAACAACCTGTCCAAAACTAGTCCTCTAAGCAGGATCTGTAGAAACAAAAACAGCACAGACACTGAAAATTAGTTGTCATCTTATGTAGCGATATTACAAATGGTATTTATTATAGTGGTTAAAAAAATATTGACAGAACTAATAGCAGTTACTAGGATTAGGATCCACAATCATTTAAAATGTGGAGTCCAATACAAATATAGTGAATTTCACTTTTTTTTTATTTTATTGTGACCTGTCATATGGCATTTGGAAATATCATATAGCCTAATATTCTTAACATATTTAGTTATGCATTTAATGCATTTTCAGATAGTGTAAAGTGACCTGTAAGTGTCTCCGCATTCAGTGTTCCAGAAGTTCAGGGAATAAAAGTTCACTTCTATACAATATACCAAACACCTCCTCCTTGGTTAATAATACTGCATCAAATATCATAAAATTGCTACCTGAGAATGGGGTTGATCCATCTTCCGTCGTTGATTCACTTTCAACCAATAAGATGCCGTGAAAGAGGTCGCATTTTCATTGGTCCGCCGTGAAAGCCTATCCCTGATTGGTCGACTAGTTTTGACAGCCTATAATTTCAGAAACACACGAGGACCTCTCGAGAGCAAAAGTGTAGAAGGATTTTGAGTGAGAGCAGCAAAATTCATTAGAGAGCAGCGTATATTTAAGAGCGCGCGTCCGGTTTTGTGCGAGAGCAAAGGAAATCCGCGGTCGAGCGGAGAGATTCGCGCTCGCGCATTGTATTAATCTACTTTCGCGCTACAATAATGCGTTCTCGACATTCGGCATTAAAATAACGCCATACGCTTTCGCGCGTTGGCTAGCGCTGAACCAGAGAGAGACGCGCGCTGCGCTTGTCATATAATCACAATTATGCAGTTTTCAACCACATAACGTTTATTTTAGGTTTCAGACATTTAAATACACATAAGTACCAGTAATACAATACATGTATAGTTCACGGATGTCTTTGGAAGCAGCAATAACAATCCATTAAAGTATAATTTGCCGACGTGTTTAATTCATATCAGATACACATAGTGTAAGTAACGATATAATTCACTCCATTCCTTTCTCAGTTCACCAGCCACTTACTTTCATGTATTTCGGGAGAAACTGGTGAATTTATGTGCAGTAAATCCGGCTGACAGGACTCTCTGAACGGCAGCGCGAACAAACATGGCGGCGCCCATCTCACATTATAGATCACGATCCAGATCATTTATAAAGGTTTTAAAACGGCAAAATACGCTCACTTACACGTATTCGTAAATCGGAATATCAGATAGTTGAAGACATGGTAAGGAAGTGTGTGAATATTTTGAATTAAAAAAGGAAAAACTAAATGAAAGCGATACGTCTGTCATACAGCGCTGTAGTGGCTGCGGTGTATTACGTGACAATCATGACGCGTCGCCATGGAAACAACAAAGGTAACGTTCTAAAATAACGGTCGCCTAACAATAACTCATTCTGGTGGGGTCAGATAGAATATTTTAAACTCAGCAGTGAAAGGGTGAAGTGAACCAACCATGAGAAACACCACTAAACACAAATGATAAGAATAAAACAGGGGAAAAGAAAAGAAAATGAAAGGATTTTTTTTTTAAAATAAGACAGCATAGAGTTGAGCTAATAAAACAAACACATGAAACATCGTAAACATTACAGTGTTTGCCCACCCCTATTCTGTCCCCAAATGACTAAATAAAACGGCCCCTAATCAAGTCACCAAGCATAATAGACATAAACTAGTCCTAACTCAACTGAGAGACCACAATAACAGCTTAGTCACTAGAGACAACATCCAAACCTTGGGTTAAATAATAAACTCAAATGTGAGTCTCCATAAGAAGAAGAAGAAAAAAACAGAGCTGTAGTTAAAGCTGATCAAACGTAGAGCACAGGGTTGACTGAGGAGTCGCTTTCTTCTTCCAGACGTTATTGTTTTCATAACTAACTTGAGGCCGGACGGGCCGACTAGGTATCGACTGAATCGATGTCGGACATCAGCTGTAGAGGAGCCGCTCTGTTTCCTCCACAACAACGTTTTACAGCCAGCCGTGTGTTTCTGAAGAAAGCAGAAAGATTATTCTTACAGTTTTGGGGTTTTCCTAAAAAAGATGCAAAAAAAAGAGATTACTAGTACCTGCTGAAAAGTTAGTGTTTTTTTTTCTTTTTTTTTTAATGGGGTCATTGGGTGCCACATGCACTTTTACAAGCTGTTTGAACTGAAATGTGTGTTGGGAGTGTGTGTACACAACCACCCTACAATGATAAAGATCCACCCAGTAGTTTTCTTTTAATTTAATAAAATAAGTTGCCCCTTCTGAAATCAAGCCATTCTCAAATGCCTGTCGGTGTGGCGTCACACGATAGTTGATAGACACTGGTGTTTTAGCATAGACCCGCCCCGAGTGAGAAGTAAACTGTCGGCCATTGTTTCGTCGCTGGAGCAAAATGTCGCCTAAGCGAGTGAGGTGTACAGTTGTTGGGTGTAATAGCGAACACAGCAGTCGTCATTCACTACCGACATCTGAGCCGCTGAGGACGCAGTGGCTGAATTTTGTTTTTGAAGGTAATGTCCCCGCCGATCTACCTAAATGCGTTCATGTTTGCGCGAATCATTTCTCACCAGACTGCTTTATAACGAGGGTCAGTATAAAGCAGGTTTTGCTAGGAAGCTGCTCCTGAAAAATGGATCTGTACCAACGCTTCGTGTTCCTGCTTCATCTTCACCAGGCTCAGTGAGTGTAATTTCTTTTTCTATGAATCTTTGCAGATCGCCTTTTCTAATAATGTGCGAAGTTAGCACGTTTCACGATGAATGCGGCTAAAGTGTAACTTTTACACTCTCAGAGAACATGGTTATGTCGTCTTCTCTATGTACATCCGTCTCAATATAATTCCTAATCGCACGTTTATAATAAACAATGCATTAAGGTGATTGTCTAGTTGCAAACTGTGTACGTTGTCGGAAAACTATATTAAGCTTACCTTTGTAACGCTAGATGGTTCATAATAGTGTCTGTTAATGATTAAGAAGTCATGTAAAATTATTTTAAATCGTTTTGGATCAGTTATAATTGCATTAAGAATGGAAACTTTAACGCAATACCTGCAAAATAGTGTTTACAGCCCGCAACTGCATATGAGTGAAGACCATAACTACTCACATTTATGTATTTCAATATTACGACGGGGTTAGTTATGTTAACCGATCACTTATTTGCTCTTGTTTAGGCGAGCACATCTGAAGAATTGGCCAAGGTGCAACATGTGGCCTGCCAGACAGACACACCACAACTGTGCACAGTTGGCTCCAGCTGTCAATAAAAACTCTACGTCCTCACTACAAAAGCACAGGTTTGCTGATCCAGATCCTGTATAGTGTTAAGCAATTTATTCAGTTTCTGTGGTACTTGTAAGTAATGATTTTTATGTCATTTTGAAAGTTTATATTCTTTCACTGTAGTAAAATGTCTATTATTATGTAACATAGCCACACAGACAACTACGTTATGGCCAGATTTTGGTGTTGTCTCCTCACAACCACTGCTATCTTCAACACCAATAAAGAGGCCAAATAAGAGATCTCGCTTGGAACAGGAGGAGGAAGAGGAGGACCCTTTTGGAGACAGCTCAAGTGTAAATGTGGAAGAGCCTATGGATTCTACATATGATCCAGCTGACTCTGTCACAACTTTGACTGAGCCAACAGATGTGACGTGAGTGACAAGATTTTGTAAATATGTTGTATTCAGTTGGATTGCATTCATGAAAATATTTTAAGTATGATATATGAATTTTGTTCATTTTTTAATGTGGTGTTTATTATTCTAATAGAATGGAATCTTCACAGCCGGCTTATAAGACAGCAACATACATTGTTTATGAAAACTGCCTGCTGCAGCTCTTTGAGCAGTGTCCTGTGTGTCACCGTGATTCACCAGGTACTAAATGCTCAACGACTGTCTCAGTTTAGAGATTACTGTGAAAGCTAAGCATATACAATAATAATAAAAAAGGATATACAGAATGTAATAAAAATAAACACAGTAAATTTCTCTGTAAAGGTCATTCAGCCAAGTATGGCAGTTACTCTGTGATGGACCAGCAGTATTATTGATGTGCAGCTAGTTCAGGTGAGTCAGAAAATACAGACTGTTGCAAAATGTTGTGCATATACCATATAACAATGTAAATGTACAGGCACTGTCAACCATGCTTATATCTGCCCTTTCTTTTCCAATCAGAGTAATGAAGTCGGAGGGAGCAACAACATGGAGAAAGAGGGTCTGAAGAGGAGCCTTGATCTCTTGAGGGCACACGGTGTGACTTTCGACAGTATTGTTACAGACCGGCACCCTCAAGTACACAAATTCCTGCGGGAGGCCAACATCACGCAGTATTTCGATGTATGGCACATAGAAAAAGGTATTAGCTCCTGTGTGTGTAGGTGGGGTTTTTGTGCATAATGACTTCATAGTGTCACAGACTGGTTATTTTTTAATTAGAGAAGGAAATTGTCATAACTAAACATGATGAATGAAACTCATACCTTTGGCAAGATCTGTCTTTCTTTAAATATTAATTTGTGTTCAATACTGTATCTCTGTGCATCTCTGAAATACAGTCTGTTTGTTTGTATTATTAGGAGTCTCCAAGAAACTGCTGAAGATTGCTCAGAGCAAAGACTGTAAAAAAACTGCGTAAGTGGCTTCGCAGTATAAAAAACCACATATATTGGACAGCAGCTTCTTCTTCCTCAGGGCAAGAGCGAGTCGCCAAGTGGACTTCAATTCTTAATCATGTCCAAGATATACACACACATGAAGGACCTGTTTTTCCACGGTGTTTGCATCCGCAACGCACTTCAAGGGACAAGAGCAAGTGGCTGAGAGCTGGTATGTCCACCATATTCGCACAGTCAATGTAAATCATGTGTCTGTGTGCATATGACAGACATTACCTTTTCCTGTGATTTTAATTTTTATTTTAATTATTGTTTTGTTTGATTACTTATTTTTAAATATAAAGTTTAATAAGTTGTACTATTCCCACCAGGGACTCCTGCCTTCTGTGGATTAGAGAAGGTCCTCACAAACAAGAGGATTCTGAAGGATGTTGGGAAGCTGAGCCCTCACCATCAGACCTCATCCCTCGAAGCGTTCCACAGCGTAATTCTGTGTTTTGCACCCAAGAGTGTTGTCTTCTCTTTTCTTGGAATGTTATGCAGGTAACTCAATATTATTAATTTGGAAAGGAATGGATACATATTTTGAAACACGTAAAATAACATGCAAGTGTCACCAAACATATGTTTAATCATTGCTTTTCCTCTAAAGACTTTACCTGGCAGCCCTACATTTCAATGAGAATGCTGGGCGTCCCCAAGCCACAACAGCAGCTGGGGAGCCACTATTTAAGGTGGTTTTTCCAAAATACAAGAAAGGACAATGCTCTGCAAAGCCAGTGAAAGCAGATCCAACCTTCTGTGAGTTCAACAGGCTTTTATTTAAATGCAAAATAAACATTGTATGTACAGACATAACATCACCAGCAGAAGAGAAATATCTTTTGTATTAAAGTACAGTTACAAAAATAAACCTTATAAACAATGTTACATATAAAACCATAAAGTGACAAGTGTGCAACACTGCTTCAGAGTCATTTGAAAATAAAAACTATTTACAGTATTTTTTTTTTTTAAGACTATGTGGACAAGCTGTTGGAACTTACCTTTGAGAAGGTTCTGGTGAACCCAATCGAGCGCAGGTCTAAAGCCCACATACCTTCCCTGAGAATCAGGGAACTCTGCTCTTATGCGTCGCACCACACAGGAGGGCAGCACCACCCTGATCCTTCGGCCCAGAAAGCCCCGACACCAGCTGACGAAGCTCCAGTAGGCCAAAAACCTGTAACGACTGAGACATAAAAAGAAGATCAATTTTTTTTTGTAAAAATAATGTTATTTAGTTTATTACATTCATTGTTTTATTCATTTTCTATTTGGTGTTTGTGTATACAATCATTTTCAAACTTCCTGCTGTTCTGTAGAATAACTGATTCAAAACCTCTATGGTATTCTGTATTTCAGTCAATAAATGTTAGTACAAACAGTACCCTGTCTGTTCAGTACTTGGTATTTGACATAAAATGGTGTGTAGGTATGTGATATTTAAAAAAAATGACAGTAAAGATGAACGGTGTCCCAAAGGGAACTTCATGCTTCACTCCATAGTCATGTTACAATAAAAATATGGAGTTAGAATTGTTGCATAATTCCAAATAAATACATTATGATCCACAAATAAATGTAAAGCGATTGACAAAAACAAAGCATATTCACAAAATAAATAGAATGAGATCCACAAATAAATCTTAGAGTTCCACAAACATGAATTATATTCACAAGTAAAAAAATTAGAATTGCAAATAAAAAACATACTCACAAATATTTTTTTTTATTTTACAAACACAACTTTGCCCGGCATTTATATGTGAATCGCGTACTGTGCATTTGTAGATCGCTGCGCGTATTTGTGGATTGCTCTCTGTGCATTTGTAAATCGCTGCCCGCATTTGTGGATTTTGAAACATTTCAAGCGTCAAGACGCACACTGATCCACAAATGGATGGACTCCACCCACCTTCTACTTAAGCCAATCAGATACCGGCCACGTGGGGCTGACCAATCGTTGCATGTTCTAGCTCCAACCAATCACGTTTTGCCTTACAATCAGTGCGGGACCAGCCGTAATTCAGGACAATTAACCAGTCTCTTCAAAATGGACGACCAGGACAGTGGTGCTCATCACAGCATTATTGTAATAATATCTAAAATAAGACAAGTAATGTTATGTGTAATGTAATCAGTGTTTCATGTATCAATGAGTCGATGCCTGTTTTGACCGTGAGTGTGTTTAGCAAACTGGTATTCTACGGTGACCGGGAGGGGAGGTCTTCGGTTCACTTAGTTTTGTCGTGGCCACAACATATAAACTCGTGAGAACGTGATAATATAACACGGCCACGAGATATTAACTCATGGGAACGTCATATTATGATGAGGGAACTACATCCATTTCTCGTGGTCACATCTTATTATGTTGAGGAAACCACATGCGCTTCTGGTGGCCACGAGTTTAATGTGTAAACAAACCTGCGTGACCATAGTAACCCGGGATTATCTGAGATAGATTTATTACCATTTTATTTTGGATTAAGAAATTATTATATTAATTATTATAGAAATGAATACATTATTAAATGATTATATTAACAACAGGGGATGCTGTCTATGTGAATGCTGTCTGTGCGCGATGCATTCCAAAGAAGTTTATCATTAATAAATATTACCCAAAGTACATCAAATAAAATAGGCCTACAAGATATTTTTATCCAACCTTCTATTAACTGATCGTTTTTTCAGTATTATTATTATTATTAGCCTATTATTTTATTTGCGTTCATGTTCCATCTCTTTACTTAACGTTCTATATGTAAATACTGTGAATGCTCGACATATTCGACATATGTTATGTGACTGGGATTTTTACTGGAATGCAGTTTAAAGGTTGAATTATATTTTATTTTGTTTCGTCTAATTATAGTGTTTCACTGAGGAATTAATCATTCACGTAGTTTAATTTGTAAATGAAAACAATTGCAAAAGAGTAATTGCAAAATATAGCAAATACTAGCATATAGGGCAGAACGTTAGGCAAAGCGATACACAATAAATATAAAAATATAGCCACTTATAAGTCACTTCTAATTTATTATTAGCCTATTATTATTATTATTATTATAGTTAGGCTATTATTATTTTAATAACTGGTTAGGGCTAATGCTTGACAATTATGCCAAAGTTTTGACTATATAATTGTATTTATGCCCGTGTGTGACGATAAATGAGTGTGTTTTCATTTACAAATTAAACTACGTGAATGATTCATTCCTTACTAAATTACTAGTCTAATAATTAGACGAAACAAAATAAAATATAATTCAACCTTTAAACTGCATTCCAGTAAAAATCCCAGTCATATAACATATGTCGAGCATTTACAGTATTTACATATAGAACGTTAAGTAAAGAGATAGAACATAAACGAAAATAAAATAATAGGCTAATAATAATAATAATACTGAAAAAACGATCAGTTAATAGAAGGTTGGATAAAAATATCTTGTAGGCCTATTTTATTTGATGTACTTTGGGTAATATTTATTAATGATAAACTTCTTTGGAATGCATCGCGCACAGACAGCATTCACATAGACAGCATCCCCTGTTGTTAATATAATCATTTGATAATGTATTCATTTCTATAATAATTAATATAATAATTTCTTAACTCAAAATAAAATGGTAATAAATCTATCTCTGATAATCCCAGGTTACTATGGTCACGCAGGTTTGTTTACACATTAAATGGATGTCGTTCCCTCATCATAGCATCTCGTGGCCACGACATAAGGATGTCGTTACCTTGACAAAATGATCTCATGGCCACGACATAATATGACGTTCCCACGAGTTGATATGACGTTCCCACGAATTAATATCTCGTGGCCACGACAAACTTAAGTGAACCGAAGGTGTCCCCTCCTGGTCACCGTAATTTAGACTACTTTAGGTAACGTTTATTCATTATAAACTTAATATGAATGCTGTTTACATTGCGTGCAATATAATAATTTATATTATAAAACAATAAAAGAAATTATGAAATAATCTATAATAATTAATATAGTAATTTATTAATTCAAAATAAAATAATAATGAATCCATCTCTGATAATCCCGGGATGCTATGGTCACGCAGGTTTGTTTATGCAATGGCCAAGAGAAAAATATGTCGTTCCCTCAACATAAGAAGTCGTGGCATAAGTATGTCGTTACCTCGACAAAACGATCTCGTGGCCACGATGTAATATCACGTTCCCACGAATTAATATATCGTGGCTGTGTTATATTATCACGTTCCCACGAGTTTATATGTCGTGGCCAAGACAAAACTAAGTGAACCGAAGACCTCCCCTCCCGGTCACCGTAGAATACCAGTTTGCTAAACACACTCACGGTCAAAACAGGCATCGACTCATTGATACATGAAACACTGATTACATTACACATAAAATTACTTGTCTTATTTTAGATATTATTACAATAATGCTGTGATGAGCACCACTGTCCTGGTCGTCCATTTTGAAGAGACTGGTTAATTGTCCTGAATTACGGCTGGTCCCGCACTGATTGTAAGGCAAAACGGGATTGGTTGGAGCGAGAACATGCAACGATTGGTCAGCCCCACGTGGCCGGTATCTGATTGGCTTAAGTAGAAGGTGGGTGGAGTCCATGCATTTGTGGATCAGTGTGCGTCTTGACGCTTGAAGTGTTTCAAAATCCACAAATACGCGCAGCGATCTACAAATGCACAGTACGCGATTCACATATAAATGCGGGGCAAAGTTGTGTTTGTAAAATAAAAAAAAATATTTGTGAGTATGTTTTTTATTTGCAATTCTAATTTTTTTACTTGTGAATATAATTCATGTTTGTGGAACTCTAAGATTTATTTGTGGATCTCATTCTATTTATTTTGTGAATATGCTTTGTTTTTGTCAATCGCTTTACATTTATTTGTGGATCATAATGTATTTATTTGGAATTATGCAACAATTCTAACTCCATATAAAAACAACTGACTCAAATGCATCAAAAAACAACTTACGTTTCTATTCCCCATAGACCTAAAGGGCCATAGTCTGCCCTGTAGATGTTTAATGCGTTCTGAAGGGAGAATACATTTAAACAAACAGGTTCTAGGCCAGGATGATCTACCATACATTGTGGTGGATTTTCCAGTTGTTGTAATCTTCTTACAACCTTCAAAATATGAAAAAGGTAAGTGACCTGAGATATGTAGAACATGACTGCATGATAGCAATACAACTTTGTACTGTACCTGCGATATCTCCCTGCAGCATATATTTTTGGGCTTTGTAGGCATTTGGCCACAATTTCCACAAAGACAGGAATGACAATGTAGTGACAACACTGCAGATGTTCTTAAATGTTTTGTTAGTAAAGTCATGCTCTGGTCGCCGAATTCAAACAATAAGTATTTACTAACATACATTACAACAAATTCTTAGGTGTCCTTCTACCCCTGCTAGACACATTATTCCTGCCGCGACCTAGTCAGTGTTACTGCTAAAGGCTTAAGTAGCACTGCATAGTTAACACACATTACTCACAAGCCAAAATTTACCGAAAAAAAAAAACAGTTGTTCATGACCATTAACTGTAACATATAGACATAGCTGTCAATCAACTATACCTCAGTAAACACATCGCGTTCGTATCTCTCTCAGTCCGCTACTTACCCTGCCATTACATACAAAGATAAATCAAAGTGACATTAAGTAAACTAACCATTCAGATACGTCCCGTCCAAGCCGTAATTGCCGAACTACTTCGGGGGCGTCATCTTGTTCCGGGTCCAACTCCGGTTCAAATTGATATGGTTGCACAGATGTGTCTTCAAAGCCTCCCGCTGCCATACTTTCATCAAACGATACCCTGTACTGTTGTCAAAGCTACACCCTATGTGTGTTGTGAAGACACGCCCCACAGAACTGGGGGGCGGGCTCAGCAGAGGTCATTAGCATTTAAAGGAA
This sequence comes from Cirrhinus mrigala, assembly GCA_036247105.1. NCBI lineage: Eukaryota > Metazoa > Chordata > Actinopteri > Cypriniformes > Cyprinidae > Cirrhinus > Cirrhinus mrigala. The sequence continues at coordinate 2,077,243 of CM070010.1, forward strand.
CATGTACTGAAATCAGTTGCTGAGAACAGAACTAGTTTTTACCAGGTAAAATTAGTGTTTTTTTACACAACCATTGAGAATTTTTAATTGAAGTATATTACAAACTTTTCATTAGGACCCTAACGAATCATATTAACTTATGGAAAATGGGCACCCGATGACCCCTTTAAGTGTTTTTGCCTGCATATTTCTCTATTTAACACATTAATGATGATTCTTCCCAAAGTTATAAATTCTGATCAGTCAGGCTTCATGAAATCCAGGTGTGCTTTGGATAATGTCTGACATGCTCTTTTTCGAAAGTCTTTAGAGGGCTGTGAATACTCCAGGACGAGGATGAAGCGATCTTCCTCCTCAAACCAGTCCAGCATGTGCAGCATGTAGAGGCTCAACGGAGCTCGATTCAGCAGCAGGTTTAGAGACACTTCTGCAAACAGCGGCTTGGAAAAAAGAGATCAACAAATGATTCGCTGACTTTCAAAATCACATTTCATTTGTAAGAAAGATTCTTAATTTTTTTTTTTTTTTTTTTTTAAGAGTTTGTGCAGTCGTTAAACTGAAATTAAAATGAACACACACATTTAAAAGTAATTTTAATACCCTGTGTTTAGAGAGCGCACCAAACAAACATGAGCTCACAAATAATAAAAATCATTTAGTTCATTTAGAGAACAGACAATACTATTAAAACTGAACGCGGCTGTTCAATACAGTGAACCGAACGACAGTCACATCACAGATCAGATTCATTTATCACGTGAAGAGAGTGAGTGGAGCTGACTGACAAGAAGAAAGAGCTGAGAAAGACAAAACCATGGTGAAAGAGTTTCAAAACGAAATGCAAAAGCGCCTGTTATAAACTATTTTGGATTTTGAAAAGCCTGTTAACTTTTGCCGTTTATCTCAGTTGATGGTGGAAGTTTCATATTTATTAGTTTCCACAGTGTTTGCTGAATTTTATTTAAACTGTCATTTATCTATTTTATTTCTTATTTATTTGGTTACACAGTGTTTACTGATTTTCAGTTTTGTATACCTATTTAAACTTTGTTTAATAGTTATTATAAAGTTATTATTTTACATTAGGGATATAACACAGTGTATTTTTATTCGTTTTGTTGATAAAAGTTCATTAGTGAAGAAAAGAGGGAAAACTGAAATGAACTAAAAACAATTGTTAGATGCTAAATTGTGCTGATTTGAAAGTGAAAGTAAAACTCAAACTATACCTACAGAACATATTGGTGTATTGTTTTCCTTATTTTATGTTAAAGTTCCTTTAGTTGGTCTTTAAAAGTTCTTTAAAAAGTCTTAAATTTACCATAAATCCTGCAGAAACCCTGAGTCACTTACCAACCTGTGTGGAAGAGCGAACATTGCATCTGGTTTATCAGAAGGACAGTGAGACTCTTTAACTGCCCTGATGGTGTGAGTGTTCAATATTTCTTCACATTCGTCAAGGTCCTTCTGCAGTACACTTAAAAACACAAAACACATGAAGCATATCTGCTCATGACTCCATTGAAGAGCTGTCTCTCTTTCAAGTCATTTAGTACAGTGGTTCCCAACCACGTTCCTGGAGGCCCTGGACGTCTACTTAATCAAACACACCTGATTCAGATCATCAGCTCATTAGTAGAGACTCCAAGACAGAGATTGTCTTACTACAGGGAGATGAGAGGCTCTGTATTACTTACTATTGGAGAAAGCGTAACGGCTAACTTGGATCACATGTTCCTTAATAACCAATCACATTACAGCCTTGACATCATTGAATTATTATTATTATTATTATTATTATTATTATTATTATTATTATTATTATTATACAGTGTAATTTTATTTTACAGTGCAATATGATTACTGCAATAGTATTTAATAATAAAATAAAATTAAAAAACAAAATAAAATTTATATTTTTAGCTATTATTATCATTTAAATGATAACAAATATGATAAGAAATATAGAAATGTTATGATTGCAATAATATAATATATTATAAACAGTGTTGGTGGTAACACATTACAAGTAACTCGAGTTACGTAATAATATTACTTTATTCAAGTAACTAGTAAAGTAACGCATTACTTTTGAATTTCTAAGAAAATATCTGAGTTACTTTTCAAATAAGTAACACCAGTTAGTTTTTCCCCATTTATTGATTGTCAAGTCTCCTGTGGGGAAATTGTGAGTAAACATGAAGTTACTGTATTCTGGACTAAATGTGAACATGCATTAATTCATATTACTCACAAAAAACAGATTCAGTTCCTCAAAATGAATAAAAACAGTGAAATGTAAACTCAGAATATGACGCAAACCTGCAATAATTAAATATGTTAAATAAAACAAATATCCTTTATGTATTTAATCCCATTTTATTAATCAGTGTCTTTGCTGCTGACCTTCGATATTGCAATTCAACCAAACTAATAAGCAAAAATGACTTTAGATAAACTAACATTTGTGCTTAATTTTTTATATCTGAAGAGTGATCTTCTCCTGCATAAATGAACTTTTCTTTCAGTCTGAGGTGAATTCATTTCACTTTTGGTGTAAAAGGGCTTTTACATTAGAATTGTTTTATATTAAAAACAAAGAAGCAAGTCCTGCCCAGATTTATAAAGCAACGCAAAAGTAACGTAACACATTACTTTCCATAGAAAGTAACTAAGTAACGTAATTAGCTACTTTTTCAGGGAGTAACACAAAACTGTAATGCATTACTTTTAAAAAGTAATTTTCCCCAACACTGATTATAAATGTATTATTTAAATTAACTGTTTTTATTGCAATAGTATTATTGCAATATTAATTGAATATTTTTTTATTTATTCTTTATTTTATTTTATTTTATTTTATTATATTATATTTTTTAACAACAATATCCTAAATATGATTTTGCATTAATAATAATAATAATAATAATAATAATAATAATAATAATAGAATTAAAATTCTGACTTTTTATTTTATAGCAGTTCTACCATTTTAATGGATTTATTGATATTTAAAAATGTATAATAATAAAAAATGATTGTTGTTGTTGTTGTAAAATACTAAAAATAGTTTTTATTGATTTGTTTATTGGTGTCAGGCGTTCACCACAGCCACCTCCATCTACTACCGCACCGCCCACTCGTTCTGCATCACCAGAGTTCTGATCACGTGCACCTGCAGCCACTTACCACGCCCTATATAAGGACTCTTTGTTCAGTACAACTTTGTCTGGTCTACCGTTCACTACCCTATATGTATTCCCGGACCTATGCACTTCCCAGAACTCTCCGGCGTGTGCATCAACCCTGTGACTATTCTTTGTGCTCCATCTACGAACGCATCTTCTACAGACTTGCAGTTAAGCTATAATATCCATCATTACAACCTGCTTTCTGTTTGCTGCTACATTGTCAATAAAACTTAGTTTTACGGCTTACTCCTGTTTCTGGTCTCCTCCCTTGGCTAAACGTGACAATTGGTATATTTAAAATAAATTAAAAATTATATGTTGTTGCTAATAATAACACCAATAACAAAATACAATTCTACTTTATTTATAAATTATAATATTTAAACTCAATTAAATTATTACTATTGCAATAATCACATAATAATAAGAAGAATGATAATAATACTGACTTTATTTTACAGTGCAACAAGATTATTATAATAATAACTTATATTTAATAAAATATACAGTATATAATGAATATTTTGTTTTTATTAAATACTTTTTATTTTTCAGTGTAATTAAATTACTCCAATCATAACATTTCTTTATTGTTATAAAACAATAAAATATTATTATTCTTATTATTATTTTTATAGTGTCATTTTATTTTATAGTGCAATAGTATTACTGCAATAGTATTTAATAATAAAATTAAAATCATATTTTTAGGTATTATCATTTAAATTATAACAAATAGTATAAGAAATACACAAATATGTTATGATTGCTATAGACATATTAACAAACATATCAATTATATAATATATTATAAATTATTTAAATGAACTATTATTATTGTAATAACATTTTTGCAATATTTATTCAAGAAAAAAAAATCAAAAATCAGCCAAAATATGATTTTTATTTTATCATTATAAGATGATAATAACATAAAGATGTTGTATTTGCAAGAATATAAATAAATAAAAACATAATATAAATTAAAAGCTAAATATGAATTAGTAATAATAATAATAATAATAATAATAGAATTAAAATACTGATACTGATTTATTTTACAGCAATTGTACCATTTTAATGGATTTACTGACATTTAAATAATAATAAATCATTATTGTTATTATTATTGTTGTTGTTAAATACTCAAATAGTTTTTTTTATTTGTTTATTGTTATATTTAATATTTTAAATATTTTGTTAATAATAATAACACCAATAACAAAATATAATTTTACTTTATTTGTAAATTATAATATTTAAACTCAATTTAAAAATTACTACTGCAATAATCATGTTGTACTGTAAATAAAATTACTGTAAATTACTGTAAATAAAAGGTCAGTACATAATTTATTTTACAGTGCAACAGGATTCTTGTAATAGTAACTGTTTTAATTTAAATAATATTTTTTTGGTTATTATTCAATTCTCAATTTTTATTTTACAGTGTGACAGGATTACTGCAATCATATTTCTTTATGCGTATTATAAAACAACAGAAAAAAAACTATTATTATTATTATTATTAATTATATACTAACATTTTATTTTACAGAGCAATATGATAACTGCAACAGTATTTAATAATAAAATTTAATTCATATTTTGGCAATTATTAGAATTTAAATTATAACAAATATAAGACGTTATCAATAATATTCAATAATAATAATAATAATAATAATAATAATAATAATAATAATAATAATAATAATAAAATATTAATAATATAAAATATGAACTATATTTTATTGAAATGACAACCAACAATTAAACAAATAAATAAATAATAAATAAAACTCAATATTATTGCAATAATATTACAATGTTTAATATATCTTCAATAAAAAGTCAGTATTTATTAATAACTATAATAAAATAAAATATGAATTTTATTTTATAATTAAAAGTTAAAACAAATTATGTTGTAATATTTACATCAATATCAATATATATCAATATTATTATTAATTGTAATTGGAAAAATACAATTAAAATGCTATAATATGAAAACACTAAATATTAAATAAGTTGGTTATTTTTAATATATTATTACTACTTTTTTATTGCAATTTATATTAATAAACAAAATGTTATTTTTTACTTTATTGTAAAAATACCAATTACACAAATAAATACTCTTACTATTGCTGTAATCATATTGCACTGTAAAATAAAATTTCAGTATTTAATAATAATAATAATAATAATAATAATAAAATCTGAAATAGTAATTACATTTTCCTTAATATTATAAGTTACAATCAATCAATAATAATAATAATAATAATAATAGCTTTGCATTATTAATAAAATGTTAACAAATCCATTAAAAAGAAAAAAAAAAACAATTGCTGTAAAGTAAAACATTTAGTATTTTAATCCTATTATAAAATCCAATAGTGTACCTTACTTGTATATAATTAGTTATCTTTACTTAGTTGCTCTACTTACTAGGTTTTATCAAGTTACAGCTAATTTCAAGGCGAATAAAACAGTTTACGTCCTGCTTTGAGTAAGGCTTACTTAAAATATTCAAGTAGCCACCACAAAACCAATGACATGAATACACCAGTGAGAGGCAGCAGTGCGCTAATGTGTTGCTAATGTGCAACAAAACCACAGAAGAAGAAATGAGGACAGTTAGAGCATGCACAACAAGCAATGTTTTGAATTTGTGCTGACATCGGTTGGCTCCAGCTAACTGGCGAAGAATTTGCTGAAACTGGGAAAAGAAGCAGAGACTGCTTGCATTTTTACCACTGGACAAAGATACTAAGGTAAGTTATCAAAAAAAATTATTGTGTGTAAATGTATCTTTCTGTCTGCTGCTAATTTTAACTGACTTAGGCCTATTTTGTACAACTGCTGCATGTAAAGTAGACAAAAGACAAGTGATTCTGTTTACGCTAGATGCTTTTTTACTGTCACAAATGTAAAACTTTGTAGTTAGTTTTCTGTTTTGCCCAGAGTTGATGCAGCAAACCCATGTTGATTTTAAGTTAATTTTTCAATTTACAATTTTATCATCATATATGTTTTAATATGTCACAATTATTGCCATTGCATGATTACACCTTTGTGGTTTAAACTAAATGAGCTCTTTGTCTCACAGTAATTGTTATTTCTACAGTAATACAGAGGAAATGCTGCTTTTGAATTGATTTTATGACTGTGGCCTCAAATAGATATGTATAGAAATGTGGATACTTTCTTTCTTTCTTTCTTTCTTTCTTAATGTAACCCTTCTAAAACATGCAGCTATCAAGGAATGAATGTGTCTGTAATCTAGAAGCCACAACACTAGTGTAACTTACTTTTATTTGTCATATTTAGGACAAGTGTTTGTGGCAACTGCCTTCTCTGAACAGCGGTCTCATCAGCACAGGCCTCAGTACACTGGAGGTGAGAGATTTCAAGCTAATACACAGCAGTACGGCAGTTTTTTTTTACTCAGTAATCACTGTCCTACACTATTTACAATTTCATTAAAAAAAAATGTTGCATATGCAGTATACCTGTAACCACTTTTTTTTTGCCGATTTAGGAGGACACTTTACACCCTACAGCCCCTATAATGTATGTTGCTACGTTAATTTTCAAAATTTTAAAATAAACAGTCAATGACTTCTTTATTGACACTTTGACAAAAACATTTGTACTGTAACATTTGAATGTGTTCAACTTTTTCTTTTTTTCTTTTTTTTTCACTTCTAGAACCCAGATTTGACAGCACTGCACACCCATCTCAGGCCTTCCTGTTTCATTTTGCGATTAGCCCAGATACTTCTACTACTAACCCGCTTTGTAAGTTCTAAAAAAAAAAATACAACTTAAACAAGCACTTAATTGTGGGAAAATGTAATTTGTATTTGCTCTTATATTACTGAGATACCTCTATAAGATTAATGTTGATTATATACCTAGTTCACCCAAAAAAGAAAACTATGAGATTTAATCTGCCTCATGTAATTCCAAAATGAACAAAAGTCACGGGTGAGTAAATGATAACAAATTTAAATTTTTGGTGAACCAGGCAGGACAGATAACACTGACAAATAACCATCCACATTTCCCTACTTAATATTTTATTTGTTTGGTTTTTATACAGGTGTCTGATGTTGATGCAGTCTGGACACTAATATCTGTTGGGTTGCTGACCATCATTGAAGATGATGTACTTCTCCAAATCTTCTCTGCCCTGTGTCTTCTGCCATCATTGTTCTGGGTGGTACTGCAAAAGAACAGTCTGTAGAATCTACATCAGCTGTTTGCTTCTGGAATGTCATTTGGTACATTTGGATTACTGCTACATTTGGATTGCCCTAATACCATGAAAAACACTTGGAGGTTCATTCAAAGAGTGGTGCTTTACTTGGGACCCTGAAACTAAAGTGACTTTTTGAACTTTAATTATATAAACCATTGGCAATGTGTGCAGCCTACCCAGTGCCATACTTAAACTCATCCTCCTACTGCTACCTCCACTTCTTACACTAAGCATACCCTAAATCAGATTGTTGTTTGTTTATATTTAAAACTACACTGAAAACCATTTAAAAAATACATTACCTTTAACTTTGAATTGTCACTGCCTTAAATGTATGTGTCATATGAATGGAACATTGTTTTCATTAATTTGTAATGGATTTTTGAAGCACTTCAGTTACTAGACTAGTTACTATTACTACTTAAATTACTAGTTAGTAATTTAAGTGCTTAGTTGCATTTACTTGAACAGAAATCTAATTTATTGCTAAAACCATGCAAACCGATAGCCTTGAATAAACCAAGTAAGCATTACTCTAGCACCAGAGTAACGCTTACTTGATTTAAGGCAACCGGTTTGCATGGTTTTAGCAAGTAAATTAGATTTCTGTCCAAGTAAATGCAGTGATTCTGAGTTACCAGAACTTGCGTGTAAGTTTACAACACTAAATAAACCTTTGTAAGTACAAAATACTGTTCTTATTTCACTTTACTTGGTTTTTTCAAGGCAATCGGTTTGCATGCTTTTTTTTTAAGTAAGGTTTACTAATTAGAATTTACAGTGTGGCTTTGTAGTTTTTTTTTTTTTTTTTTTTTCAAACCACCAAATATTAAAATACGGTTAATACAGCTCAGCAATTGATAAATGTATGTAAAATTTCCTGTTTTAAATACGCATAGCCTGCTAGCGTATGAGGGGGAGCAGCTGTATTAATGTTAACGTTAACCGCCGAGTTGGTTTCGTCATTGTTATTCACTTGTGTGATGAGCATATACGTGTGAATAATTGCAGAAAACGGCAACTAAACTAGTCTATCCGTAGTCCAGCTAAGTTAACTGTAACAGTTAACTGTAACCATCAACTGGTGTAATGGGACAAATCCCGGTGCGCTGCAGCGTCAGAGGCCGGTTGAAGTAAACCTTTTTTTATCGGCCGTCACTCTGGGTGAGTTCTCACACCATGTCGGAATAGCCAAAACTACAATATTACTGTGTGTAAAAAGCTAACGTACCATCTCTGTGTATAACTCGTACTTACAACTATAAACTCGGTGAAAAGTTTTCAGAGAGCCCGTACTGCTCACATCTGTACCAAAGCACCGCTGAAACATCATCCGGAATCACTCAAATGGCGGAGGCATAACGTAGTAAAGAAATTATCGCGCTTAAGGGACGATTTTCTCCCACCCTTACCCTACTGTTATTAATTTGAAGTGGTTTTTTCATCAGTGTAACCACTGATGTCACATGGACTATTTTAATAATGTCCTTACTACATTTCTGTGACTTGATATGGGTAGGACCCTTGCTGTCTATGGAGGATCAGAAAGCTCTTGGATTTCATCAGAAACATATTTGTGTTCTAATGATGAACCAGAGGTCTTACAGGTTTGGAACAACATGAGGGTAAGTAATTAATGACAGAATTTTAATTATTTTTGTGAACTAACCCTTTAATGACATGTTTTTATCTTTGGTCTATGTTATTTTTGATGAATTTTGTATTTAATTAAAATACTGTGTTTTGTTTGTCATTTAATTTTGTTATATTTATTGTAAAGTAAATGGTAAATACAATTAAAAATATGTAAGTAAAAAAAAAAAGTAAATATAGGATATTTGTATATACAAAATATAAATTAAATCTACGCAATTTTTTTGTTTCGGATTTACTATTGAATTACTATTGCATTGCATAAAGATTTTAATTATATTTACTCAATTTTATTAATCGAATTATTTGAATCTACTTAATTTTTTTTAGTTACGTTTACTTGATTCTTAAAGTATATTTCAATGATTTCACAACGTTAAAATTTACTTAATATTTTTCAGTGTAAAAATGTTTCACCAAAAAAATTGAGCAGATCATAGTAAAAGTTTTTACAGTGTATTATTATTTATTTATTTATAATTAAAATTATTTATAGTTGATACAAATATGTCAGCTGAAGTAATATGTGCATTATATCTAAGGCAATACTTGTTTAAATCAATTCAATATACAAATAATAAAAATAATAAATAAAAAATATGATTTTTGTAAACATACTGTGATTAAAACACATGAAGTTTTCCTGAAAAAATGCCAATAAAAAAGATTGGAAATATAATAATATTTATAATAAACTTCATGTTTATAGTTTCTATCCCCCCCCCCAAAAAAAAACAAAAAACAAAAAACACATTAACTTTAAAACTCTGAAAATGTTTTAAAATAGATTCTGACAGCTTTTTTTATTTAAGGAGATCCCATAATACAACTTTACTGTATTTACAAAATATTGTATTATAGTAAATGCTGTGATTATTGTCATATTTTATAATGTCAGAAACTCATTTCAGTCTTGTGAGGAATTGATTATATTCATGATACAAACATCAATTAAACTCTGATTTCAGGTTGATTTGTGACTGTGTTTTATTATTTATGTGCAAAAACAAGAGAAACAAATGAATGACATGTTCATGAATCATGTTTTTATTCAACTGAAAGATGATTTTGATCACAATAAAACAAATGATTGATGAGACACGACAATAAAACACAAATATACTTACACACACACTGATCTTACTGTCTATATGAGGATTTATCACACACATTTATTCTGATTCATGTTCATATTCATGTGATGAAGAGACTCTATAACATCTCACTGTTACTGATTCATCATCAGCTCAAAGCATTATGGGTACAATCTCTCATCAGTCTATTCTCATTCATCAACACAGTGAAACTGATGATCCAATAGAATAAAACCTAAACCCAGGATAGAGCATCTGAGTGAATGTGATCTGTTCAGTGTGGATGAGACTCATTGTGTTTCTGGAGATGCTGTAGAAGGACAGAGTTCCTGCACTCTCATCCACATACACTCCTATTCTACTGACATCATCATTCACTCGTGTTCTACTGATGATGGGCTTCACAGGGAGATCAGTCTCTATCTTATTGTGTTTGAATGAGTATCTGTCAGGAGTGCAGTACAAACTCCAGGACTGATCATTAGATCCAAACTCACACTCTTTACCCCGTCCCTTCCTGCTGATGCTCTTATATGACACTGATATACACACACATCCACTCCACTCAATCTCCCAGTAACAGCGTCCACACACACTCTCTCTACACAACACCTGATAAAACACATCAAATCTGTCTGGATGATGAGGATACGACTGATTCTTTCCCACACATGTCACTGTTCTGTTCTCCTCAGACAGACTGAGTTTAGTGTTTGCTGTGTTTGGATCCAGTGTGAGAAAACAGGCATCTGAACACAAGAACAGACACATTTATAACACAACAACAATCACTACAGCTGTGTGTGTTGTGTGTTGTGTGTGTGTGCGTGTGTGTGTGTGTGTGTGTGTGTGTGTGTGTGTGTGTGTGTGTGTGTGTCTGTGCACCTGGTATTTATCACGTTGTGGGGACCAAATGTCCCCACAAGGATAGTAATATCGGTAAATTTTGACCTTGTGGGGACATTTGTGAGGTCCCCATGAGGAAACAGGCTTATAAGTCATGTAGAATGAGTTTTTTTGAAAAGGTAAAAGTGTGCACAGTCTCCTGTGAGGGCTAGGTTTAGGTGTAGGGCGATAGAAAATACGGTTTGTACAGTATAAAAACCATTACGCCTATGGAATATCCCCATAAAACATGTAAACACAACATGTGTGTGTGTGTGTGTTGTGTGTGGTGTGTGTGTGTGTGTGTGTTGTGTGTGGTGTGTGTGTGTGTGTATGTGTGTGTGTGTTTGTAAACATACATTTCTTCAGTCCTGCTGTAATCCTGGATTCTCCTCCATGATCAACACTAGAAAACACACACAGAGACATTCAGACAACAAACTGTTGCTATGGAGTTGCTAAGGTAATTAAGGTGGTTGCTAGACTGTTGCTATGCAGTTGCCAGGATACTTGGGGTGGTTGCTAGACTGTTGCTGTTTTAACAGGTGATAATTATTACTCTAATAACACCCAACAGTATATTGTGTTTCTATAGAGTGTAATTTCTGAGCTGAGACATTAAGAATGTTGAATTTGACCGTGATTAAGAGTGTCGAACCCAAAAATGCAGACGAGTGTTCAAAACTAGTAACTTTCATCGTGATCAGTGAGAAGTGATGCCTAAATATACATATAGTTGAGATAATCTAGCAAACACAGTACGTTGTGAGGATGTTGTCAGTTGGTCGTCATTTGGTCAGTGTGACATTATTAATGACAACATCACGAGGACGTCATGGTAACGTTCCATTTGTTATTATTCTGGCGAATGTCCCAGAAACGTCATGTGCACGTCCTCAAAAGACGTCTCTAGTGAGTCACATGGTGAATGTTGTAGTGTCGTGGTCAGCTGGTCTCCAGATCACTTTTCATATTGTTCACTACATGTATTAGACTCTTTTTAAGGTGTAGATCATTATATATCACCTATAATATGGGAAATAATAATTAATGGCATCATGCAAAATGCTTGATGTATTCAGTATATGTAAATACAGTAATTTATGCCATCATTTAAAATGTAGATATATATTTGTCATCAAATTAATGACAAAACAAAAACCAAATGGTAATAATTTATGTATGTGAATGACAGAGATTTATTGAAAGAGGGCACGGGACAAATGAACATTTAATTTAAATCAGCGCACGTCACTTTCTGAGTACTGCGTCTGTGTGCCCAGACGGACATGAAGGAAAAGGTAAATATACTTTTATTCATCGTTTTTGCTGATATGATGTTAGATATCATGTAAGATGAGTAGTGTTTTGTATTTTTGTAGGTTTTCTATATTAATTTTGTAAATAAATGCTGTGTTTGGTTAGTTCATGTCGTGGTCATAGTCTGTGCGTAGCCTCGGTTTAGCTCATAGTCAGACCGGATATTTGTAGCCCACTGATAGTCAAAACTGACTGACTGTAGTTTTTGTAGTGTGTGCATGTTTAAGAGTTCAGGGAAGATAATCTGCAAAGATCCTCCTTATGTGTGCGCTGCAACCAGATTTCATAATCGGTTCGGATTTTAAAAATCCTGTAGTGTGAGCCCGGCTTTAGTAAGAGATCACTGCTGCAAGATCCCGCCATAATCATTTCCGCCGTTTTTAAACAGTAAACGGTACAATCAGAAAACATAACCTAATAAAAACAGTAGGGGTGAAATAATTATTCCATGTACATTTGAGGTTAACGTGTGTACTGGGCTACGTTTTAGTTACAGCAGCATCACTGTGTTGTTATGAAATCAGTTGTGTCAGACAATTTGTATCCCTTGTACACTGTCACATAAAATACTACCTGCCTGCCATTGGCATGTGTTATTCAGGTGTCAAAGTTGTGCAGAATTGAAGGAAGAAACCTCAAAGACGGTGCCAGAAGGATGTTGGACAGGTACAGCCTTCAAATCATGTCATATTAATCAAATATTGTGGTGTCGATACTCAATAAGTTACAACGCAAATCAGAATTTTAAAAAATAATTCCTTTACTGGTTATTTTGAAATGTCAAACTTTGTCCACAATTAACAACCTCAATCTGTATTATATTTTAGAGTTTTAAAAAATTCACTGAATGGTGAAACACAATATATATCTTGTTTTTGTTTTTAGTGTGCATCAAAGCAAAAGAGAATGACTCTCTGTCACAATTAGTGTAATTAAAGTAAATAAAAATAAATAAATAAATAACAGTCGAAATAGCTTTTCTTATGCTGTTTTTGTTTCTTATTTGGCAGATGCAGTGATGATCAACTTCCTGGCACCAACAGAGTTGGACTTGCAGTTGGGAAGCATTTTATACAAGAAATAAAACCAATAATTAATCATTTTAAAACTGTTCGTTGTTTTTTCTGTTAAAATAAGTAAGCTAATACAAGGGTTACTTTTTTTAAACATGTTTTAATTTATCAGTAATGTTTTAATGGTAAGTGTGATAACATGCTCTTGATTTGTATTAGACTTATTTCTTAAGGTATTTAAAATATTTTATTTTCATTTTTTATTTTTATTAAGTTTTTAAATTACAGTTTTATCAAAATATTTATAGTTAAGTGTATTGTATTTATAATATTATATTTTGTCATTAATTCTTTTGCATTTTTATCATTTTGTATTGTCTTAAGTTGTTAAAAAATGTTATTTTTCTTAATAAAAGCTGTATATATTGAATTTGTCTATTAGATGTATATTTGTAGGCATTCGTTAGCTGTCAATTTAATGTCTTAAAAATTGTTTGCTGGTAGAGAGCTGCTCTGCCACACAAACGCGTGTCTACCGTGTTCTGCTGCTTTAATGTGTGGTTTCTGTAACTTACAGTGACGGAGAAATGAGCTGTTTGTCATCTGAAAGTTTTATATCCGGTCTCCACCGGACCTGCTTCCTCCTGTCAGTTTATTGTTCTGCACGCGGCTCAAATGCTCCGATCTCCGCTCACATTGAAAAGCTGCTGTCGGTTAATGATGATTTGATGATGAACTCACAGCTCGATGAACCTTTCTCACTTTTCCGGGTTTCTCATAGCGGAAGTCGTCATAGTTGGGTAAAATCCGAGTGCAGTGAATGGGAGAGTGTCACAAATTGCGCAAATAGCAAAAGAAAATCTCCACGATAGTGTTTTCACGACTTTCAATCAAAAGAAAAAAAAACAGAGAGACTGATATCAGCAGTCAGAAGAGAGAATGATGTCAGATTTAACTTCTCTCCCACAGACGCGGCATTAGAAACACCCTCACATTAGCGTTAACTCGTTTTTGTAACTTGATGAAAAGGTGATATAATACAAAGTTTAGTGTTATAAATGTAAATATGTTTTTCAAAAAATCAAAATATGAAAAATTTCCAGTATTTAAAACGATGATGACCGCCCAGACAGCAGTGACATTAATTTCCTGTTGGACAGGATAGAAACTGTAAGAGAAGACATCTGTAATGTGGGCCTGTTATATTAAAGGTAAGTTATACTGCTGTTTAGTCATTCTTCAGAGATTGTGGGTCAGTATGATTTGTTTGTGCGTGTCTTGTAAACTCTTTGCAGCTCTTTTTACAGTCAGAAAGCAGCTAGTTTGTGATGCTAACAACACTAGCGGACTTGCTGATTGTGAAGATCATCAGACAAGAAGCTTTAAATAGTTTTTTTTTTTTTTTTTTTTTTGTAATATAATATATAATTGCAACTCTAATAATAAAATGACTAGTCTGTGAAGGTTTCTACCGAGTACAGTATCCTGACATGCAAGTAATGTTAAATATCATACTGTTCTGCATGGTTTAATAGAGATCAAGATCTGCCCTTATTGAGATATTTTATACCTTTCTGGAGTTTTATTTTTTAGGTTTTGCTGTATTTAAGAATATATTTTTGCGGTATAAGTACCAAATACCATCTCAATATATTTTTACAGCTCCTCTCTCAGGAGCTCTGTTAAGAACAGGTTGATTTTGGCCTGTCTAGTTAATATTCATGAGGCCCTATTCTGATTGACCTGTTATAGCATTATAGTAACGCACAGCCAGGCCAACCACAGGTAACTAGGGTCATGTATGCTGTAGCTAGGGCTGCAACAACTAATCGATAAAATCGATTATTATCGATAATGAAAATCGTCGACAACGATCCGCCCGCAGTGCACGTACAACTTCACAGAATCACGTCAAATTACAGCACTGAATGACGCATTTCTATAGACACAGTTGTATATGTAATCATAAATAATTGTAATTATTTATATTAATTGTAATTAATATATAATTAATATGTAATTGTATTAATTGTAATTATTTATATACATTTCCCTTTGAGCTAAATCGCGACATTTAATGGTGGAGAATGCAGGCAGTCGTTTAAACATTATTTGCAAGCAGATTCAATATCAAACTTGTGTGTTTGTCTCATAAGTTTTATTAACGTCTTACACATGCAGCTTCTGATAAAGTCAGATAGACTATAGCTTGAATGTGCCCTACTACAAGCAGTAGAAACTTGTTCAATGCTATAACGCATCTTTAAATCGTACGATAAGAAACTAACCTGATGTTAGCGAAGAAATCCTAATTTCTGTTGTGAGTAGAACGTAAGCCTTCTCTGACAAAGAAATCCCAAATTAACAGCCCGTATAAATGGTACCAGAATGAATTTATCTAAATTTGGGTGAAGAAATCCCCACTTTTAGCTTTAAATGTGCGAGTCTTCTCTGACGAAGAAATTTCAGATTAGCAGCCCACATAAATGAATAAATTCATCTAAATTTGGGCGAAGAAATCCCCACTTTTAGTTTTAAATGTGCAAGTCTTCTCTGACGAAGAAATCTCAGATTAGCAGCTCACATAAATGAATAAATTCATCTAAATTTGGGTGAACAAATTCCCACTTTTAGTTTAAATGTGCAAGTCTTCTCTGACAAAGAAACTTCAGATTAGCAGCCCACATAAATGAATAAATTCATCTGATTTTGGGTGAAGAAATCCCCACTTTAAATGCATAAATCTGGTCTGACAAGGACATTTCAGATTAGCGGCATGAAATAATCTGCATGGCGGAAAAAATCCCACTTGCATTGATATTAATACTGGGCGACAAGAAATCTTGCTACGGCATAGTTATTTTTTTTTTTTAGGTGATTTGAGCAATGTTCCTCGTTTCTCTGAATTAAGGCCTTCTTGTAACTATCGCATATCATTGTAATCATTAAGATTATGCAATTGAATAGCGAATTAATGGTGAAATTCTAGCTCAGCTAACTAGTAATTTGCCATTGTCTGTGAAGTGAATGTGCTGTTTTGATTTGTGAATGAAGTTGTATGCGATAAGTCATAACTGACTGCGTGTGAGTTTCCCATGCATGTTTCACAGCAGCACAAGTTCTGCTCAGCTTGCTCGTTGTTGTAAACAAACATCGGTCTCTTAGCAACGTCTGACCCCGGAAGTTGAGAGCAGACTCTTCCGGTTCGATCTGATAACAGCATACACATCACAGACCCCTGTGTAAACTGAGTAGAACTGAGTGTAGCCAAAGCTAACACTTTAGCAGCCGTACAGGCACATAAGCTAAGCCCTTTACCTCAACTATTAACTGTTAGCATCCGACTAACATTTAGATACGTGTGAGTGTAAAGCGTAACGTTCACGAACCTCTTCTCTCTCTCTCTCCCCCTTTCTCTTGGTTTCACCTCCTATTTGTGCTATCACCTTCTGTGTAGGCTCAGTTAGTTTGGCCCCTCCTCACACACTTGGGTTTTAACTGTTACTTTGATATTGACTTTATTCTACCTCGCTTGGAGTTTATTTAATTTATATACCCTCGTTTAGCTTGAATGTACCAATTCAGCTAAGTTGATTTTAATTAAATCACAAATTTAATTAAATCAAGTTATTTACTTTTCCTTTAGTTTCCTAAAGCTATTAGGATATTTTAATTTTTCTTTCACCTTATTTTAGTTTATCTGACCATCACTATCTTCCCTCTCGGTATAGGACTATAGCAGTTCTAGCAACTGTTGTCCCCTTAATGAACCGTACAGGTTATTAGTAGACTAATTCCCGTCTCTCATTACTCCTTAGCAGTCAGGCCTATTACATGAGGTACAAGTACCGTTCACCAAGCCATAGGCCCTGAGAAGACTAGAAACACTTCCTAGTGATTCTGCTTATTTACCTTGAGATGTTTGATGCGTCCCTGCTAGCTTAGCTAACAGTCTCCCTAGATTTATGACACTCCTGCAGCATTCCTTTGAACAAGGGACAACTGCGTAGTCATATCTCCTATCTTAAACTAAATAAGGAAAGCCCTTCCTTCTACCTCTGTCTCTTTCTGATTTTATTTCAGTCTTGTTTTATTTGATACCTTCATAGTGACCAAACCTGTGAACCATCAGTGTTTTGAGTAATTATTTGACTACAGGTAAAGCCTGGTCATCAGCTGACCCCTGCTCACAGCCCATCAAAGTTACTCAAACCCTCTCTTTGTGCTGACCCGCACAAAACCTTAGCACCCCACTTCACTAGCTGGCCTAACCAGCTATTAACACCTTACACGGCCTAGAGAGCCGTTCCCTATACAGATAGCTTAACACCTCTGTGTGTACTTGCATTTGCCGTCTGCCTTTCTCTTTCGTATTCCCACAAGTGAACCAGCATGCCTCAGACATCCAGCCCTGCCACCCACCAGGAGCACCTGGGGACCCCGCAGAGCACTGGGATGGACATCCTTCAGCCTAAAGCAGTCAACAACCTGCAACGGCAGAGAAAGGAACAGCAGGACTGCGACACAAGTGGACACCTCACACCCAGCCTGGACAATCAGGAGCTGACCAGCGTCACCTTCTCATTGGCCCACACCCTCAAGGGCCTCAGACAGGAGGTAAATGAACTGAAACTGCAAGTCACAGAGTTCCAAAGGGAACTGACACCTGCTCAGCAAGAGAAGGAACGGGACAGGTGCAAGGAACCTGACAGAACAGCACAACAGAAGGAAATCACCAGTCTTCAGGAGGCTCTAACAGCTGCCGGACACAGAGAGCAGCTTGGAAAGGCCATCAGACAAGATTTGGAAAGAGAACTGTTTCACACAAAGTCACTGTTAAGAACAGCATACGTAGAACTTAATGAGAGAGACACTAGAGCTAAGGCCTTAGAAGGCCATCTGCATGCAGCCAGAGCTGAAGTCCAAACCCTGACTCAGCAATTCTGCAACATTAAAGAGGAGCTTGACATGGTTCAGAGAGAACTGAAACAGTCTTACAGGCTGTGCATGGACTCAAGTAAAAGACACCCTGCTGCACGTCACACAGCCAGCAGTGCAAACCCCCGTACCCCTGTACACAGATACAAAGGGGGGAGCCAAAGATCTTCTGCTTGACACTTCTCAAGTCGGCTTCCAGGAAACCTCAGCAGCCGCAGAGAGAACAGAATTAATTCAGACGAACCCTGAAGTGACACATGAAGTGACACTCAAAGAACTCAATCGAATGGCGAGAAACATCCCTGCATTCACACCAGAACTTGCAGGAGACCATGACGTCCACGCCTACCTGAGGCTTGTCAAACATAACACAGCATCAGACTCCTCCAGGGGAGGAGCATCCTGCAAAACCAGTCGACACCCCAGGAGCAGCCAGACAATGTTGGATAGAGCAACGGGCCCACATGCCCAACAGCAAAACCTCTACCAACACCACTTAGGCAAGCTTAAGTCAGTGCTGCCACCAGAGCAAAGCAACACTGCCAACATCAGACTTTTAGTGACGTTTAAGCAGAACAGAGGGCTAACAACCACCTGCTGCCCTTCTGCCATCATCACTAGGTCAGTCTGAAACTCTCTTCACACTACCATCTCCATTACGATTCCCTGCGACCCTCGGAATCACCTGCCCTCTCACAAGTGAGAGTTCAACCAGTTGTTTCAAACAACACCTAAAGCAACCATTTGACCCAGGCCAAATCACCTCAGGACGACAGGTGACACTGCCACAACACCTGCTGCACAAGCTCAAGGACCTGCACCTTGCTACTGCCTACACCACCATAGCACACCACCTGACAGCACCCCAACCACTCCTAGTGGCACCAACAGCCAGAGAGCAACCGCTCTCTCCCAGCCATGAGTGACAGGTGCGTGTCTGATTGTTCTGCACCTCGGACATCGCTCGCTGTTGTCTGTTGGACAGACAACAACGTTCGAAAGGGGGGAAGATATGTAGCGTCTGGACCAATCAGACATACAGTTATTTGTTACATTTAACAAATAATCTTCAAAACCAACAACCCCAGCTATATGCTGGAGTTTTGGAGACATCCCCCCAAAGCAACGAACACCCTGAAAGGGCACAGTTGCCAGGACGACGATCTGATAAGAGGTTTTATTGCCCGCAGGAATGCACATCTGCCCATGCTACATTTGCCATCAGAAAGACACAATGCCTATAGGCTCTTTCCTATTCATTCACAGACAAACCTTTCTTTGACCTTCCTATCACACATAGCCCAGGTCATTGTGTACAGTATTACTGCATTGTATTTTAATTTTGTCTGTTGTATTTGTATTTGTCTTTCTGCTGTTTTATGCATGTGTTCTGATAGATGACTAGTAGTATAACCCACCTATGCCATGCTTGGACTCTTTGAGTTCGTGTTTTGATGATCTAAAAGATGGTGTAAATTAGATGTTGATACCTATGCAACATATTAGTGTTTTAAGAAACCTTACTAGTTTTTGCATCAACACCCAATCGAATTACATATGCAAAATACCATGCTCACAGACAAAGAGTCGTAAACTTTCCCTCCAAAGGAGAAAGTTACCATTGGTTCGTGGACCTCCTGGAGGCGCAGCCTCCAGAGACCTTAAAGGCATCAAACGTTAGTCCGCCTCTCCTCCTCTTGACTCTCTTCACGCTCTTCTGCAAGATCTTCCGATTGCTGCCTGTGGAGGAACCCACAGGGAGCCTGAGCCGGCACAGGCCGTGCCCGGCGGGCCCGACAGGCCCCAACATCTAGAGCTATGGCTCTCACCACAAAGAGCCAGACACTTTTACTCAACCCCGGAATTCATCCTCATGAAATGTCCTCGAACAGACATTTCTCTATTCCGTGCTTTTAGCTTTCTTCACTCGTCTCACGTGAGTTCTTTCAGAACCTAAGAGGATGAGGAGGATGAGCTAGAACTCGTCGGAACTCTAAGCTGCGCCAGGCCTTGCGGCCTTGTCTTTCCATTCTCCAAAGACCACAGGACTTCAGCTGGGTCCCTCTCAGCTCTTGGTTCTTCTTCAATTGTCACATGGGAAGAAACTCCCAGTCACCATCGAGTCAGAACATCTTTGGAGTTCATCACTCTTCGGACCCAGAAGAACGTGATCGCGATTCCAAACCACCACTGCTCCAAACCATCAAGACTTTCACCCGAGACTGCATTCGGACACTTGTTCATCGACCAAGGCAATGCAAGTATCGTACATTTAACTAAACAAAACAGAGGTTTAGTATAAGCTGTAGACAGCACTGATGGTTTCACTCAGGTGGTTAACTGACTCTTTTCATAGCTACATTCTCTGGTCTCTCTAACTTCAGTTCTCACTGACCCTTCCCCCATGTATGAATGATTTCATGTCTGTTTGTTTAGATTAGTTATGTGTTAGTCCTTCGTTAATAAACTCTTGTGCACAAATTACATGAGTTTTGATTCTGATTCTGCCTTGCAAATTAATGTCCCTTTACGATTCCGATCCGAGCTACATGCTCTAATGCAATAGTACTTCAAGGAAGTTATTTTCTGTGCCCAAGAAAATATCATTTCTTAGAGTTGATATAAAACTTATACTGAATGTTCGCTGGACGAACAGATTAGTTGATGGAAAATTAATTCTGCTACAGTTACTACTGGCAGCTGATATAAATAATTGTAATTAATCATAATTAATTGTAATTATTTATATACATTTCCCTTTGAGCTAAATCGCGACACAGTGCATCTAAAAATAGTGTAGGAAACATATGAGATGCTGCAGGAGAGTTAAGTGATCCCAAAACATGAGAATTCATTATTATAAACTTGAAGCTAATAGCATAATGGCTTGCCCTGTGAGGCGATTTGACAGATCCGTTTGCATCCTCAGCATGAAAACTTTCAGATTACGGTCATATCCTTATCTGTAAATGTCACAAATTCACACAAGCATTTCCATTTATGCAAACAAGTCCATTCTGACCGTCTGTGTTAAGTTTAAATCTTTACTGAATGAGCATGTCAGACTGGAACACAGACAGGGAGACAATTAATACTCAGCGCAAAAACATTCATTGTGCCGAAACATCTGTCGTTGAATGTTAAATTTAGATTTAAAATACAACATGTAGCGCACGTATTTATGGAGGGTAGGAACTGTAAGGTAGGGCTGTGACGGTGGCAGATTTTTACCACCGCGGTGGTAATGGACCAACTACCGCCGGTGGCGCGGTGTTTTTATATATATCAAAATAAATGAGGCTCAAACATTATTAACAAACGTGCGTGTTTATTTTAGCAATTCCGTCAGTGAACAAGCAGCCAACAAAACGCTAAAATAAATCTCAGAAATAATACATTTAAATAAGAAAGTAGCCTAAATAAGTGTTAAATAGGCTATTAAACAAATATTCGTTCCAAAAAGTTCCTAACAACCTCGACAGCTCATCAGAATTACTGGCCCGAGTCCGACTGGAACCTGTCTTTTTTCTCTTTCTCTTCCCCATTGCACAGCTGCTGTTTTTAATAGCGAAGTAATTACATTTATTTTCGTTTCTTTAGTTTATAAAGTTAATTTAGAAGTATATCTGGAACACGTTTTGTTTGTGAAATTCAAGTTTTTTTTTTTTTTAAAGTAACGACCAAGCGGCAGACAGATCAATTTAGCCTTCTCAAGTCATCACGATTTAAATTAAAATCCATAGATATAAAAAACTTAAAGCATATCACAATATTAGTTTAATCGTTTAACCTAGATAAATGTGTGCTATTAGGCGCATATTCAGTCGTTTGTGCGGAGAGTGAAAGCTAAAGCGCTTTGCAGGACATGGAGGCGCCTGCGCTATGTGAAACTTCATTTTTGCTCATAAAGGTAAGAGTAATAAATTTACCTTAAATTATTACTTCACTACTATAAAACGAAATAATTCAAAACGAAAACAAAACTCTTTCATTAGCTATAGGCCTAATCCATAAAGATGCATTTAGGCACTAAAAGCACGTCCAGTGAGCAGATGGCGAGTCAGGATCGTCAACTTCATCTTTGCGACACTGACTCAGACAATACTAGTTTATTAATAAATAATTTTGAGTATCTCCTTACTTTTTCCCCGGCACATTCATGGTAATTGCTTTAGCTGGGGCTTTGCGGTCAGTTTAAGCTTACTGCGTGCATTTGAACGCGGAACTCTGCGCTGAAGGCATTTGCGCTTGCTGCTGCTGCTGCTGCTGCTGCTGCTGTTGGCGGGACACTAAACACCTCCACGGCAGAATAAAGAGCAGAAACACTGTATTTTATGCTTGTTATAGTGTGTTTTTCTTCAGATATTTGTCTTTTCTCTTTATTAGGACAGGTGGTCTAATAAATTGTTAAGCACTGTGCTTTCATAGCATTGAGAATGTGGAATCGTGTAATCTTGACAAAAAAATAAAAATTGGAATTTTAAAGCCAACTAATCGATTAATCGACCAACTAATCGATTGTCAAAATAATCGTTAGTTGCAGCCCTAGATGTAGCCTGCTGTGGCTTGGTGATACTCACAAGTAAGGTTAATAGAAACACCAGTGATGATGGTCACTGCTGAGGGAAATGTTGTTCGGCCATACATGTTTGAGCTGAACTCAGACCTTGAATCATCAACGACAGGAGACAACCAGCCACCTCCTCAAACACACTTACAACACAATGTTTCAGAATGGTAATTAATGTTTTGTTTTTCAAACACAGAATGCAGTAAGCTACAAAACATTGCTTTTGCAATGATGCAATGATGTGCAATGATGTAGTTTTCTGACATCCATCAACTGAACAGCGTTTTCTCGACATGTTTCCATGTTGCTGTTTCTCAGCAATGGCATGGATGTGATGTTGTCTGGGGGTTTGGCAAAAGGAGGGTGGGATGGTGGTGGTGCTCGAGGTGGACACTGAAGCTGGTGACTGTGTAGTCTGAACATCACATTTTTACAGAAGTCACAGCCAGGAAATTTGAGTTTTGACAATATGGGACCCTTAACTGTTTCCTCCTGGTGGACTGACCTGCCCAATTGATCCGAGCAGCTGATTTCTTAACCATCTTCAAGAAATGGCTAAAACACATCTCCTCCATCTTTATTTGACCCTCTAACTCTAGCACTCTCTATTCTAATTCTATTCTTTACAATTACAATTCTTTTTCTATTCTTTTATTTTCTAACAGCATGTTTTCTTAAAAAAAACTAAGACTAGCTTCTCTATTCTTGTTGCATTCTATTTATTTGTTTTCTTTCTATTTATTAACGAAAAGGGCCTCTAACACTAGCTTGCTCTATTCTTTTTCTGTTGTCTTTATTTTATTTATCATTGCTCTTTTTTTGATTTTGATTGCTGCCATTGTCCTCTTTTCTAAGTCGCTTTGGATAACAGCGTCTGCTAAATAAATAATGATAAACGTAAATGTCTGCTACTAGTTAAACAGCAGCTCTACTTTCATCATTCACTTAGGTCAGAGGAGAACCGGTCCCCAAATGAGACAAAGATTTTTTTTCTGCATTAGTATCACCTGATAGAGTTTGAGTTTCTTGTCACTGTCACCTCCTGACTTGTTTAGTTGGAGTCTGAAAGTCACGTAACTTTCAGAAATGTATTGAAATAACTCCATTGACTAAAACCACTGTATGAGAACAAAGCATAAACTGAATTAAACTGCACTATCATCTTCTGAAGAGATGCTTTACAGCCGAATTACAGCCTGCAACATCAAACTGGTATTGTACTGAATTGTATAAAGCACTAAAGAAATGAACAGGGTTTCCGCGGGTCTTAAAAAAGTCTTAAATCATTTTTCCATGAATTAAGGTCTTAAATCAGAGCAGCAAGTCTTAAATTCATATGATCATGGCATTAATTTTCATGAGGGATTGTTTCCTAATGTATTTCATTTTAAAGTGAAGCAAAAGCGTAATTTCTGTGCTACATGGCTTAGGTCGCTCCAAATCCAAATGAAACAATATGCAGTAGATGGCGGTATGTGCTGCTTCGTCTGTCAGTCACCCGAAGAAAAACTTGTCATTTTGATTTTTTTTTATTGTAATAAAAATCATTTAGTTCAGTTAGAGAACAGACAATACAATTAAAACTGAACGCGGCTTCTCAATGCAGCGTGCCGAAGGACAGTCGCATCACAGATCAGATTTCAATTATCACGTGAAGAGTTTGTTGAGCTGACTGACAAGAAGAGAGAGGTGAGAAAGACAAAACCATGGCTGAAGAGTTTCAAAACGAAATGTTTTAAAAAGTATTTTGGATTTTGAAAAGCCTGTTGACTTCTGCCACTCAATGTTTTTTTTTTTTTTTTAAACTATATATTACATGAAGTAATATATGCCATGCATCTAAGCTTTCTTATTCGTATTGCTAATAACCGTTCTTATTTATTTGGTTACACAGTGTTTACTGATTTTCAGTTTTGTACCTATTAAAACTGTGTGTAAATTATTATTTTATATTAGGTATATAACATGGTGTATTTTTATTGTTTTGTTAATAAAAGTTTGTTACGTTATGGTAATGCCGCTAATTTAAAAGTGAAAGTGAAATGTGTAGAGCCCTGCACGGGCCTTAAATATAGGCCCTAGCCCGAACTTTGTCCGATAGCTTATCGGAATTCTCAGCCCGAGTCCGTCCCGAGCCCATCTTTTTTTCCCCCTTCTCCCAAAACAGCTTATACTACTGTTTCAGCTATTAAAAGAGTTCGGTTTTGTATTGGTAAAGTGATTATATTTCGTTTCGTTTTTTTACTAGGTTAATTTAGAAAAATGTTTGAAGTTTTTTTGTTCATTAAATTTCGTTGCCTTGTACATGTGTAATGACAATAAAGTTGAATCTAATCTAATATAAGTTTTTGTTTTAAAAGTAGCCTAAAGACCAATAAGTGGCCAGCAGAAGACTGATAGTCTGTTTGATCAATTTTGCCTTCTCAAATCATCACGACTTGCCTAAAATAAAATATATAGATGTAAAACAGTTGAAGTATAAAACAATGTTAGTTTAAATGTTAAACCTAGATAAATGTGTGCTATTGGGCGCATATCCAATCGATTGTGCAGAGGAAGCTGAAGCGCGCTTTGCAGGACATGCGGCACCAGTGCGATCACTTGCATTTTTTCAATCATTTTTGCTTATAAATGTAAGAATAATACATCATTCGGAACTGTAAAGAGTACTTTTATTTGTGCGCACACACTATATCACTAAAACGTTGCAAACGGTGCTTTTATATATAAAAAAAAAACGTGATGCACTTTCTGTCGACTCAACAGGAGCGCTTCACAAAAATGAACCGAAACTCAGCGAATACATACCTCACAGACATGATAAATATATCTATTGAAAGCTTTAAATTATTACTGTAACGAAATAACACAAATCAAACAAAAACTCTTTCATTATGTAATCTGTAAAGATGCATTTCTCTCTAAAGGGTCTTAAAAAGGTCTTAAAAAGTCTTAAATGTACTCTCATAAAACCTGCAGAAACCCTGAATGAAGGTGACTTGACTTGTCTTATTTTGTGGTGTACTCTCATTTGTGTTTTTCTCTCTGTGATTTCCTCTTTGGCTCCTTCCATCTCATTGACAGAAAGCTGATCAAAGAAGATAAGAAACATTATCCAGAGTGCTGTCTGTGTCCTGTTGAAACTGTTGTCTATTCTTATGGTTGAGTTTATTTATTTATTTATTTTTGGCATTGCTCTTTAATCTGAGGTAATGTCAATTAATCTACTGTAATAGTGACACCAACGTGTAACTTCTAATATTCCAAGTTAGGGCTTTTTTGTTCCTACATTTACAAGTTGTTAATATTTTCAACATAAATGATAAATTTGAATATGTTTGTTTTTACCATTTATGAAAACTGTAGGAAGGTGGCTGCCTTTTTAGTTGTGTTTTCACTGTCTGCTCCTGTTTTGTGGCCAGTTATGGAGTTAAAGTTTTGTTTTGTTGTTAATTTGTTTTGTCTGATCAGTTTAGTTAAGATTTTACTCCTCAGACCAGTGCTTTATATTCCTTTATATTGTTGCATCCTGTAGAAACTATTAGGCTCATACAGATATACAGAGACACTGAAAAGTTTAAACAATAAAACCCTAAAACTCCTTCTGCTTGACATACTTGAGTTTGTCCAGTGAGCAGTTTGGATCCTCCAGTTTTTCAGAGAGCAGCTTGACTCCTGAATCACCCGGGTGATTGTAGCTCAGATCCAGCTCTCTCAGGTGTGAGGGGTTTGAACTTAGGGCTGAAGACAAATAACCACAGCCTTCCTCTGTCACCATACAGCCAGACAACCTACAAGCACATACAACAACAGTCCACATCACATTAGAGTGTTTGTTGTTCCTTTTAATATTGAACTGATTGTGACCAGTAAAAACAACTGGTCACAAAAAAGATAATTTTGTGTTTATTTAGCATTATCAGGAAGAAACAAATATTCCCCCAAATCATTGGACATTATATATCTTGCATTTAAATACAAAAGTAAAGTATTAGATCTCTCACACAAACAAAAGTGGCACAATACTGTTCCTGAAAACTTATGTCAACAACGTAGTAAAAGAAAGAATATAAAAATAAGATTTAAAAAACAAAACTTCTTGTTCTAAAATTAAAGAAGCAGCTGCTTGCAGATTCCCACAGTCGCACTTGTAAACACAACACTGAAATCCACACTTGAAGATTTTAAGCCTGATTTTCCTCCCTAAGCAATCAGGGAGGAATAGCCAGATTCAAGGCTTGTTGCAAATACATTTTTGTCCAAAAAAATCCTCAGTTGTGTGGTGTCATTATGATTAATTCACTGATCATGTCAGAGCAAACATATTTGATATTTATGACTCTTGATCGTGCTGCCTCTGATGTGACACCCATCATAGTTCCCCAGATCTCAATCCAATCAAGTGTCTGTGGGATGTACTGAACAAACAAGTCCGATTTATGGAAGCCCCACCACACAGCTCGTGACTTAAAGGATCTGCTGCTAACATCTTGGTGCCAGATGCCACAGCACACCTTCAGGTGTCCATGCCTTGACACGTCAGGGCTGTTTTGGTAGCAAAAGGGGGACCAACACAATATTAGGAAGGTGGTCATAATGTTATGCCTGTTCGGTGTATATGTGATGCGATCTGGGAAAATCCATGGGATGTCATGCTGGGGACATTTTCAATAAATTCGAAAAAGAGGTTGAATGTAACTTTTTTTTTTTTTTTGCCAAAATTAGGCTTTCATTCAATTATTATTATATAACATCTTTTCTATAATCTCTGAAAATATCTTGGCAAAATGCACAGAGAACTGGTGATTTATTGCAGCCATCAGAAATGACTGTGTCTTTCTCTTGTGTTAAGAAAGCACTAGGAGGTGCACCACAGCAGTTAACTTATCAAAATAAACCATGTAACCTATATAATAAAGGTGTATAAATGCACATTTCCCGCCAGTCCTATGTAAACTACAGCACAAAATGTTTATTTATTTATTTATTTATTAATATTGTAAGATGGCAGAGTTTTGAATTTTAAGTAGCTGCTCACTTCAAATCTTGCTCGTCTCAATCTGCTCAATCTTGGTGATGTCAGTGACCTAAACAATGTTATAATGGACTATTTCACATCCAGAGGTACAGACAAATGTATGTGTGTGTGTGTTTCCTGAATTACTGATGAATTACTGATCTTGACTTTCATTTACATCTGGAAGGGAATTTCATCTGAACTGCATTTTATCTACACTACATACTTGCTGTGCTAACATCATAGAGGAAACAAAAAGTGTCAGAAGGTTGAATCCATTCTTGACAAGCTCCTCTCATCATCTCCACAGGACTCTTCCTTTGTGACAATGGTGTTGTTCTGGACCTCTTGTTCCACAAGAGCAGCTAAATGTCCACCTGAATGTTCTCAAACTTAAATTTTGAAAAAATGTGTGGACATTTACATGTGAAGAACAGAAGTTGACCTAGGAGGACTACAAATCTGCACTATCAAAAATCCTAGCACAATATTAGGGTAAGTATTTAGAAGTATTAACACTCTTTTAAATACTCTTCTAAAGACTTTAGATCTGTTCCCTAGTTTCGCTAAAGGAGAGGCCATAATGTCTTAGTTTAATAGGGTAATTATGATTTAATTTAAAATGTGTCTCTACCTTCTACCTGACCTTCCACCTCACTCTACACTTCTTCTCTGTCCATGTCTTCTTACATTTTTTCCTCTCGCTCTTCTTACTACACAAATGTAGTAAGGATGTACTGTGTTTTACATTCACCTCTCTGATCATCTCTGTACCTCTGTACCTTTGGTACGTTCATGCAACTGATTATGCAACTGATTTGTCTGTGGTTTCCTACATGATCAGCTCCTACTGTCATGTTGCTCAAACTGTATGACATGTATATAGTTCTCTGTGCTATAGTCTTACCCCTCAAAACATCAAGTCATTAGCTCATCGTATGTCTTTGCAGTAAATGCTACATTTTTGATCTAGTTGTCATAAACTGTCAGGCATATTCTACACATTTCTATTAGACTTTTTGTAAATTTGTCATGAATTGTTCAAGTGAATATTGACTTTCACTAATGTCGAGACTACAGGTCAACCAATGATAAAGCAGTTCTCTGAAACCGCTCAAAAGTACATCTCAACATCTCATGAACCTTCATTTGGAAACATATATAGACAGAGGACAACACAAGACTTACAAATTCTGACAGTGGACTTTCTCATTTTTATTTTCACCTTTGCCCATATTTCTTTTTATTTTCTATTTCACTTTGTAATATATTTGTATTTGCTTTTTTTGTCAGACCACTAGTAAAAGTGTAACTGAATCCTATCCGGTCTTTTTCAATCAATATCCTGCATACAGTAATGTGTAATTTCAAAGAAGAAGAATACGAGGTGAAAGAGGAGGAGGAGGACATAAAGAAGGAGAACAACGTGGAAGAGAAATAGGAAGGGCAAGGGCAAGAAAACAATTTTTGTTGTTGTTTGTTGTTTTGTGCTGTATGCTACACTGCAATAAATTAAGGATTAAAACACTTGCAAATGCATACATTTGTTGTGTGTAACACCCACACCAGGCTCCACCTTCACAGACTCGCAGCGATCAAAATCACCGGTGTATTGATTCCACACACCTGTCATCATCACCTGTTCCTGATCCCAGCACCATTCACAGAGCACTATAAAACCACACACCACTGTTCACTCACTGTCCAAGCTCGTTCTACGTATGTGGACTCTAACCATTGTTTCTTATCTCCATACTTACCTAACTCCTTACCTGTTTCCACACAGAAGGCTCCGTGATTCCTCTCCTTCGTCTCCGTGTATGCAAGTGGTGTGTGGCGGTGATCGTTTGCTCTTTCCCGAAGTGGGTACCTACAGGAAACCAACCAAAAGACTCCTTAGTTTGTTTATAGTACCCTGTATTGGAAGAAGTTAAGTTTGCTCTCCTTTGTTTGTTTAAATCTCCTGTTGAATAAAGATTGTTGACTTTCATACCTCCTGAGTCTGTCCGCTGCGTTACAGAAGCTCGGACCTTCACAACTTCGACAGGATGAGTTCGGATTATCCATTTCAGGAGTCCGTTGATACCCTTCGGCGAACGATCCTTTCCACTCATCACCAGCCACCACCACCACCGGCACCCACGCCTACACGAGCACATGCTTCAAACCCGGAAGTAAACAACTCCTCTTCTCCCCCCGCCGTGGTTTGTCCCATGGTGCGATCGACGCCCTTCTCTGGCGCGGCGGGGGATTGCAAAGGATTCCTGTTGCAATGTTCGATCACTTTCGCTACCTACCCGAGTGTGTACAGTTCTGACAGTGCTAAAATAGGTTATGTCATTTCATGCCTCACAGGATCTGCTTTAAGATGGGCAGAGTCGGTTTGGAGTCAAGCGGGACCAGCAGTCAGCTCATTCTCAGCATTCGCTCGACACTTTATGGAAGTCTTTGGACGCACGGATCATGAATCATCCGCTGGTGAGGAATTATACAACTTTCGCCAAAATGATCTTTCTGTTCATGAGTACACTATCAGGTTCCGAACTTTGGCGGCCGCCAGCGGATGGAACGAGAAGGCTCTAGTAACTACATTTCGTCAAGGATTAGAACCAAACCTACGTCTCATGCTGGCTCCCTATGATGACTCGATCGGTCTGGAACGATTCATCCAGCTGTCTCTCCGCTGTTCTGCCCGAGTTACATCTTACAGCCTGTCTCCTTCAAGCACTGCAACGAATGTTCCCTGTCCGCCAGAGCCTCTGAGCCCTCTAGTTACCCATCCTGAGCCCATGGAAATTAATCGACGACGTCTTACTCCGCAAGAACGCCAACACCGAATCACCAAGGGACTTTGTTTATACTGTGGACAATCGACTCACCTGTTAAAGGATTGTTCTCTTCGTCCTCCAAGACCAGTGGTGAGTACGATTCTGCCTATGAGTGAAAACATGCAACCATTTTCTACTCCTGTCACTCTTACTGCCAATGATGTGTCTATTTCTGTGGCCGCTTTAATTGATTCAGGATCTGCTGGCAACTTTATCGCCGGGTACCTGGCACGGCGTCTGAAGATAGAGACCTTCCCCACTAAGTTGATTTATCGTGTGCAATCCATTACGGGCAAACCACTATCTGAACGTGATGTGAGACGCCGTGCAGGGCCGGTAGGGGTGCGTGTGGGACTCTGTCACAAAGAGGAGATGTCCTTTCTGGTACTGGAGGGCTCCAAAATGGATCTTGTATTAGGGCGTCCGTGGCTGGCTAGGCACGAACCCATCCTCTCCTGGGGCACCGGAGAAATCCTCAAGTGGGGGTCACAATGCTGGCCCGAGTGCTTCCCCAACTTACCACTCCAACCATCGCGTCACCTCCAAGTATGTACTACTTCTATTGAGAGTCCCATTGATAAACAGTCTATTGAAATTCCTACAGAGTACTCAGACTTCCAGGACGTTTTTTGGCCCAGGAGAGCAGCGGCTCTGCCGCCACATCGCCCATGGGACTGTGCCATTGATCTGCTCCCGGATGCCCAAGTGCCCAAGGGAAGGATCTACCCATTATCTATCCCAGAAACCAAAGCTATGGAGGAGTATATCCAGGAGGCACTGGCACACGGCTATATTCGACCGTCTACTTCCCCTGCTGCTTCAAGCTTTTTCTTCGTCGCCAAGAAGGACAGCGGACTCCGTCCATGTATCGACTACAGAGCTTTAAATAAGGTAACGATACCCTTTAAATACCCTCTGCCACTAGTTCCTGCTACCTTGGAGAAGTTGAGGGGTGCTAAGGTGTACACCAAACCTGACCTGAGAAGTGCATACAATCTCGTCAGGATAAGGCAAGGGGACGAATGGAAAACGGCCTTTATAACTCCCACTGGGCACTACGAATATCTCGTCATGCCGTATGGGCTTGCTAACGCTCCGAGTGTTTTCCAGGATTTCATGCACGAGATCTTTCGTGAGTACCTTGACAAATTTTTAGTAATTTACATTGACGACATTTTAATCTATTCCCCTAGTCTCCAGGACCATCGACTTCATGTGAGGAAGGTCCTTTCCAAGCTCAGGGAATTCCATTTGTTTTTAAAGGCCGAGAAATGCACAGTCCATCAGTCACACACCCAATTCTTAGGGTACCACATAGACGTTTCAGGAGTTAGCATGGATAATTCCAAAATCGAAGCCATAGTGAATTGGCCAGCTCCAAGCACAGTTAAGGAGCTCCAAAGATTCTTAGGGTTCTCCAATTTTTATCGTAGGTTCATTAATAATTTCAGTATCCTAGTCAGTCCTCTAACCTCTCTTCTTAAGGGAAAACCCCGAACCCTAACTTGGACACCAGAGGCTACTCTTGCCTTCGAAAGACTAAAGGAGGCTTTCACCTCAGCACCAATCCTTGTTCATCCTGATCCCCAAAAGCCGTTTGTCGTAGAGGTGGATGCCTCTACGACAGGAGTTGGCACCATCTTGTCCCAGCAGCAGGGGAATCCACCACAACTCAAACCGTGTGCCTACTTCTCCAGGAAATTCAACCCAGCGGAGAAGAACTACGACATCGGCAACAGGGAGCTCCTTGCCATCAAGCTGGCTTTGGAGGAATGGAGACATTGGCTGGAGGGGTCAATTCATCCATTCCAGGTACTTACCGACCATAAGAACTTGCAATATCTTCGTGATGCTAAAAGACTTACCCCCCGTCAAGCCAGATGGGCTTTATTCTTTACCCACTTCCAGCTCTCCATCTCCTATAGACCTGGCTCCAAGAATGTGCATGCTGACGCTCTCTCTCGAATCCATACTCCTGATGAAGAACCTGAAACCACAGAGCCCATCCTCCCTCAGCACATGTTCGTCTGTCCCATTCAGTGGGTGACCCCTCCAGCCGCAGCCGACCCTGCTCCAGCTCCTCCGCCGGGTCTGCGTCTACGCCTGCCCTGTAGAAAACTGAGTCCCCGGTTTGTTGGTCCCTTCAACATCGTGGAGCAGATCAATCCGGTTACCTACCGTCTTCAGTTACCTTCACACTACAGAATTCACCCTACCTTCCATGTGTCCCTGTTAAAACCCTGTCACGATCCTCTTGTCCTCCCCACAGAGCCTGGTGGAGAAGAACCCCCTCCTCCCATGGTCGTCGAAGAAGGGACCATCTACAAGGTCAAGGAAGTCTTGGATTCCCGGCGTCGTGGTGGCCAGCTACAATATCTCCTAGACTGGGAAGGATATGGCCCAGAGGAAAGGTCTTGGGTACCCAGGGAGGACGTACTGGATGACATGTTACTTCAGGAATTCCACACGACTCACCCGGAGCGTCCTGCACCCCGAGGCAGGGGTCGGCCACCACGGCGCCAAAGAGGTCCAGCCTCGGGAGGGGGGCCTGGAGGGGGGGGTAATGTAACACCGGTGTAACACCACCAAAATCACCGGTGTATTGATTCCACACACCTGTCATCATCACCTGTTCCTGATCCCAGCACCATTTACAGAGCACTATAAAACCACACACCACTGTTCACTCACTGTCCGAGCTCGTTCTACGTATGTGGACTCTAACCATTGTTTCTTATCTCCATACTTACCTAACTCCTTACCTGTTTCCACACAGAAGGCTCCGTGATTCCTCTCCTTCGTCTCCGTGTATGCAAGTGGTGTGTGGCGGTGATCGTTTGCTCTTTCCCGAAGTGGGTACCTACAGGAAACCAACCAAAAGACTCCTTAGTTCGTTTATAGTACCCTGTATTGGAAGAAGTTAAGTTTGCTCTCCTTTGTTTGTTTAAATCTCCTGTTGAATAAAGATTGTTGACTCTCATACCTCCTGAGTCTGTCCGCTGCGTTACATTGTGTTCATCATGTCATTTTTTTTTTTCCAAGCATCTCTTATTACCAGTTTTCGTAGTATTGTTTTTGTAAGGTGAAATTATTTCCTCATGAATTTAAAGTCCAGGAACTCTGACAAAAACAGATGCCATGCAACAAAACAATAAAACTAATCTGGAGAAGAGATCTTCAAAGAGGGCAAACACCACCACCTCTATTGCTCATTTACAACCCCCTTCCTCCCTCTCCTCTCCCCTCCCTGCATCTCACTCCTTTCCCCCAAAAGATTCCACTGAAAGTCACTAAGAATGTCCATATACTACATGTGTTACATTTTGTGAATATGTTGAATTTTCCCTTTCATGTTTGGTATCATTCTAAAGGTCTTAGTGCGATTGGTAAAATGGTCTCAATTTCACAGCAGTCACTTATATTATAGACTGAACACTTTTGTAGAATTGTGTTTTGCTGCTGAGGGGTGTGTTTTCCCCTTAGGGTCGGGTGAGTATCTCCAGCCAGTTGTGACCCTGGGGCATGCGATCTCCTGACAAACCAAAAGGTCTTTTATGTTTTTACAACTGATTGGAAGATTTGTTTGTTTTGGTCTGGGTATATAAGCGAAGTGACAACACTACGGGGGGATTCTGTATTCAGAAGAACCCCACACTGTGTGTGAGAGTCTCTGGAGCTTTGCCTCCAAATCTCTCACATGCTGTTGTGTGTCTCTGCGGTCAGGTATGCATCTCCCACTCTTAGATTTATCTTTGAGCAATTGATGTTATGTATTTATTTGAATTGGAACTGAATTTAATTCTGAAATGGATTCTCATTGTTTAATAATGTAATTGGCATGATACATATTTACCTGACAAATAAAACATTATGTTTGATTTATTCTGATCTTCTGAAATCATTATTACAAGTAGACTGTGAGGAGGCTTTTGTTACCGCAAATTACGACCAGGATAGAGCAAACTGCAGGCTCAGGATTGAATGGAGCAGTAGGCACATCATCTGAAACCTCCTGATTTCTGTCTATCAGAAAGTTGTACGGGAGAAGACTAAAGTAAACTGCACTTTTTGTGAAGGCAAGCAGTAAGTTTGATTCAGTCCCTTGGTCCCTGTCCGAGTGTGTTCCCCTTCTGTTCCTGTCCTGTACCCTTGTTTGGATTTATTCATTAAAGCCTGTTTGTTATATATTTCCTCGTCCTTGGCTCCTTTCTACACACAGCGTGCCATATGGGAGGTGATGAATTTTATCTTTATCTTGCATTCTTGCATTTTTATCATGTAGACAACAGGTTAAATAAAAATATTAATATGCAATAGTGCATTAATATAGCTGAAGAGACCAAAGAGTGATTTCCATGTTACTTGTCTAGATGCCGTTACAGTGAATTTAATAGTGCTCAAATGATGAGATGGTATGGTGTGATGACTTGGTTTATTCACAAAAGAAAGAAGGTAATAAACAAGAATAAATTAGTACACTGGTGTTATTCACAATATGAACTTATGAGCATCAACTGAAACCTTACATCTGCTGGTGTCTTTCACAGTTCAATGAGCTCATTACGTCATTTACTAGGGACACGATATTTAAAAAATCTTTCATCAGCAGGTGTCACTATATTGAAATTAATAATGTCTCATACAGTAGCAAAATACTCCTCTTTATAGTTATTTATTCAAACTGACTGATGAGCTTATGGACACTGAATGGTTATTCTGAGGTAAATATATTGTTATGTAACAATGTTTAAACAGTAGTGTACATCTTTACACGTTTTT
Organism: Cirrhinus mrigala; assembly: GCA_036247105.1. Lineage (NCBI taxonomy): Eukaryota > Metazoa > Chordata > Actinopteri > Cypriniformes > Cyprinidae > Cirrhinus > Cirrhinus mrigala. The sequence goes on from CM070010.1 coordinate 2,112,804, forward strand.
TGACAGTTTGACACCGAACGAGTGATTACATGAGACATTTCAGTAAGTTCTTATAAAATAGCCTAACTTTTGATGTTAATTCATGTTCGTTTCATACTATAGTAGTAAAAACAAAGATATAATGGGTTCCCTTGCTGCTTGAACTGAGGCAATAAAGCAATCACGTCTGTCATGGTAAAGTCATTGCTGCCACACACATATTATACTTTCCACTCAATTATGTTGTAATAACGAGATCTTATGTCATATTAATGACATCTTTTTTCGTAATAACGAGATGTTCTCTCGTAAAAACAACATAATTATCTCATTAAAACAACATTTTTTTTTCTAGTAATAACGACATATGTCATAAAAACAGTATGTTTTTCCCGTTATAGAATATGATTACATTGTGTGAGCGAACTAATCGATTTTCCACGCTGCTGTCGACACAATCCTGACATAAAGGAGGATCTGCAGGAGCGATAATAGAAATACAGTGTTTTAAAAGTATTTTCATGCAATAGTTTTATTGTAGCGCCATGTTTATTAGGATTAATAGAAAAGTGTTTTATAATGTTTTGTTGTTATTGTGAAAGAACACAAAATAAAGCAGAGATTTTTATTTCTTTTCTGTGTTATCAAAATGCAAGAGATGGCACCAGCGCCGCAGACCCGAAAAGTGCAGTGTTGCGCTTTATATGAAATGTATATTTGCAAGAAATATAGCCTATGCAACAGCCAAACAGCATGAATAAACATTATTGTGACTAATTTGCAGAATGGTACATGAGATGAACTCTTATTCTGTGTGATGGGACAGTAAAGACAGGCAGAGATGAAAAGTGGAGTCAAAAAATCTAGCTTAATTTTCGTTTGTCCAACAATAACAATAATAGGCCTAAGAAGAAGAAGAAGAGGAAGAATAGACCATAATAATAATAATAATAATATACCGTTTTGAATCCTAATAAACATGAATTTTCATTACACTGAAAATACATTTAAAACAGTGTATTTCTATAATCCCTCCTGCAGATCCTCAGTTTTATGAGAAAAGATTTTTAACAAGATAATTATGTTGTTTTAACAACATAACATCTTGTTATTATGAGAAAAGATGTCGTTAAAACAACATAAGATCTTGTTATTATGACATAATTGAGTGGAAAAAAGCAAGGCAGCAATGCATCACCATAGCATATAGACTAAGATCTTGATAACAAGAAGCCATACTATCAATTATTAATGAGAAATTTAACAGTATTGCCAATATGCACACAACTAAGCATGTGTGCCGTCAACGTGGCTGTTTGGCAGAGATGAGGACTGTTTGAAAGTCTTTTTTTTTTTTTTACACAAAAACTTGATGCGCATTGTGTCAGTTTAATATGTAAACATACAAAAGATGTGATCGCAGAACAATCAGGAAAAAGGCGTTGTTTGAAAATTGTAAATAAGTGTAAATAGTATATATTAGCCAGTGCCGACCTCAGCAAAAACTTCACTCACAAATTAATATTTTTGTTCACAGTCTGGAGCCCTGTTATAGTGCACTTCTGTTTTTTTTTGTTTGTTTGTTTTTTTGTTTTTTTGCACAGTACACATAAAAAAAAATGCCATTAATAGCATGTTTCAAAAAATAAATGGCTGGTTATGTATCCTTCTTAAGACTCATATCCAGATCAGCCTGCATCAGTTAACTGTTGCATCCTACTAGAAGTAGCCAAATTCTATTAAAATATTTAGGCCATATTTACTATTTCAGATGTACATTTCAATTAGCCAGTGTCAAGTGCTAAATCCAAACCAGCAGTGGCCTTCATCTGTTTTATGATATATGGGGAATATTTGCCATGTCAAATGTGGGACAAGTTAGACTTACATACTGATTAGCCAAAGCTGACTGTGCCATATATTTGCCAAAAGTGGCCCAAATTGTTATGAATTATTTGGGCAATATTTGTCATTTTATATGTTGGCCACTTTAGACTCATAGCCACATTAGCCAGTGCTTAATGTGCCATATCTTTGCCAGAACTGGCCCAAATACATTTTAATATACCTGGACCACATTTGCTGAAATATATTTGGATCACATCTGGTTTATACCCTGATTAGCCTTTGTCGACTGTGCCATATTTTTGCCAAAGGTGGCCCACATCCGCATGCTATCTGGGAATGTTTTTGTCTCTTGTTCTGGGATTGCATTGAGAGCAGATTAAACACTTGTTGACAAAATTCAGTGGCCATTTATTGTGGTAGCATTTTGTTAATTATTTTATGGAAAACTAGTTACCTCAGTATCTCCAGCTGACAGTTTGGACTCTTCAGTCCTTCAGAAAGAAGCTTCACTCCAGAATCCTGCAGGTCATTGTTACTCAGAACCAGTTCTCTCAGGACAGAGTTTGAGGACTGTAGAGCTGATGACAAACTTTCACAGGACTGAGCAGTGAGTTCACAACCACACATCCTGTGAAGAGAACAAAACAAACAGCCATATTAATGTGAATTTATCAGATAGGTTATATAGTTTATAATCTGCATTTTTGTACTGAATAACACTTTATAATAAAAATACAAGAACAAAACACTTTTAAATCATTTCAAAACTATTATAGTTCATTAGTAGTTAATAAACTATAGTTTATACATTAATAGACTATATACAAATAGTGAGTTCATCATTGATTGGCACTGTAACTAACGTGCTTAATTAACTCATGTAAAAAGTTTGATTATGTTTTGTTGACAATTTATTCACTGCAGATTAGATTAGGTCACAGAAAATCTGAAAAAGTCATAAATTAAGTGCTTTAAACCAGGCTTTATTTGACATTAATTGCATTAATATTCAGTGTCCCTTAAAATGTTTACAAATACACTAAGCTCACATACACACATTGGTTTACCATGTTTTATAATGACCTTCCATAGAATACTGTATAAATTAAACTGTATATCGTGTCCCCACTAAATCTAACTCTAAGACTACCCTTAATCCTAACTCATGTATTTCTATAGACATATCTCTCATGTCTCTGTGTGGAGTATTCACTGAGTTTTAGTTCATTTTAGTGACGCATTTCTTAATGATGATCACAGAAAACAACGCAGCAGACTGCATACCCTGTTTGTTTGCTTTATTTCACAAAACCACAGAATGTTGTTGTTATTATGAGTGTACACAAATAAAAGTAGACTCCTTACAGGATTCCATTGATGTATTGCTCTTATCTGTTCGATCAAAAATGACGGAGTAATTGAAGTTCTTTTGGCCTTATCAGAAAAACTGCCACAAACCGCGCCGGCGCGTTTTTCGACCCCAGAGGGTTAAGACTCCTATCCAGATCAGCCTGCATCAGTTAACTGTGTTGCATCCTACTAAAAGTAGCCAAATTCTATTAAAATATTTAGGCCATATTTACTATTTCAAATGTACATTTCAGTTAGCCAGTGTCAAGTGCTACATCCAAACCAGCAGTGGCCTTCATCTGTTTCATGATATATGGGGAATATTTGCCATGTCAAATAAGGGACATGTTAGGCTTACATACTGATCAGCCAAAGCTGACTGTGCCATATTTGCCAAAAGTGGCCCAAATTGTTATGAATTATTTGGGCAATATTTGTCATTTTATATGTGGGCCACTTTAGACTCATAGCCACATTAGCCAGTGCTGAATGTGCCATATATTTGCCAAAACTGACCCAAATACACTTTAATATACCGGACCACATTTGCTGAAATATATTTGGACCACATCTGGTTTACACCCTGATTAGCCTTTGTTGATTGTGCCATATTTTTGCCAAAGGTGGCCCACATCCGGATGCTATTTGGGAATGTTTTTGTCTCTTGTTCTGGGATTGCACTGATTAAACATTTGTTGACAAAATTCAGTGGCCATTTATTGTGGTAGCATTTTGATAATTATTTTATGGAAAACCAGTTACCTCAGTATCTCCAGCTGACAGTCTGGACTCTTTAGTCCTTCAGAAAGAAGCTTCACTCCAGAATCCTGCAGGTCATTGTTACTCAGATCCAGTTCTCTCAGGACAGAGTTTGAGGACTGTAGAGCTGATGACAAACTTTCACAGGACTGAGCAGTGAGTTGACACCTACACAGCCTGTGAAGAGAACAAAACAAACAGCCATGTGAATTTATCAGATAGGTTATATAGTTTATAATCTGCATGTTTGTACTGAATAACACTTTATAATAAGAATACAAGAACAAAACACTTTTAAATAATTTGAAAACTATTATAGTTCATTAGTAGTTAATAAACTATAGTTTATACATTAATAGACTATATACAAATAGTGAGTTCATCATTGATTGGCACTGTAACTAATGTGTTTAATTAACTCATGTAAAAAGTTTGATTATGTTTTGTTGACAATTTATTCACCGCAGATTAGATTAGGTCACAGAAAATCGGAAAAGTCATAAATTAAGTGCTTTAAACCAGGCTTTATTTGACATTAATTGCATTAATATTCAGTATCCTTTACAATGTTTACAAATACATTAAGCTCACATACACACATTGGTTTACCATGTTTTATAAGGACCTTCCATAGAATACTGTATAAATTAAACTGTATATCGTGTCCCCACTAAATGTAATTCTAAGCCTACCCTTAATCCTAACTGATGTATTTTATCAATGTGATCTAATAAGTATTTGTACGCATTTCATACTGACAGCATTATGCTGTTTAATTTTTTAAGTGGTTATGTTTAACATTGGGCATAGGCTTCATGTATTTGTACATTTAAACTCTGAATACTAATGCAACTAATGACCAATAAAGGTTGGTTTTAAGCACTTAATCAATGACATTTTTTGATATACCATGACCTAATCTATAGTGAGAAGTATTTACTGTTGCTTACAAAGCATTATCTAACTCTTTATACATGAGCTAATTAAAGAATAAAAAAAATATATAATCACTGTTTGTATAGTCTGTTAATGTCTATTAACAGTTTATAAACTATTGATTAACTATAGTTTGCAAATAATTTGTAAATACTTTATTACTGTACACTTATTATAAAGTGTTACCACTTTATCCCTTAAAATGTCATAAGTAACTTAAGTAAATAATCAAGTATTTCAAACTCAAACCTCAACATCTTCAGCTTAGAGTTTGGACTCTTCAGTCCATCATAAATCAGCTTCACTCCTGAATCTTGCAGGTGATTATTACTCAGCTCCAGCTCTGTCAGATGAGAGTCTGACAATTGTAGAGCCGAAGACACAGTTTCACAGCATGTTTCATCAAAATCACAGCCATCAAATCTGCCAAAACAGAATGTTTAGACTGAATATTTTCTGATGTTCAGCATTTCTGCAGTAACTTTTTGTACCCTTCATAATCAGGACAGGAAAAGATTTCACGTTGTATTTTGACATTTAATTGTTTAGTGATGAGGAACAAAATGTTTAATTGAACAGCAGTCAGTGAAATTACTCACAGGGCTTTTCTGCAGCATCTCACAGCTGGAATGAGTCTCTTGTAGTCTGCTTGTGATGACGTGAACGTCTTTGGGTTGAACTCATCCAGAACCTTCTCTGACATGAGCAGTACTGAGGTCAGCACTGTGCACATTGAAGATGAGAGTTTTCTTCCTGGATGTTTATCTGAACTGAGGTAACTCTGGATTTCCTCATATAATGAATGATCTTTGAGCTCAAGTAAGCAGTAGAATAGGTTGACTGCAGCTTCATCTGTGATATTATTGTTTTGTAATTGTTTAATGTATTCAGTTGTTTGTCTGATGCTCTCTGTGGTGTCTTGAGTTTTTGTGATCAGGCCTTTGAGCAGGTTTTGATTGGACTCCAGTGAAATTCCCATCAGAAACCGTAGGAACAGATCCAGATGTCCTCTCTGACTCTGCATTGCTTTATCAGTGGCACTCTTTGTTAACTCATGAAATTTGACAGTTCTAAAGAAGAACTGAAGCTTCTGTCTGGCTGTAGTTTGTGAATCTTCAAAGAAAAACTGAAGCTCTCGCATGTTCTTGTTCAGGTAACAGATGAACACATGCACTGCAGCGAGAAACTCTTGAACACTCAGATGCACAAAGCTGAAAACTTTTCTCTCATAAAGTCCATTTTCCTTCTTAAAGATCTCAGCAATCATTCCTGTGAACTCAGTGTCTTTACCCATATTTATACCACAGTTTTTCAGATCTTTCTCATAAAACACAATGTTTTCTTGCTTCAGCTGTTCAAATGCTAGCTTGGCTAATTTCATAATCGTTTTTCCATTTGAATGTAAAAGCTTTGTACGTTGTTTTTCTTCTTGTTCATCGTACTTCTGGTTCTTCATGTTCATCTGTATCAGCAAGAAGTGGATGTACATTTCAGTGAGTGTTGTGCTGATGTTCTCTGCATTGGTTTCAATGAGAATATGCTGAAGTACTGTGGCTGTGATCCAGCAGAACACAGGAATGTGGCACATGATGTAGAGACTACGAGACGTCTTGATGTGTGAGATGATTCTGTCGGCCATAGTCTTATCTCTGATATTCTTTCTGAAGTACTGCTCCTTCTGTTGGTCAGTGAATCCTCGCACCTCTGTGAACAAACCTACATATCGAGGAGGAATCTGATTGGCTGCTGCTGGTCGTGAGGTCACCCAGACCAGAGCTGATGGAAGCAGATTCCCTTTGACCAGATTCGTAAACTGCACATCTACAGATGATCTTTCATCAACAGTGTTCAATGACCTACTATTAAAATTCAGAGGCAGACGACTCTCATCAAGTCCATCAAATATAAATGCAACTTTAGATTTTGTATATAACTTTGATTTCTCCAGGTCCTTCAATTCAGGATAAAATCTCAGCAGAAACTCATGGAAACTGATCTCTCTGTTTTTAATCATGTTGATCTCTCTGAATGGAAGCAGAAACACACAGTCTATATCCTGACTGGTTTTTTCTTCTGCCCAGTCCAGGATGAATTTATGCACAGAAACAGTTTTTCCAATGCCAGCAACTCCCTTGGTCAGCACAATCTTCTCCTCATTCTTTTTTTTCAGTTCATTAAATATATCTTCACATTTGATTGGTTTGTCCTGTGATTTCTGGGTCTTTAGAGCATCATCAATCTTCAGAATCTCATGTTCCTGATTGACATCTTTCATATTTCCCTCTGTGATGAACAGTTCTGTGTAAACAGCCGTGAGATCTGTGTCATTTTCTTTGTTGCCCTCAAAAATATATTTTGCTTTCTTCTTCATTTTGGTTTTCTGAGTTTTCAAGAAGTTTTGCAGCTCTATAAATAAAAACAAATAAATAAGAAAAAAAAAAGAAAGAGAATAAAAAAACAGACAGATTAATTTCATACTGCTGGAAACAGCACTGTACATCCCTGACAACTTAGTTTCACTATTACAGTCTCTGAATGTTTTTATGTTCTTTCCAGATTACTTTTTGTAATGATTCAGATCATCTTAACATCATGGTTTCCATATCATCTAGCACATTAAACAGGATGTGAGGCTGTATTTACATGTTTTGGCCTGCTTAAATGAACTTTTGCCTGTGTGATTGTGATCATGTCTTGATGACACTGAGCCATTGCCCACACTAATATGTTTTTGTTTGAAAACACATTTTTTTTTCTCCGTTTTGGCCTTCTGTTCACACTGGGGTGGCATTTTGTCAAGGAAAACAGAGCTTTTTGAAAACCAAAGTGCAGTTTTTGTGTTGTAGTGTGGACTGTGAAAATGGAGGCTTTTGAAAAAGATGACGCATGTTTAGTCATGTGATGTATATTGTACTAATAGATATCAGTGTTTATGCTGCTATTGTGCCTGTTATGTGCTTTTCACTTTCACACTGTTGCTAGATATGTTACTTTGTATACTCTTAATATTACAGTCCTGCAAAGATGACAGAAAATTTACTCACAATTGCTGTTCTGTGGCAAAACATGAGGGAAGTTGTGTTTTAGATCAAACATATAATGCTGAGTGAGTGTGACCTGGATGTGTCAGTGAATTATGAGGTATTCATAAATAAAATTACCCAGCCAAAAGAACTGCATATAAACTTACTATAACTGTTTTGTCTGAGCTTTTATGAGGTTTTATGCATCCACAGTACGGCCAATTTAGTGTTTACAATGATTCAGTGTGGATGGAAAACTTTTGGAAAACACTAGTGTGAATGGAGAGCATTTTAAAATGAAAATGTCATTTTCAAATGTTTTCGGATCAATGTAGACATAGCCTGAATCAATTTGGTGACAGTGCCACCTATTGGTTAACTTTAATAAACATCACATTTTTATGCTTTTGTAAACTGATTGTCACTTGGGAAACAGTGTTTTTTCTATAAATATATGTTTAAAATCTGCCGCTGATGTGACTGGCCCTGTAATTGCTGCTGCAGTTATATTTTCTCTTCTTTCCATTTACAGACAGTGATTGTTATTTACTTGAGGTTTGATCTGTATCAGCTCCAACAGGGACAGATGTGTTCGTATTGCTCTCAGTCTGAGCTGTGAGAAAGAGAGAGAAATACTCACTGAGAAACATAAATCACACAATCACATCAGTAAAGAGGAAAGTTTGTCAAACATCACACTGGTAAACAGTCAATCACATTACAGTCAGTGAATGTAACATTACCTTTCTTGTGTTTGTTCTTCAGCTGTTCAGCCAGTTTATTCTGATTCATCTTTCTCAGGATGCAGACCATGTTCTTCACAGCTTCTTCTGGTCCAAAACAGTCAACCATCTTATCCACTGTTTTTATCATATCTGCATTCTCCATTTCAGACTCTGATATACACTCATGATCTTTCTTTAAGTGCCACTGAAACCTCTTCAGAGAAGCTTCTTCCAGTTCTATCAGTGAGTTCAGGAGCAGCTCTTCAACAGATGCCATTGTCCTTCATTGATTGACAGCTGCAGGATGAGAAGAAAAAGATCTAAAGTAGTTTCACTCTTAACATGAGGATCTAAGTGCTCAAATGGGTAACACTTTAAAGCAGTGGTTCTCAACCTTTTTTGGGCCAGCGTCCCCCTAGCCAATATCCAGGTCCCTCAACGCCCCCATCAAATAAAACATAGTTTAATAGTCCTCACTGAATATTAAAGCTGATTATTATTATTTTGTGTTTATAATGAGAACTGTTAATATATTTACAGTAATTCATGTATGGAGACATTGTGATTTTACTTTAATTCAAGGATGCATTGAATTGCATTTGAAAAAAACAAAAACAAAAAAAACAGTTAAGTACTTTTGTAGAGTATTTTTTATTTTTATTTTTTTAAGTGTAATAACATTCATTTACAGAGTTTTTAAGCATGTTGGTGATTATCATTGCTACAGCTTCAGTGTTGTTGCGATGCTGATACCTTGTTGCCCCAAATTTAAAATGACTAAATAAAAATTAGTTTAGAACATATCCACATGGACATTTTTATAGAAGAGATTTTAGTTTGTTCTTTCATTGGAACTCCTGAACATCCTTTTTACTGCTGTGATATGTTTGGATGTTTTTGAGAGTATATTGAATTCCCTTTTTTTTCTGGCATAGTGGACATGGTTATTTTGGTGGGTAAATACCACATTTACATATGAAAATGGAGGAAATGTAAACCACTATATTTTACTATATTTCATACATTTTGTGAGAATATTTCAAAGTTTGCTTACAAATACTTTAAAGAAAACTTGGTACAATCCTATTTCTAGAAAAGTTGGGATGCTTTGTAAAATTATAAAATCTGTGATTTGTTAATTCTATTTAACTTGAAACAGTTCACAGAAGGAAGGTGAACTGGTAATAGGTGAGAGTGTCATGTTTGGGTGTAAAAGGAGCTTCTCAGTCTTTGCAAGCAAAGCTGGATCATGGTTCAAATGTGTTTATATTAACAAAATAAAATTAAGTTGGTCAGTGAAAACACTGGATTTTTTTTCTTTGTACTTCAGTCAATTAAATAAAGATTAAGGAGAAGAAATGAAATATTCTTGGTTTTATGGCATTTCACAAAACCTCCCAACTTTTCTGGAAGTGGGATTGTAGAAAGATGTAACGATGACGCTGAGGCGGCGTTAGAATCCATTTGCGGAAGTTTATTGCAAACAACAGAAAACATACACGTGTAACCAGAAAGCAGTCCAATCTTTCAACAGTCCAGGGGTAATCCGTTAAACGTAGTGAGAAACCAGGCAATAATGTCAAACCGTAATAGCAGTCCACACAGGCAAACAATCCAATAGGGAAATCCAAGAAAACGGTAGTCAGAAAACAAAGCAGAATCATACATGTGTAAGCAAATCAGGATAATCAGAAAACACTCAGTAAGGCAGGTAAACTGGCAATACTTCGCAACGTGTGAGCACATGGTGAGTCCTTAAATACTGCCAAACAGGAAGTAGCAGTAGAAGCAGCAGAGGGAGCGCGCAGTCAGTATTCGGGAGATGGCTCCCTCTGCTGGCTTGGCATTACAAAAGATGGGAAAAAATACGCTCCTTATTTTCAAAATAGTTACTATTTTAGTGCTGTCCTGATTTATATATTTGTTATAGTCAGCATGATTTCTGAAAGATCAAGTGACACTGAAAGCTGGAGTAATGAAGGTTAGCATGAGAGGAAAACACATTTTAAAATATGTTCAAATAGAAAGTTTTTTTGTTTCTTTGTTTCATATGGTAGATTTACTGTTTTTACTGTATTTTTTAAACAAACAAATGCAACCTTTTAATCCATTAACAAATCTTACATGACCTTTATTTTTTAATGCATATTATAGGCTATATTTAATTTATAATATATAGGCCTATTTTAAAAGCATGCATTTTAATATAGTCTATATTTGTGAGCTTTAAATAAACTCTTTAGACATTTGGCATTCAAACCAACTGCAGCCAAACAAAAAGCTTTCATATTCATTTTTCTAAACAAGAACAAACATCATACTTTATTGTGTCTAAAAGCTAGCTATTATTTTGATGGGAAGTTCGGCAGCTGCGCTACAGAAATTCAAGCGAACACTGAAGTAAAAAGTCGTTGCTAAGGAAATTACACACCGTCTGGTCTAGAAGCGGGAGTACTGGTGTAAACGAGCAGCGAACGGCGCGACACGTAATCTCTTTATAATCAGTCGTTCAGTAACTGAGCGTGAGCGTTACGGTAAACGGATGCCGCGTTCTGTTTCTGCGGGATTCCACGCATTCCACGAGCTTGCGCTACCGACAAGTTGACAAATAAATAAAGAAAGTGCGCTTTGATGCATCCAGTGTAGAGACGGCGTTAGGATGTGGCAGACCATTTTCTTTTGCATGTTTCAGCTCATACATCTTTGGTGTGATCTCGTCTTAACCAAACGCCCCCCAAGAACAGCTCAGCGCCCCCCTTTCAAAAATATTGCTTTCAGCGTCCCCCAATGCTGTCCGAACGCCCCCGTTGCGAAACACTACTTTAAAGGGTCGTGAAACCCCCGTTTCAGCACTGGTTAGTTCTCACCACAGTTTTTAAAAATGCTGTAAAAGTGGGCATGGTGCGCTGCGGAGCGGAAGAGGAAGTCAACTTCGGGTCAGACAGTTTCATTTCGCTCTTATTGAGTTAACAACACAAATAAATGCACAGCCATTTGCAATCTGCACCGAAAACATATATATGAACGCACTGTCGCAACTCTATCGACTTTTTAAGGCTTATTTTGCCGCATTTATAATCCTTTTGGTGGGTTGCGTCGTGGATTTGTAAAAACGCTATTACACTCACTCTATAAATGAATCGCGTTTGTGCCGAACTCTCACAAAGCAAACAAAAACAAACACTCTCCTTGGATCCATGAACGTTTCTCTCAGTTAATATAGGCAATCTCACAGTCTGAAGCGTCTGTCATAGCAAATCAACACACGCTAATACTTAAGCAAAAGAGTCTTCTCATAGGATAAGAACACGCAGCCTCATGAATAATTATGAGACACCGACACATCATTGATGTTTGATTTTAAACCTGCAAGATGAAAATAGCGCAAAAAAGCTCAAAATTAACCAGTTTTCTCCAACAATTAAAATTAACGGATGCTAACACTGTCATCTATAATGTGCAACACAAACACCTCTGCTAAAATCTCAGAAAAAGTAGTTTGGGGTGTCATGAACCTTTAAAATAACTTTCAATCCCAACTTAATCCGAGCAGTCCTTAGACATCTACAAGAAACAGCTAAAACAAATCTTTATTTGACCATCTAGCACACTCTATTCTAATTCTATTCTAAAAAAAAAAAAAAACTTCTAATATCTATTATCCTCATATTCTATTTATTTGTTATATAACTAACAAAAATAAAAAAAAGGCCTGTAACACTAGCTTGTTCTATTCTTTTTGTATACTTCTCCTATTTATTATATAATTACAAAATTGTTTGATTGCTTCCATTTGTAAGTTGCTTTGGATTAAAGTGTCTGCTAAATGACTATAATGTAAAATGTAAATGAATAAATCATTAACAAACATTATATGATGCTTATGATGACTGTCCAGGAGCATGAAGTGAGATGGGTGCTCAGAACAGTGAACACGGAAAGCTGCAGGCCCTGACGGCATCCCAGGGAAGGTGCTCAAGGGATGTGCTGACCAGCTCTCAGGAGACTTTGCCAACCTCTTCAACCTCTCTCTGACACAAGCCTCAATCCCATCCTGTCTAAAATCTTCCACAATCATCCCAATACCAAAGAAATCAGCCATGGATAACCTTAATGACTATCGCCCCATCGCCCTCACGCCGATCATCATGAAGTGCTTCGAGAGGCTGGTCCTACACCACCTAAAAACCTGCCTCCCTCTCACCTTCAATGCACATCAGTTTGCCTATAGAGCTAAGAGATCGACTGAGGATTCAATAGCCATAGCTCTCCATAATGCACTGAGCAATCTGGAACATCAGGAGAGCTATGTGAGGATGCTTTTTATGGACTATACAGTGGGGCAAAAAAGTATTTAGTCAGCCACCAATTGTGCAAGTTCTCCCACTTAAAAAGATGAGAGAGGCCTGTAATTTTCATCATAGGTATACCTCAACTATGAGAGACAAAATGAGAAAAAGAAAATCCAGAAAATCACATTGTCTGATTTATAAAGAATTTATTTGCAAATTATGGTGGAAAATAAGTATTTGGTCAATAACAAAAGTTCATCTCAATACTTTGTTATATACCCTTTGTTGGCAATGACAGAGGTCAAACGTTTTCTGTAAGTCTTCACAAGGTTTTCACACACTGTTGCTGGTATTTTGGCCCGTTCCTCCATGCAGATCTCCTCTAGAGCAGTGATGTTTTGGGGCTGTCGCTGGGCAACACGGACTTTCAACTCCCTCCAAAGATTTTCTGTGGGGTTGAGATCTGGAGAGATCTGGCTAGGCCACTCTAGGACCTTGACATGCTTCTTACGAAGCCACTCCTTCGTTACCCGGGCGGTGTGTTTGTGATCACTGTCATACTGAAAGACCCAGCCACGTTTCATCTTCAATGCCCTTGCTGATGGAAGGAGGTTTTCACTCAAAATCTGATGATACATGGCCCCATTCATTCTTTCCTTTACACGGATCAGTCGTCCTGGTCCCTTTGTAGAAAAACAGCCCCAAAGCATGATGTTTCCACCCCCATGCTTCACAGTAGGTATGGTGTTCTTTGGATGCAACTCAGCATTCTTTCTCCTCCAAACACGACTAGTAGAGTTTTTACCAAAAAGTTCTATTTTGGTTTCATCTGACCTTATGACATTCTCCTAGTCCTCTTCTGGATCATCCAAATGCTCTTTAGCAAACTTCAGACAGGCCTAGACATGTACTGGCTTAAGCAGGGGGACACGTCTGGCACTGCAGGATTTGAGTCCCTGGTGGCGTAGTGTGTTACTGATGGTAGCCTTTGTTACTTTGGTCCCAGCTCTCTGCAGGTCATTCACTAGGTCCCCCCGTGTGGTTCTGGGATTTTTGCTCACCGTTCTTGTGATCATTTTGACCCCACGGGGTGAGATCTTGCGTGGAGCCCCAGATTGAGGGAGATTATCAGTGGTCTTGTATGTCTTCCATTTTCTAATAATTGCTCCCACAGTTGATTTCTTCACACCAAGCTGCTTACCTATTGCAGATTCAGTCTTCCCAGCCTGGTGCAGGTCTAAAATTTTATTTCTGGTGTCCTTTGACAGCTCTCTGGTCTTGGCCATAGTGGAGTGTGAGCATTGGAGTGTGACTGTTTGAGGTTGTGGACAGGTGTCTTTTATACTGAAAATGAGTTTAAACAGGTGCCATTAATACAGGTAACGAGTGGAGGACAGAGGAGCCTCTTACAGAAGAAGTTACAGGTCTGTGAGAGCCAGAAATCTTGCTTGTTTGTAGGTGACCAAATACTTATTTTCCACCATAATTTGCAAATAAATTCTTTAAAAATCAGACAATGTGATTTTCTGGATTTTTTTTCCTCATTTTGTCTCTCATAGTTGAGGTATACCTATGATGAAAATTACAGGCCTCTCTCATCTTTTTAAGTGGGAGAACTTGCACAATTGGTGGCTGACTAAATACTTTTTTGCCCCACTGTGTTTTACTTCATTTACATTATGTATTTTCTAAGATAATATTGCTTGATGATATTTATATGATGTGCGCCCTAAATGATCCAAATTTTTTCTCACAGATATTAATTGCTATGCAGTGCTGACGTGGAGGTCGCTTTCAACAGGGAAACACTTGAAGTAAGTGTTTTATCTCATTTAAAATTTGTGTTTTATAACATCATATGGATTTATAGTGATATTTATGTGCTGTGTTCTACTAACTTTTTCTCAGAGAGATATTTTTTTTCAATCACAACGCGGAGCAGACAGGAAAGTTGGTTTTACCAAGGAAAATGCCAAAAGTAAGTGTTTTACTTAATTTACATTATGTGTACTGTTACTTCATGATAATATTAATATTCTGTGTGCACCTAAACATTTCTCATAGATCTGAATTGCTATGCAGTGCTGAGGTGGAGGTCGCTTTTAAAAGGAAAACACTAGAAGTAAGCGTTCTATCTGATTTAAAATAATTTTACCTCATTTACATTATGTATTTTATAAGATAATATTACGTTATCATGACATTTATACATTCTGCGTGACATCTGCTTGCTTTAATGGGTGCACACACTGAACATTCAAGTCTGGAGCGGAAGGAGTTACCATGGAAACGGGGTGGAAACTCAACTGTTGAGCAGCAAAACACATCTTCCACTGTTGTTTTCACAAATTTCAGGTACGTTTAGTCTCTAATATTACACAAATAGTACATGCATGTGTTCCTGACACTTTCTTTCATGTAAATGATACACTTCTGTTGAATATTTACTTTATAGAAATGGTTTATTGTCTTCAGAAAAAGTCTGTCAGCATCTGAACTGTAATGCTAACTATAAGAGGTAAGTTAGGTTAACTATTAACTTGAGCTCTTGTTTATGAAAGTTTGGGCTTTTAATGTCATCTTAATTAATGTTACTTGCTGTTTTGCTTTTTTTTTTTATAAAGGTTTTGCAGGCAATTTGTCATTGGATGAAAGGAAGTAAGCTCATTTATTTAACCTAGAAGTATGCAATGTACGGTTAATCAGATACAAAATTAACATGGAGCGTGAAAATGAGCTGAAAGTACTTTAAACATGTTTTGACCTTTCATGGTAAATAAATATTGATTCCTCTTGTCCTGTGACTTCAGCAGGTTCAGAAAAAAACTTCTATGACACAGGAAAAGTTCCTGATTTTAAAATTTCTGAAGGGAGCTGCTGACAGAGATATAAAAAACACAGGTGATCTGAGAAAGCTTATCAAATAACTTTATATGTATCTTTCATAATATATTTAGCCTGTATCACCATGCATCTGTAATTTTCTTATGCAAAATTATATATATCTGTGTACTTTTATGTTTGTTTGCTTGTTAGTTATTTTAAAATGATTTTAACGTACAAACATAAGTAACACTATATGAGCATTAAATAAACCTAAAAATGTAAATTCTGTTATTAAATTGTATTGTTTTGTATATTCTATATGTTATTTATTTTTTCTTTTCTGCATTTTACCTTTGCTATAGTTTACTTCTGATAAACCTGACATCGTATAATAAATATTGTTGACCCTGCGACAGATTGTTTACGTTCCTTCCATGAATCTTCCATGCTAATGGCCGTGCACCAGAGTTGGAGCGAATCTCCTGTTGAAGAACATCTCTAGACATTATAAACCATATGACTAGTAGGTAATATCTTAAACATACACTACCATTCAAAAGTTTAAGGGTCAGATTTGTCATGTATTTCAAATAAGTCTTTTATGGCAACAACTGCTGCATTCATTTGATTAAAATACAGTAAAACAGTAATATTGTGAAATTACCAGTTTTAAATAACTATTTTTTATTTCAATATGTTTTAAAAAGTGATCTAACCTGATTTTGCAGCATCATTATGCTTACACTGTGTCTACACTGGACGCGAGTGACGCGACAAAATACAGTAGAACCCATTATAATCATTGATGCTGTCTACACTGGATGCGGCGCGACACGACAAATCCCCTACAGTAAACTGCTACCGCATTCTATTGATGACGTGCTCACACACAGTTCAAATGATTTGCAATGGTCACTTTGTCGTGTCCAGTGTAGACACTGTGTTATTTTCAGTGTCACATGATCCTTCAGAAATCATGCTGAAATTCAGCTTTGCGAAAACAGGAATAAATTACATTTTACAATGTATTCGCATAGAAAACAGTTGTTTTAAATTGTAATAATAAACATTACTGTTTTTATTTATGATCAAATAAATGCAGTTTTCTTGGTGAACATAAGAGACTTATTTCAAAAACATAAACAAATCTGACCACAAATGTTAATAACACAAGGGATTCAAATATTAGTCCATTTATTCTAATAAAGTGCAAGAAGCTCTTAAAAATATTAATGTAAACAGATTTTTTTTCCTTTGGTGATTTGTATTATATACCAAGAATGCAATGCACAATGACGTAGATTGTCTGTCTATGCTGGATGCAAACCAGAGCGACCATTGAAAATCATTTGAATGTCGTGTCAGTACATGATAAATAGAACACAGCATCAGTTTGCTGTCAGGGATTTGTAGTGTTGTGCTGTGCCTCATCCAGTGTAGACAGCAGCACTGATTATAATAGTTTCTATCGTATTGTGTCGTATTTTGTATGCATTTTGCTCACGGTGTTAAAACTGGTATGATGCCATTCATAACTAATAGAACTTTTCTATTTCAGAGACTGAAAATCATCAATAAAACACAAGGTAATTGTCACGATGTCGTCGTGTGCGGGGAATGAAGCAGGAGGAGAGTGGAGATCCAATAAATGAAGGTTTATTTAAACAATCCACAAGGAACATAAATGAAGGAACACAGCAGGGAACAGCAACCACGACGAATAAACCAGAGTAACAATACAGTCACCAACAAGACACCAAGGGGACAACCAACCTTATATACACAGACAAACCAATCAAAACAAGACAGGCACGAAAGATTAGACAATGACGTAACTAACAAGAACAGGAACAGGAAGACCAAATATGGGCAAACACCGGGAAAACACATACAAACAGTCCAAATGGCACACACAGGTCTGACAGTAATGATAACTTATTTTAAGAATATAGTAAGACTAGCAAGAATAAATAAAAATGCATCTGTGACTTCATATTGCTTCTTATTTTTCAGTGGATTGATAGCTCCAACACCAATTAAGCAGACCTGAGCAGCTGATCAAGGATCACCAGAAACGCTGCAGAACTTCTCAATGACCAGGACTGGAAACCAGTGTTGTAAGTCATCAATCTAGCAGTCATCCTGCCTCTCTGAATTGTCATGTTTAGAACATATTTCAGGAGATCTCAACATTGTCTCTCGAGGTCCACTTACATGCGTTTTGCTCCAACCTAGTCCAGTACGCCTGAACAAACTAATCAAGGTCTTCAGCTTTAATAACTTTAAAGTTACATAAACTATGGGTGTGTATCTGTCAGGTCCCTTGATCATTAGTCAGTGATTAAAGGAGAACTACACTTCCAGAACAACAATTTACAGATAATGTACTCACCCCCTTGTCATCCAAGATGTTCATGTCTTTCTTTCTTCAGTCGTTATGTTTTTTGAGGAAAACATTTCAGCATTTTTCTCCATATAATGGACTGATATGGTGCCCCGATTTTGAACTTCCAAAATGTAGTTTAAATGCGGCTTCAAACGATCACAAATGCATTTGTAAACGATCCCAGCCAAGGAAGAAGGGTCTTATCTAACATAATGATCTGTTATTTTAATAAAAACAATACAATTTACATACTTTTTAATTTCTAATGCTCATCTTGTCTTGCTCTGACTGAACTGTTTTTGTTCTGGTTCATGACAGTTAGAGTATGTCGATAAATTCTCATCTCATGTTCTCCCTCAACTTCAAAATCGTCTTATATCGCTGTTTTACCTTTTTTTGTTAAGGGTGTTTGATCTTCTGGGTCAGTACTTCTGCAGTGATGTAGGATGATTTTGAAATTATTTTTGAAGTTGAGGGAGGAAATACGATTGGAGTTTTTCGACATACACTAACTGTCTTGAGTCAGAATACACAGAATTCAGGGAAAGAAAGGCAAGACGAGAGTTTGAGATCGAAAATTATTTTAAATTGTATTCTTTTAATGAAAATAGCTGATAGTTTCGCTAGAAAAGACCCATCTTCCTCGGCTGGAATCATTTACAACCGCATTTGTGTTTGTTTGAAGCCGCATTTAAACTGCGTTATGGAAGTTAAAATTGGGGCACAATATCAGTCCATTATATGGAGAAAAATCCTGAAATGTTTTCCTCAAAAAACATAACGACCGAAGAAAGAAAGACATGAACATCTTGGATGACAAGGGGGTGAGTACATTATCTGTGAATCTTTGTTTTGGAAGTGGACTTCTCCTTTAAGGGATGTCTTAATCACAAAATTTTTACTGTGTACTGAAATGTGTGCTCCCTAAATAGCTGTGAAAACCAGGAGGCATCGATGCTCACTACGTTCCCTTATAGGAAGTTTTGAAGCTCAAAATTTAAGAGATAATTCACTACAAAATGATGTGAGCGATTTTAAAACACAAACCAATATCATATTTCAGCATAAACATACATCACTAGACAGGTAATGTCTAATCTAGCAAACATTTACAATTTATTTATGGCTGAAATCTTGCACATTCATATAACAAAGTATGTATCATAATGTACTGTAAATAGCATTAAATGAGATATTCATTTTAATGCTGTGTGTAAATATCAGTAGTGATGCTGTACAGTGAGGATGGAAATAGTGACCAGTGTGTAGTGAGCCACTGTCCTTATCAATGTCTGAATTTGTAAACACAATTTATCTATTCACAAGCTAGCAAACTATTAAGGTGATTGAGACGCACCCTCTGTATGGCAGTGGAATATATAGAAATAGAAGAAAACTTGCTTTCGGGTCATGTACTAACTGTTATGAATCTGGTCGGTGTTCTGCGGACCGCTCACCACCAGATGTCACTCTCACCCTGTTCTCACACACTGTCTGTTGCACTACACCCCGGACTACATTCCCCATCAGCCATTGCACGTCACCCACGTCCAATCAGAGACACTATAAAAGCCCCGGTCTTCCTGTCACTCACCGCCGAGTATTGAATTGAGTCTATCGTTCATACAAAGCGTTTTCCTTTGCCATTCTGTGTTTAGCTTTCTTGTTGTTGTAACTCTCGCCTGACTTTTCGGTTTACTCTTTGCCTAGCCCTTCTCGGATTTCGTTCGCCGCTGTATTGACCCTCGCCTGGATTAAGGATTACTCTTGTCTCGTCGTCCATACACCTGTCTGCCGTTTTCTGACCCTGCCTGCCTGACTATGTCTATGTCTCATCCCTTTAATAAAAGTATGCAGATGGATCCGCTCGTCTCTCGTCTCACTCACACCGTTACACTAACACTCTGAACACCAAAACACCAACAAACATCCAAATTACAGGCAGGAAGAAACTGCCATCTTAAATTTCCAGTGTTTCCTTAAAGTTCCTGTTTGTGTGTGTGTGTGTGTGTGTGCGTAGTTTCAGAACCGCAGCCACAGAACCGGAAGTGAGGGGCGGAGTTATTGACAATGAGATAAGCATGGCGGAGAGTATGTTGAGCTGTGAGTTGTATGTAATTGTTTTGCTATTATATGGTGAATAATTATCGTATATATTAAGTTAAGTGGTTTTTTTTTATATTAAATACTTATTTTCCGCTTTGATTTATCATCTTAATGAGGTTTGAATTTGTTTTCATACAATTTTTTGTACGATACAATTTCCGGATCGCGTGCTGTGAAGCTTTGAATATGTTTATTATTCGTAAATGTATTATAGAATTATTTGTAACATTTGTCACAGTTAATTGTGTGGTCCTTTCAACTCTTGTACCTGAGCTGCAGCAGTGCAACTAATATTTACTTACAATATATTATTACATAACAGTTTTACAGTATATTATTTATTTATTTTAGGCTTTACTATACACCAATGTGAATTAGGAAGTAGACAAACACTGCATATGTGTGTGTGTGTGTGTGTGTGTGTGTATATATATATATATATATATATATATACAGCAACCAATTATTGGTGTGATTTAGTTAAATAAGGAACAAGGAACTTTTTTTAAAATTTATTTATTTGGTATTTATGGAAAGAATATTCTTATTTTATGATGTTTTCCTGTATGCTCTACAACTTGTCTGATTTTACATCTGTAAGTAATTATCAGTTAAAGTAATTGACATTTATTATATTGTATCAGTTGATATTTCAAGATTTCTCTGTGTTTTTTTTCTCTTCCAGTGTGACAGTCCAGACATACAGAGATGGTGGACTCTTATTCTTCTGGAGAAATTTGGGGTTTTCTCTGAAAGGTAGATAATGGACATTTCTTTTAACCCACCATTACATCTGCACCCCCTTCTGACCAATTTAAATAAAACTTCATTTAAATAAATGTAATTGAATTTAATCATTTAAATTAACTAAGATATGTATATTACAGTGCAGAAACCCTACAGGATGCCCTTCCAAGTAGAGAACAAGCTATGCTTAGCAGCAGTGACGTATGTCTCAAATATACACATACACACTGTTGTATCTGCTGGCTATGATGAGATGCAATTTCCTGAACAATCTCACAGGGGTAATATTAATAATGAACCACTAGAATTTATTTGGACGACTTGTTTATAGACATGTTACAGAGACGCCAAAGCAAGCGGGAGAAACGGCAAAGGAAAGAGGAAAGGAAGGAGCAACAGAGACAAAGACGGAATGCCAGATAATTATTTTTAAACTAAGGGACTTGATTAAATTCATCAGAAAACAAGGGGATATAAACAGGAGAATGATAAAATTGCTGAGAGAACTAATTGCTTTGAATGATTTGCATTCTGAATGAACTGCTGTTATGGAGGATTTGGAAAGAATAAGACTCCAAACCGCTGCTCTCACATCTAGAGGTTATTAAGCTGTAAAGTGTATGTGAGAGGAGAGAGAGCAGCTCAAGCTTGTGCGTAACATTGTAAAGGAGATGCATTGGCAACATGGTTGCAAATGGACCTTCTAAAAAGATGATGGCTTGTGTCATGTGGTTAGAAAATGCTAAGGTAAACGGGGGCCCCCATACCAAAAAAGGTATATGAGTGTGTATGAATATGTAACAAGTGTGTGACTTAGAGGGAAGTGCAAGGAGGAGATATTGTGATGCTTAAGGCAGCCTATAAAAGGCAAGGTTTGGATCTTCCTCCTTGCCACACCTTGGGTGAAGACTTTCTCGCTGTTATTTAGAATTTATTGCTTATGAGTTTTTGTTTTATTAAACCGAAGCCATTTCTGATGGTGATTCGTTTAAACTTCTCTTATAACAAGACTCAGAGTTATTTATTTATTATAACCTATTATCTGAACTTGAAAGAATTCTTATCAAGCTCCAAGTGACTGGACCTGGCTGAGTTGGTCAGGAGAACTTCAGAGAATATTAAACGGCTGACTACGTACACAATTCATCAGGTGAGAGCTGTTTCATTAAACAAATGATCTGGCTTACTGTGAAGGGTAGGATGTGGTTATGGTAGTGCAGTACCGAGGTGGAATATTCGCTGGAAACACAACACACATATATATATCTTAACATAATACATTTATGAGAAATATTAATATCTTTAATATTCTGCAATGAAGGAACTCCCAGTAATCTGACACATGACAGAAGCTGTGAAATGTCTCCATTCCAACAGACCTCTTTTCTTTATAATGGATGAAGAGCTCAAGGAAAAGGCCCTCAACAATCTCCTGGAACAATCAGAAACTTCCAGAGTGTCCTTCAAATTTCATTTTATGCAGGATTGTCATGGCAAAATGGGCCTAATAGTGTATTGTTCACTTGATAAACTTCAATTTAATATCATTCATTTTAATTTGACCCTCTCAGCACTTCCTATTCTAATTCTTTTCTTAAAAATTCTATTCTTCTTGACCCTTTAATACTTGCGCTCTATTAATTTTCTATATGCTTGTTTTCCTGAAAAAAAAACAACTAACACTAGCTTCTCTAACTAAATTCTTTTGTATCTTTTTATTTATTATATAATAAAAAAAGATTGCCCTATTCATTTTATAGTCTCTGTTTTATTTTTATATATTAACAAACAAACAAACAAACAAAAACCCTTGCTACATGTACTGCGTTAGGCTAACTGAGACTTGTCATAGCACTTACATATTGCTCTTTTGTTGATTTTGATTGCTTCCATTGTCCTCATTTGTAAGGCTAGGATGAAGACACCAATGACTAGAAACAAGACTAAACTAGACTAGTGCAGTGGGTTTATTTTTGCGTTGTGTGCGTTGATAATAAAAGAGACTTAACACGATGATGCAGTTGTCATGTTTTACTTTCGGCTTCTTGGTTTCTGTTTTGAAACACAACAGACGCCATCAGACAGTGAAAGGAAGAATCTCTGGTCTAGTTGTGCCTGTCAATCATTACATACTTTTTCAATGTATATTCATTTAACAGGAAATGCATTCAAACTTCTCATCATTAAAAGTAAACAGATATAACTTCAGTCAATCATAAACGTATAACTCCTAACACAGATGAAACTTTTAAACTCTGTTTTACCATAGAATACCTCGTGAAATACTGAAACTCAACAGCATATCGCACGTGTAATAATGGCGGCCATTACCCACAATCACACTCCGAATAAACATACACTTAAAACATTTATAACTTGGATTACTAATCTCTAAATAAAGTTAACAAACAAACACGTTTCACACAAAAATTACATAAACGATCAGTAATTAACAATATTTAAACACTTTTTCGGGGAGCTGATAAAACACACCTCTTATCGCCATGACATTCCACGAAAGAGAGAGGACACCCGGAAATGACATCAGCTCTACCCTCACGCTTACACACTACATAACTTGTGTGACAGCGCTTCCTGAACATTTTAGATAGATTAATGAATTCATAAAAAGGGAAAACAAAACAGTAATTCAGAAATACAAATTCACCTATATAAGGAAATGAAAATGACACGTAACCAGTGTTGGGGAGTAACTAGTTACATGTGAATTTGTGGTGGTTGTACTTTAAATTAAATTATTACACACCTCTGTGGAATGTTTGATTCTGATTGGTCAGTCATGACATTTAAAGGTATGTTATTCCCTGATAACAACTGGTAAAAGTTAATAACACAAACTCATCTGGGAAACTTAAGTCGGCAAGTCGCCATTATAGTTTACATTATTGTAAACTATAATGGCAATCAGTGGCGGTTCTACACGGAGGCCTAGGGAGGCCCGTGCCTCTGTAGACATGTCCCTGGCCACCCCTGTGGCCCCCCCGTGCTGACCAAATAAAACAATTATGAATTTATTAAGATTTTACACACGAGCGGCAAAAGCGGAACTAATGTGACGCATCGTTCTACACGGGTAAATTAGAGCGGCGCACCGAAACACTGTGGCGCTGCTCGGTGAATGAGAGCACAGCAACAACTAACTAACACTGTATTTGTACACTGTACTGTATTTATAATTTTTTTTATGGCCCTACCTCTTTTGCACCTGCGCTCACTCTTGTACATAATAAATGTTTGTATGATTTTAAAGTAAAATAAAGTTTATAATCTTTAAATATCATTTGTTGTCATTTTTTAATGTGCCCCTCTGGTTAAACACTGGCCCCTTCTTGGCCCCCCTAGTAAAATTTGTCTAGAACCGCCACTGATGGTAATGGCACTAAAGTAGGGCACGTTGACATCATAAACTGACACAGAGGAGAGACTCCTCCACTGAATAAGATGACAAACACAGCTGAACAATAATGAGCTTGGTATAATATAGATTTTCTTACCATGCAGCTTCCTTTTTGTTGTAGAAGTCCCTGAATTTGATGATGTGGTGTCATGATGGGCAGTACATGTATTTCTGTAATAACCCTTTTTGCATCAACCAATGAACAAATTTTTTGTTGGTATTCGCTGATGGTCTGAAAAATATTCTCTGCAGAAAATCATCATTTGAAGCCATGACGCTTAAGTGCGCAACTATTTCAGACGGGAAAACAGTGTGACACAACATCTTTTGTGCGTATCGGTAGTGTATTTAAATTTGGTGGGTAATCTAGACCCCCGCAGTGCACACACTTCCTGTCCAATCAGACGCAGCAATCAATCGGTCGAGCAGGATTTCATCAAGAACTGAAAGAGCATCAAGATCTTGAAAAAGAAACTCTCCGATTACCCCTCGATTGAAATGCTATGTTTTCATGATCAAATTTGGCTTTGGGGTTGTTTGTTTTAAAGTTATTTTACATCCATGTTAGCGTTTCAGTTATATTGCTAGTCTACATATCCATAACTAATAGCTTGCTAGCATCAAATCATTGCATCTTTTATTTATTTAGCATCTAAGCTAATCTAATGTATGTATGTATTTATTTAGGTATGAAATATTATATGGTTCTGGCGTTTTAATAAGCAAGTTGTTGTGTATTTGATAACATATCATACACTCCTCACAAAATCTGCAGGATGATTCGCTGAAAGGACTGTTGTATAACGTTAAGACCCGGTTTCACAGACAGGGCTTGGACTAAGCCAGGGTTAGGTCATAGTTCAATTAGGACATTTAAGTAATGTTTATAAACGTGCTTAGAAAAAAAAAGCATTACTGGTGTGCATCTTGAGACAATACGAAGGCACTGATATTTTAAGATCAGTCAGTTCACGTTTCTTTCAGTTGAAACAGCTCAGACTTACATTTTAGTCTAGGACTATTGTAACACTCCAAAATAGGAAGTAAAGAAACCAAAGGTTCTTAGCTGGACAAGATCAATTTATTTGGATATTAATAGCGGAGGAGACTCAAGCACACAACCTTAATAAATATAAATATGACACTTTTATTCTTATACAATAATACAGATCTTAAAACCTCAAGAGGGCAGAGAAGCAGGTTAAGGTGGTGGTCACAAGAACACTTCAATTACTAATGTATTTGGCAAATCACAAATTACCTAAAACAGTATGCAGGCAACTGTAACGGGACTCTTTGGAAGCGCGAGTAGATCCAAGTGCGAGCTTTATTATACAGATCGTAGTCAGACAGGCAAGGTCAATCTCCAACAAACAGTGATAATCAGGGCGAGGCGAGAGCGTAATCCAATAAACAGGCAGAATGTCAAAATACCAGAGAGCAAAGTAACAAATAAACAAGGCAATGGAACAAGGCAAAACTATGGCGATGAAACAGGGCAAAAACTATGACTATGGAACAAAACCGTGGCAAATAACAAAAACAAGGCAATGAAAACGGAAAACGCTTGGTAGAGTCCACACAGGCAAAACAATACTTTGCAGGGCCTGTTTGGTGTAGGCCCCCTTAAATGGCCACCAAACAGGAAGTAACCCATGAAGCAGCAGAGGGAGCGGTAACAGAGAGTCAATGGGTGAGGGCTCCCTCTGCTGGAGTGGCGTTACCTCAACGAACAGGGAGATATTTAGCAGAGGCCTTCAACATCTTAAAATTAGTTCATGTGCCCACCAATTATACACAATTTCATTACACAGCAAACACCAAAAGTACAAAAATCTATAAGTGCATCAATTACATTACACACATCTATACACACCAAACAAATCACTCAATGTATGTCAAAACTACTCTGGTTAACTACTTAGCCGTCGTCAGTATAAAACAGTATGAAGATTAACACATGAATGATTATAACCTGCCTTAATACCCCCTGCACACACACGCTCACAAATACAAACGCCGGGGGACCGGTAATAATTAATCATTCACATTAAACCAGGACTCCCGGCGAAGAAAACACTGTTGGTAGCATTCTCAGGCAGAGTTACAAAAAGCCTTAATCAAAATGGATGCAAATTTGCAATACTTTCTTTCTTGTTTAAGTTGGACTCCCAAAAGAAAGATGCCTTGATTTTCCCCTATGGACCCCAGGGCACTGTCTCCTGTGTGTGAGTGAGTTTTTTTATTTTTTCATTTTTTATGTGATTATTCCAAAATCACACTTATGGCAAGAGGAAGAATTTTACTGAAGAAAAAAACACATTTAAGTTGTAGTTCCTCTTCATTTTTAGCCTTTTGTAATCCTGCCATTGACTTGGATCTTTCATGTAATGAAGACTTGTTGACTCATTTCCAAGACTTCTTTCCCTGTAGGTTATTAAAAGAGAGATTCTGTTCCTGGATTCCCAATATTCAGACAGAGGACAAGGCTTTACACATGGACCTTATCGAAACATCTTAAGGTTTCTAAAGGAAGATGTTTGCTGGAAGGCGTGTTCCTGAGCCTTGTTCAGACTATTAGAAGTACTGTTAGTCGTGTTCCCCAGACTTTCTCCGATAGTTTGAATTACAGCTGTTTGTCAGTCATGTTCCTAAGACTGACATGTTCTGCAGCTTAAAAACAGTGTGTTCCTTAACAGAACTTTGTTGTGTCTGTTCCAGTACTTTTAGACGTTACTTTTTGTTTTTATCAGGTCTGTTGCACAGCACATTGTCTCGGGACCATTGACTGAATTAACAGGGCTGGATGTTAAGGTAAAAATAATTTGCAACGCCATTTATCTGCATATCACTTTTCTATTTATTAGTTTGTCACAACTTGGGCTATTACTACTTGGACTACTTCTCGCTTCACCCTCACAACTTGAACACCTTACAATGCACCAAGCAAATCTCTATCATATTACACAGATCTCTAAATTTTCAAGCTTTTTAACTTTGTAGTATGATGTTCATCAAACTTGATTATTTTCTTATTTATTTTCAAAAGGGGCTCCCAAGCAGGGAATAGAGATGGCCAGAGGATATGAGGTCACCATGGTAAGAATTATGGCCAAATTTTTACAGGCCCAAAAAGATATTATTGTAATTCTTGCGTGTGCTTTTACGTGTGCTAAGCTGTTATGTAATATGCATTTCACTCCCTTCACGTAAAGGAACCTGAACCAAACCCATGTGAGGTGAAGAAGTCATGCAGAGTTGAGTCCTCTCCAGAGAGAACAGGCATTTTGCAGGCATGTATCTAGATTTGATTTCCTTCTGTTTTTAGATGTGAAGCACCTCTATGAGCTGTAAGTTGAACTCCCTCACAGGACCACAGTTATTTATGTGCTCTCCATGTACACATGCCAGCTTCCCACTGCTTACGTACTGTATCTCAATCCAACATGCATCTATAACTACATTTATGCTTTTTGCAGGACACAAAAGTGAAAGGTACAGAATATGCAAATTAAGACTGGTCCTTTTTCCTGGTCCAAGATGATGATGACCTGATATTGAGCCTACTATTTTGCAGTGACTTTTACAGTTTTATGTTCACAGCTACCTGAGGAAATTTTGAACATGATCTTCATCCTGGCGGTGCTACAAGATGGTGACCCTGCAATTCATACCCTGGCTCTCACGTGCACACGTTTCTGGAGGATAGTGAGAGAGGAATGCTTTCTGAAGGAAGCACACTTCTGCTGGCTTGACAGTAAGTTTTGTGCTTTTCCTTCTGTCCTCCTCCCATATTTTTAGAGGCAAAGCAGCTCTGAGCTATAGGTGAAAGTCACTCACTCACAGGATCACTGTGAGCTATGGGTGCACTCAACTTGGACATGTCAGATTGCAGATTTTTATATTGCAGCGAGGGCAGAGCAAAAAGTTTAGAACTTGAGAAGGGTCAGAGGAAATCTGTGTGTCAGTGAATGTCTTGCAGACGCCAGCAACACAACACAGTTGTGTCCCCTGGAGTGGTCACTTATTAAAATGTAAATAGTGTGTTGTACATAAATGTGGTCTGCTTCGTTTTCTGTACCAGTTTACAACCGTGATGTTTTTAGGTGATGATTCTACATTTGTCCTTTATCTGTCTGTTTGGTTTAAGTTATGATTCAAGTCTAGTTTCTAGTGATAAAATGATTTTCATCATAATATAATAAGTACTTATACAGTGGCCTAATATTTTTTATTTTTTAGACAAAAATAGCTTATTTTAATTTCACATTTTTCTTGCTGTGGTGGCACACCACTCCAAAAATGAATGGAGGAAACACAGCTACCAGAAAATTTTGAAACAAATAAAAAATAAAAAAAATTGCATGTTTTACACATGAACCCTTCTTTTCTTTTCTCATCAGTTGTGGTGAACTGGAAAGCATTTTCAGAGGAGCATAGAAGGACTTCAGAATCCCATTAGTGCAAATTTCTCTACAAAGACTACAGGGGATGTAAGCAGCAGTGTTGGGCAAGTTACTCTGAAAATGTAATTAAATGACTGATGACTGATTACTCCTTTGAAAAGTAATCAAATTACTGTTCTGATTACTTTATTTCAAAAGTAATTAGTTACATTACTGGTTACGTTACTTTTTTTTCTGTACATCCACGAAATTTACATGCCAGGATAAATGCTCTGCTAAAATATTTGTTATTAAAGCATCAACATTCACAAACCGCTGTTATTTTAACTAAAAGCAATAGGCTGCTGCCTGTGTGGTTGCAGAATGCACGGCATTTCGAGCGGTGAGTAGATTCTCTGATTGTCCATTGCATTTCAGAAATCAGCATTGTTCCATGCTGCAAACACATGTTATAAATAGAAACTCTGCCTATGCTTACGCCTGTTAATCGTTTTTGTTTTAATATAGCTGTTCTTGTTGCTTTTGTGCAATACATGAATAGCAATTAATTTGTTTTAGATATTTTATGTTTAGATCTAATAGTTCTATTTTGCGGGAGTCCCGCAAATCATTTTATTCCATCGCATCCCGCACAAACACGAGTCTATGCCCGCCCGCACCCGCACCCGCTGTCGCCCATCAAGCGTGTACCGCGCAAGTCTTGTACTCTCTGTTGCGTCGAATCCAGTGTCAGTGGATTAGAGACCACTCTCGCTGGTCTCGACGCAACAGAGAGCAGCGCGGTACGACAATAAAACCTGATGCGTTGCTCTCCGCACCCGGTACGTTTTCAATAAGTTTTAATGTCCAGTCCTGCGCTTTCAGAGGTTTTAAATTGGATATGGAGTCTTTTACGGTTGAAAAGGATTTCTTCCCCTCTAATTGACAACGCACAACAGTTCTTGCCTTTGACAGAAATAAACTCAAAATAATGATTGTATTTCCAGGTACAGAACGCCTGCTTTCCTCTCTCCATGCTATGTTTTCATTGGTAGTATCCGCCTCACAGGCGCTTACCAGTCAAAATAGTTCTCAGGTAAAGGACGTCGTGTGTACTATCCAACACCCTTTTTATAATCTACATGATAAATCACATTCTGTCGACAATGACGTAACGCAGCGGTAACGTATGCGTGTAACTATACTCTAATTACTCATTTGGAAATTATAACGCGTTAAATTACTCCATTACTAAAAAAAATAATCAAATTACTGTAACGCGTTACAAAGGAATGCGTTACTGCCCAACACTGGTGGGCAGAGGGGAAAACTGCAAGGATTCTACTCTGACAATGAATTTGCAGGATTCTGCAACACTGACTGTTTTATGAGGCACTTTGTAATAACTGATTCTCTATTGGACATGTGAAATGCGTGTTAGGCTCTGACTGCATGCATACTACATATTTGTTTGATCTCAGTTCTGTAAAACTGAAAGCACTTTATACTGCAGTTAACAAATTCAGTAAACAAAGAATTTATTATTTTTTTGTTGTTTTATTTTTTACACAGATATTGTGATGTAGTGTAGGTGTCTGTTTCAGTAAATCTAAATGCGCACTGTAAGGTGGCACTATTGTTATGTAATGTCTGTTGACAGGCTTATACTACAATTCACCATGGCAACAGGTAAAGCTGGAGGTACTTTGTAAGTACCTGATTTTCTAATGGACATGTTATATGTGTGTTAGAAAGGCTCAGATACATGCACTTCTACATATTTTTTTTTTTTATCTCAGTTTTGTAAAACTGAAGGCACTTTAAATGACAGTTAATAAATTCAGTACACAAATCATTTATTTTTTGTTTTATCTTTACAAATATTGTGATGTATTGTAGGTGTCTTTAAACAAATGTAAACGCTAAATGGGCTGTAAGGTGGCACTGGTGTTAAATGGCAATGTCTGTTGACAGGCCTGTCACTATGGCAGCAGGTAAATTAAAAGCGGAACCTGAATGGACGTAGAGATATTAATCCAGGTTTATGCAGACTGCGGACATTTATCTTTAAAAAGAGCCCGACTCAGAGCGGAGGAAAGTGTCAATAAGTTAACACAAAGTTTTATTCAGTTTTGCTAATTATTTCATCAT
The DNA here is from genome assembly GCA_036247105.1 of Cirrhinus mrigala. Lineage (NCBI taxonomy): Eukaryota > Metazoa > Chordata > Actinopteri > Cypriniformes > Cyprinidae > Cirrhinus > Cirrhinus mrigala. The sequence continues at coordinate 2,143,735 of CM070010.1, forward strand.
TAACCAGACTGACATTTCCTTGGGGAGTATTGTAGAACATCATATATTATTCGTAAATGCAAATGACACATTAAAGCCAGAATGCCGAGGAAGGTTAAGTTTTAATGGATTATCAACTACAGAAACTACTGTATGAAAATGACATATACAGTTAAATTTAAATTCTTAACTCAGGAAAATGATCGTTACCGTTGTCTCTATGCAAGCGGCCATCTTGCCGACAACATCTCGTTTTGACATCTTGCGTGGTTCTGTGTGATTTGGACAACTTCAAGTTACGCCCCCTTCTTGTTACGCCCTTCTCTTGCAGTCTGCAGACAGACACTGTTGAGCTCAGCAGCCGCACATACAACAATTCACCCCAAACAACAGCAAACCTCATACCTTTATCGATTCCATTAGAAATACGGCACAGGTGTTTGTCTTTTTCCCTTAATGGGACGTAAGGAAGCTACTACGGGCGCTACCATTGTTGCCCCTCCCCTTGCCTAACCTAAAGGGCTTACACTATACTTAAGCCTTGTCTGTGAAACCGGGGCTAAGTTGGACAGGAAAAAAGAGGGGAAAAAAAACATTGTGTTTTCTATATTTTTGATTCTTTTGTCAATAAATAGTACTTTTGTCATCTAATAGAATAAACAAATCACATAATTAGTTTTTATTGCATTTTATAAGATATCCACATTTTTGTGGTGTTATGAGGTAACAGGGTTAATAAAAATAAATTACGGTAACCTTTTATACAGCCAAAGCACAAGTTGAAGATCCAACACAAGCAGCAGGAGTCCATTCTAGAGAGATCCAAAGATGCAACACCTGATGATCTGAAGAAAAATGTACCTTCTTTACCAAGCTGCAGCAGCCAGGGTTCAGATACTGGGATGTTGTAAGTTTGTCTGTCACAAATAGCAATTAACTACTGGTATTTGTGTCCAGTATTAACTGTTCACTTACTAATATTCTTTTGGGATATGTTGTTTCTAGGCATTTACCATGAAAATGAAGAATTTCTGGAGGAGAAAATAAAATGATCGCTGAGCTAGAAACTGAACATGATTTTCTTTGAGAACAGGTTCTCAGGAAAGCCAAAGGACAAGATGTTGGTTAGTATAATAATGTGATTTTCCATGCTGTGTGTGCAGTATTTATTACATACAAGCAGTTTACACATCGGACTTTGAATCTTTTGTCATTTTCATTGGTTTCACTTGTATGGCTGCTGAGAGCTATTAGCTTTGGTTAATAGCATTAGATATTTTCAACATTGGCTCATTGTGACATTACTCTGCCCATGCTTTTGCAAAATTTGTCAAATCTGACTACTGATATTATTTGAATTTTCCAAGTGAAATGAGCACTAGAAGTGCAACTCTGCATTTTATTTGCTTTCAACTCATATGACAAGTATAGTGGCTGATTGCAGCATTGTAAATGCTTTGTTTTTCACTCTATAGACCTTATTCAGAGCAACACCATGACAGGCATGAAAGCAAGGGATAGACTTACCAATTTTCCAGTGACATCTGCTGTAAAAGCTCTTAGATGATGTAAACATTTCCATAGCTTTGTTGTCTGGAAATTGCTTTGTCTACTTAAATCTCTTGGAAATATATTTTTGCAGTTTTCCGCACACAAAAAAAAAAAACACTACAGCCAACTGAAGATAGCTGTGTCTGTCACTTAGAGCCTCGCTGTCATTCCTGTTCAAAATTAAAGATGGCTTTGCTCTGAATAAGGTCCATAACATCAAAGTCAAAGTCAAAGTCAACTTTATTGTCAATTCTGCCATATGTACCAGACATACAGAGAATTGAAATTGCGTTACTCTCAGACCCCAGGTGCATACACGTAACATTAAATACAAAAAGTACAATTTTAAAGATGCAAATAAATACAATTATACATATAATATATAGAAATATTGTGCAAAAAGAGCTTATGATTGTAATAAAGTGACATAGTTATAACACACAAAAAGTTTTTAGAGGTAGTCTGAAGGTAGTAATTGGGTAGTATGAGGTAGTTAGCAGCAGAGCACCAATACTACATAAAGTGACCAGTGCCGGCCGGTGGGGGTGTGTGAGTGAGTGAGTGTAAGTGTAAGTGCGTGAGTATTTTGTGTGTGTGTCCCAGTTCAGGAATATCGTGGGGCAGGAGAAGGGAGTGGGGGCAGAGCCGGGAGAGAGTTTAGCTTCCTGACAGCCTGATGGAAGAAGCTGTCCTTCAGTCTGCTGGTCCTGGCCTGGAGACTCCACAGTCTCCTCCCTGATGGCAGCAGGCTGAAGAAGCTTTGCATAGGGTGAAATGGATCAGCTGCTATGCAGCGGGCTTTTTTGGTGAGACGGGTGCTGTAAATGTCCTGGAGGGCTTAAGAGGGACACCAATGATCTTCTCAGCTGCTCTCACTATGCGTTGGAGAGTTTTTTGGCAGGAGGCATTGCAGGCTCCAAACCACACAGTGATGCAGCTCGTCAGGATGCTCTCGATGGTGCCTCTTGCTCTTCTCAGTTTGCGGAGGAAGTAGAGATGCTGCTGTGATATCTTAGCCAGTGCAGTGGTGTTGTTCGTCCACGAGAGATCCTCAGTGATGTGCCGTGGACGAACAACACTACTGCAATAAGGTCCATAACATGCTGCTGTTCTATGAAATCTAAACTCTTTTACTGTAACGCATCATTGGAAAGAGGCACATTTTGTTACTTCTATCACTCGCACTGTGCAATGTTGACGTGCTCCAGTAAGCAAATAGGGATTTGAAGCCACAGAATGGACATACTGTACTCAGAATGAAGCAATGTTACGCCCCCTGTGACAGGGGTATGTGCAAATCAGGTCAATCTGTAAAAAAATGTCCTGTGTTCGGGAAATGCACACCAATCAGGGAATGGCCATTATTGTACTGCAGAGAACAGAATTGATTCGTTTCCAACCACATTGTGATTTTCACCATGAGCCTAGATTGAACATTTTGAATGGAAACTGTAGTGAATTGTACCTAGATACATGCTTGACACTCTTTGCAAAATTGTACACAGAGTCACAATTATAACTAGATGAGTAAAGTTTGAGAACAAACTTTAAGTTGGCTTGAGAAAGCCTAGCCTGAAAGTTTGAAGCAGTTGTAAAAGTATGAAAGCAGCTAACATGATTTAACACATTCACTCTAAAAACAAATGGTGCTATATAGCACTAAAAGTGGTTCTTTGGCTCGTAATCATAGGGGAACCACTTTTACTGCTATATAGCACCTATTTTAAAAGGTGCTATATGGCACCTTTGTCAAATTCAGAGGCTTAACAGGTTCTTTGTATGGCAGTGGTGCTATATAGCACCTTAACGACCCCAAAGAACCACTGAAGAACCGCTGAAGAACCAGACAGGGGCTTGACCGGTTCTTTATACACTAACGGTGCTATATAGCACCACAATCACACCAAAGAACCGCTGAAGAACCGCTGAAGCACCATTTTTTTTCTGTGTGTTGCTTACATGATTCAACATTTGTTTACTTTGTTAACATGTTTTAGCATGATTAGCTTGTTGCTCGTATTTTTATAGGCTGATTACCCTGGTGAAAAAACCAACATATGCTGGTAGGTATTTTTTGATGCTGGGATGCTGGTTAGGTGGGTTTTGATGCTGGTTTAAGCTGGTCCTTTGCTGGTTTGTGCTGGTCCTTAGCTGCTCCTTGACCAGCAACATGACCAGCAAAAACCAGAAAAGGACCATCTTAAACCAGCATCAAAACCTACCTAACCAGCATCCCAGCATCAAAACATACCTACCAGCATATACTGTTTTTTTCACCAGGGTAAAATGTTGTTAGCATAATTTGCAAGTTACTAGAATGTTGTTAGCATGATTAGCAAGGTACTAGCATGTTTCTAGCCTGATCAGCATGTTGATAACATGTTTTGCGCATGATTAGCATTTTACTAGCATGTTTCTAACATGGCTAACATGTTACTGGTTTGTTGTTAACATGTTTCTACCATGATTAGCATATTACTAGCATGTTGTTAACATAATTGGCATGTTGCTAGCATGATTAGCATGTTACTAGTATATTGCTATCATGATTAGCAAATTACTAACATGTTGCCATGTTACTTTGGTCTATTTCTCACATAGCCATATGGATTCAGTGACTAAAGACGTGTGGAACAAAATGCTTTTCTACTGCCTTTATGAACTTTTTGGAGTTTGAAAGTTTTAGCAACAAGTGCTCAAAACATGGAGGAAAGTGCGCACCACGTCAGAGTCGTTCTGTCGGCACAATGTTGACAAGGGCACCGTTGCAGCAGCAGCACCAATAGCAGAGCTTCAGATTGCAGAGCCCAAGACCTACAGCACCCTGGTGTTCGATCCAGCTGTGGAAACATCGCTCACTTTTGCAAAAAGACGTGCCAGTAGTGTTCATCCTGAAATTAAAAGAGCCGTTGAAGATCTCAGAGCTCAAGGGCATCTGTTGCCCGTTTTGATGAAGTACTGATTATGTGTTTCTGCAAGATTTTGTTCAAAAAGAAAGAGACTGTTCAGTAAAAGTTTTTTTTTTTTTTTTTGACGTTTATTCAATATTAGCAGGATAAATGTACAATGTGCTTTCCAGAAATACCATCAGTTAACAGCAAGTCTTTAAGGTATTGTGACATGAATTTCACTTCAGAATACAAAAGCAACTCATAAACAATAATAACAAATAAATAAATAAAATAATAAACAAATAAACGTTTAAAGAGGAAAAGAAAAAAAATAAAATAAAAAATAATAAAAACATAACATCTATAGGTGTTAATATTGGTGACTAAATAGTCATAAAGTTCAACAGTCATCATCTCTGTAAAAAAATTCCCTAAATCTCTTCAGTAACATAATACTACAATAAAGACATGTCATTAAAAACACACACACACACACACAAAAACATTAGAACCCAAAAGAACCAAGACCATTCTTTATGATTTTTTGAGGAATCTGACCACCCAAAAAACCCTAATTGACACACAAAACCATTTTTCTCACATCTGGAGACAAGTGATCTATAAAAGGAGACCATTGTGTGACAGAGGTGGGAGTGTTTTTTTATCCATCTAATAAGGATGCACTTTCTTGCCACAAGTAGCAAATTATCTAACAATCTATAACCTTTTGCGTCAAGTGTCAGTGTTACAAGTGAAAGTGGATCTAACACTTTTCGTAGCCTCCTGCCAGTCATCATCTATATAAACATTACCTAGATCTTCCTCCCATTTCTTAGCCACTGTGTTCAAAAGTCCAGAGACATTAGAGTATAAGAAAGAATAAAATCTTGAAATAAAATGAGCAGCATTGGTTGTATTGATAAATAAACTCTCCAAACTGTGAAGTGCTAATAAATCCGGTACCTGCTTTTGCTTTGAAATAGCATAGTGCCGAATTTGCAGATATCCAAAGTGATGTTGATTTGGAAGATCAAACTTCTGTCGTTACTGTTGGAAGGACATTAGAGAGCCATCCTGGAATAAGTCTTCTAGTACACGAATCCCCTTCATGTGCCATGTTTTAAAGAGAGGTGAACCAATGCCAGGAACAAAATCCTGATTCAAATAAATTGGATTCAGCATAAATATAGTTTCACCTCTCCCAAAGAACCTGGACATCTGTCGCCAAACATTGATAGAACTATAGAGTATTGGATTTTTCCTCACTGTGTCATCATACTTTTAGGGACAAGCAAACAAGCTCCAGACAGAGAGTGGAGAACAGGCCCAGGAACCCACAGTAGGACACCGATCATAATAAGACCTAAACCACTCCCAAATGAGTCTGGAATGGAAGTTAATTAAAGATTCAGTATCAAAATTACCTAATGGTTAATCCTTCTGATTTGTTAAAATTTATTTTGTACCCTGAGATTAAACTAAATTCATCAAATAATGATAATGTTGCTGGTATAGATAATTCAGGTAATGATAAAAACAACAGGATGTCGTCTGCATACAATGCCCTTTATATCTTTGTTCTGTCTAATAGCTTCTGCTAGAGGTTCCAAAGCCAGCACAAACAAGAGAGGACTCAGCGGTCATCCCTGTCTGGTGCCCCTGGCAAGTGGGAAAGGATCTGACCGTGGACCATTAGTAATAATACAAGACATAGGGGAATGGTAGATAGTTTGAATCCATTTTAGAAATTCGCCCTCTATACCGAATCTCTGCAGGGCCTCAAACAGGTAGCCCCACTCAACCCTGTCAAAAGCTTTCTCTGCATCTAAAGATACAGAGATTGCTTCACAGTTTTGTTGATTGGTATACTGTATAACATTCAAGAGTCTCCTTATATTTGTGATAGAAAAACGCTTCTGTATAAAGCCCGTCTGATCTGGGTTTATAAGGTTAGGAAGAACCACCTCAAGTCTTCTAGCCAGCAGCTTAGAGAGTATCTTAGCATCGACCCCAATAAGCTAATGGGTCTATAAGAGCTACATAAATCGGGTGGTTTATTCTTTTTAAGAATTAAAGAAATATTTGCCAAGTTTAAAGTGGGCGGAAGCTGACCATTTTTCAGTTACTCTACAAACATTTCAGGAAGTGATCCTGCTATTTCTTTTTCCATTTTTTTAAAATAAAATTCTGGACAAAAACCGTCTGGCCCAGGGGCCTTTCCTCCTCCTCGAGACTTTATGGAATAAAGAACTTCCTCTTCTGTGATTGGCCTACAGAGGTCCACTTGCTCTTCAGCTGTGAGAGAGGGGAGTCTAATGTTATTAAGAAAAAGATTCATCCTTTGCTCTGTCGAGTGACATTCTGATGAGTAAAGATTTTTAATAATATTCTTTCATAATTTTATTAATGTATTTGTTTTCAAACCTATGAGCCCCAGAAGTATCCTTTAAGCAAGAGATTATATTAGTCTCTGTCCTCCCCCTAGCCAGCCGTGCAAGAAGTGGACCAGGTTTATTCCCTGACTCATAAAGTCTATGTCTGGCAAAGAAGAGAGATGATTCAACCTTGCATTAAGCTGCATTAAGCTGCTGGGACACACCTCTGGAAGGTGACAATTTGAAATCTCCCTCCAAAATCTGAATTTTCTTTTCAAGTTCCACTATATTTTCCATTGCTGCTTTCTTTTTAGCTGAGGTGTAAGATCTAATAAGACTGAAGGAGTGACTTCGGGAGCTTTATTAGTTTCAATAAAGACTTTCCACTGTTGTTTGTGAAAATGCATAAATTTAGGACAGCTCAGTAATGAAGGGTAAAGTCGCCACTGTCTGCTGTATGGATCTCTATACGGAGGACAAACAATCATTGTATAATGGGAGAGTGGTCAGACAAAGTCCTAATCCCAATGGAGCAGTCCACTGTTCTATCCAGTAACTCCTGTGATACTAGAAATAAATCGATGCGTGAAAATGTTTGATGGGGCTGAGAGTAAAAAGTATAATCTTTCTCCCTTTTATGAGCTAACCTCCAAACATCAAACAATTCCAGATCCTTGCAAAATTCTAAAAGCCTAAGACTTTTCCTTTGTCTAACTCCTCTTGGAGGGGACTGATCTATGGATGGTTCTAGAACGCAGTTAAAATCCCCTCCCAAGAGTATGCGAGAGAATGAAAATGAAGAAATGTCAGCCAGTAACTTAAATTGAGGCTCATATACCGTGGTAGCATAGATACAACCAATCAAAACATGCTCCCCATATAAGAAACCTGAAAGCAGTATGTAACGACCTTCATTATCTGTAACTGATTTTTCTAATTTAAAGGAGAGATTTTTATGAAAAAGAATTGCAACTCCCCTACTATTAGACTTATAAGAAGAAAAAAAACACATGGCCAACCCAGTTTCCCCGCAACTTCATGTGCTCTGTGTCAGAGAGGTGGGTTTCTTGCAACAATGCAATTTGACATTTCTCCTTCTGAAAAAAAGAAAGAAGTTTTTGCCTTTTAACAACATGGTTAATACCTTTTACATTAAGGCTAATACATTTAAGATCACTCATAATCAGACTGCACCGCTATATTTAAATAGTCTTAATAATACAGAAATCCAAGTATGAAAGGGTTTTGGGTTGTTAGAACAGCAGAGAATGGTCATAATAAGGAATAACAAGACACACAAAACAGAACCATAACCACCCCACCCCTTTACCAGAAACGAAGTTTGATAAACACCTCCCGCCCCCACAACCAAACTTGAATGCAAATGTGTGGAGAATGTGAAAAAAAGTAGCCACAGCACACCGAAAGACGGAGTAAAACTCTATCTATCTCCCCACTCCCATTGCGCCAGTTCTTGTATAACAGTAACTAAGCGGCTATGACATATGAGCTCTAGCCAGACACTTCAAATGGGAAAAAATGATAACATCGCTCATTACAGAACAATGAGAAAAAAAAATGCACCGTAAATCACTCAGCACCAAATCAGCGCAGAACAGGTATAGAATCAGGAACAAAGTCTTTAAATGAACTGTAAAAAGTGTCTTTAATGTACCTGTCTGTCCACATATTTACCTGTTGTGTAAAAACGGGACACTGCGCTCCTCCCCTCCGTTCGTGTAAACAGTATAATATTAGTCCAACCCGCTCAGAAACGCCTGTGTATCTTGTGCACAGTGCAAGGAGTAGTCAGATCCGTTAGGTGGATTCAGCTGTAAGTTGAAACAGAGGTTGACAGGGTAGTGCATCACGAAACGGACTCCTCTTTGAATGAGCTGACCGCAGACGTCGTTGTAGGCCGTCTGGCCTCCCTGACCTTGACTGACAGATCCTGTGTGATAAAAATGTCACTGCCCTCATATGATGGCCCTTCTTCTTAGCAGCTGCCAGTGTTTTAGTCTTGTCCGAGTAGTTATAAAGCTTGATCAACACAGGGCGTGTACGGTTGGGTTTGAGCTAGTCTCGTTGGCTAAACGTCTGATGCATATGGTACACTTAACTGGAAACACTTCAGGAATGTCGAAGTCGTCATCTGATTGGTTGAATTTTATCGGATTTCCGGGGGACACGAGTGTCGCGTTTATTTTCAGTCCGCCGGGAAACAAAGCGCAGACGTGTGATTGCAGAAGAAAAACTGTCGTGTTTACATGAGTGACAATGAGCATTTATCAAGATCAGCTAAACGTAGGATTCTCAAAAGTATGCGAGGTTCACGGCATAGACCCTTTAAGAGATGTCCAAAAGTTTTGTTTGAGGCACTTAGTGGAGACAAAAAGAGATATTTTAGCCTGTTTGCCGACAGGATTTGGGAAGAGATTTGGGATTTTTCTATGCTGACTGACTTGTTGCACGCCGGTCTGTTGTTGTGGGGACATTTCCACGCCCCGAAACATGACGCTGAACGAAACGAACTGTGATTGGTTGTTTGACATGTCGGTCAAACGGCCTTATGGGCGGGCCTTGGCCAAAGAAAGCTGCTATGAATTCCAGACCTTCAGCCGTCAGTCTGAAGGTTTGGCTACGCGAGACTAGGTTTGAGCGGACCAAGTGTTCTATGCGCGCGGTCAACTTTAACTGCGTCATGTTTGGTCTCAATACCCAGCAACTCTGGAAAAACTCAACAGGTCTGTGACCCTCCGCTCCTTGTTTCAAGCCTATGATGCGAATATTGTCTCACCGGCTGCGATTTTTGTGGCGTCCTCTGCACTCTCTGAGAGGGACTGTACAGTTTTTTCCAGCGCCGCAATCTTATTATGAAGTTCCGCCACTTTGTCTTCAGTCTGGGAAACGCGACTCTCCGCTTCTGTGATACGTTTCGTATTGTCCTCTAAACGGGTTGTAACTGAGTCTAACGCTGACTCGAAATGAGCAAATTTCTCATCCAAGAAGGCACTTAAATTATCAGTTACAGCCTGTGCAAGGCTGGACTGTTCGGCCGAGGATCTGCTATCTTTGTTACCTTGATTAGGGGCCGCTTGGCCTTTTGTCGTTGTGCGGCCCCGTCTAGTTTCTAGTTGGGAGGCACCTGGACCGGTTCCTGACATGGTTAAGACTTAAATGCTGAGAATTACAGTGAGATAGCCACGCAGTTCAGCGTAAAAAGAGTGAAAATAGCACAATGGTCACGGGAGCTCAGCGAAACCGTGCCACTTAGGTCGAGAGCATCACATGACTCCCCGTTCAGTAAAAGTTAATGTTTAGAAAATAGTTTTAGATTAAAGAAAAAAATATAATTTAGTTCTTTTTTTGTTTGTTTGCTTGTTTTCTTTTGGTTCTATTCTGCAAATATATGCTACTTATTAAATTGGTTTGTTGCTCGTAACTTTTTGATCAGTGTTGAATAAAAGGACTTGAAGGAGCCTTTAACTTTAACTGACTATTTAGGATTGTTACAATTAAAACAGTTTGTGAACTGCTTTTGTTCTTTTTATTTTGTACTAATATTCATTCATATGTTTTTCTAGTGTGTGTTGACTGTGATTATTGAAGATGTGTCTCATCCGTAGTTTGTTCTCTTGTTGAAGCATAAAACAATAAAAACAGAATTCTTCATTGCAATATTTCATGTCTCTTATTGGAAAACAACAAATGCTTACTTTAGAATAGGGAACATAATCTGAAGTAATACTGCATTTATGAATGAGAAATGTGCTTGTTAGCTATTAAATTCATGGAATATTTAACAGGATTATTGTAATTTATAATTTAAATTATGCAAATATATAATGAATATTTTTGCCATTATTAAATGCTCATTTTTATTTTACTGTATGATAGGATTCATAACATTTCTTGATTTTTATAATAAAATTATTACAAATTAATGTGAACATGTTCAGTAAGAGTGTCAGTAGCACATGCCACTCTCTGCTGATTCATGTCAGTGAAAACCGGAAGTGTCAGCGGTTGTGCCACTGAGCATAGTGTCGTGTGCTAATGGCTTTCGTGTGTCAGATGTCATGTCACTTCATCTGCAAGAGTCAACCACAGATCTTTTACTGTACCATCCTCGATCAGCTATAGTTTGTGATGCGAAAAACATGAAAAAGGAGCCTGAACTAGAAAGACCAAAGTAATGGAGCTGGAAAGGCGACGCCCACTATTGTTGAGTGACATGCCGACAACCGCAAACCTCAAAATGAAATGTTGAGGCAATAAATAAATGCAGAAATAAATATTATAAAGAAAAAGTTAAATAAATAAATATTTAAACATTTATTTATGCTTTCAATAATTAAATTATGCTTTTAACGATTTATTTATATATTTCAACATTTATTTAATTATTTATTTTTGAGTAATTTGGCCTGCCATAGGTATAAAGTAAAAAAATAAAATTAATAGAATGTTAATAATATTCTTCTTATCATTATTATTGTTATTATTATTATTATTAATAATACGTTGATACATTTTAAATGTAGGAGTACAATAGTATTATTGTAATCATGACATTTCCTTATTGATTTGTTATAATTCAAATAATTTATACTGCGGTTGCTATTATTATCAATTCAGCAAAGTTTGCACAAATCTTAATACATTTTGTGTATTTTAGGTAAATAAAAATAAATAAAAAATAGTACATTAACATTGATTTTTGTCCATAAATATACTGTGATTAAAACATGTTAATTTTCAAACTCATTTCAGTCTTGTGAGGAATTGATTATATTCATGATACAAACATCAATTAAAATCTGATTTCAGGTTGATTTGTGACTGTGTTTTATTATTTATGTGCAAAAACAATAGAAAGAAATGAATGACATGTTCATGAATCATGTTTGTATTCAACTGAAAGATGATTTTGATCATAATAAAACAAATGATTGATGAGACACGACAATAAAACACAAATATACTTACACACACACTGATCTTACTGTCTATATGAGGATTTATCACACACATTTATTCTGATTCATGTTCATATTCATGTGATGAAGAGACTCTATAACATCTCACTGTTACTGATTCATCATCAGCTCAAAGCATTATGGGTACAATCTCTCATCAGTCTATTCTCATTCATCAACACATTTTCACTGATGATCCAATAGAAACCCTAAACCCAGGATAGAGCGTCTGAGTGAATGTGGTCTGTTCTGTGTGGATGAGACTCATTGTGTCAGAGACGCTGTAGAAGGACAGAGTTCCTGCACTCACATCCACATACACTCCTATTCTCCTGATGGTGGGCTTCACAGGGAGATCAGTCACTATGTTATTGTGTCTGAATAAGTATCTGTCAGGAGTGCAGAACAAACTCCAGGACTGATCATTATGTCCAAACACACACTCATAACCCCGTCCCTTCCTGCTGATGCTCTTATATGACACTGATATATACACACGTCCACTCCACTCAATCTCCCAGTAACAGCGTCCACACACACTCTCTCTACACAACACCTGCTCCCAATAATCAAATCTGTCTGGATGATCAGGATACGACTGATTCTCTTCCACCCATATCACCATTCTGTTCTCCTCAGACAGTCTGAGTTTATTGTTTGCTGTGTTTGGATCCAGTGTGAGAAAACAGACCCCTGAACACAAGAACAGACACATTTATAACACAACAACAATCACTACAGCTGTGTGTGTGTGTGTGTGCATGTGTGTTTGTGTAAACATACATTTCTTCAGTCCTGCTATAATCCTGGATTCTCCTCCATGATCAACACTAGAAAACACACACAGACATATTCAGTCAACAAACTGTTGCTATGCAGTTGCTAAGGTAATTGAAGAGCTTGCTAGACTGTTGCTATGCAGTTGCTAAGGTAATTAAGGTGCTTTTATTTTATTTTGAAATGTAACACAATAAACTATACAGCATTCACTGTCCAATTATTTAATCTTCAATCGTAATAGTTTGTTTGACTGTCTGTCGCTCTCGCTTTATGATGCTCATGCTCATATTGGCCACGTTCACACAGCAGCAGAATACGGTTGTCATTACCATATTTGAGCCCTTAATACGGAACAGGACTGGACAACTAGTTGTGGGTCACGTCATACAGTGTGAGCCCAGCAAGCAATAGCCGTCATTTCACCGTCTCGGTTAACTATAGACCCAATAGTCCGGCTATGTGTAACCCCCTTCTAGCCCAATTAACCCTGAATTTGGAAACATGTCGTTTTTTGGCAAAATAACTTGTGAGATGTATGATATTCTATCATGTAAGCAAAGTCAACAGCGTTTACAAGGTGTTTTGTTTCATTTCTCTGACATGTTCTACGCATAGCCTGTGTGTAGCCTCGGTTTAGCTCGTAGTCAGACCGGCTATTTGTAGCGCACTGATAATGAAAACTGATTGATTGTAGTTTTTGCGCATGAGATGGTTGATATACCATCATGTTCACAGTGTCAATAATATCTACAAAGATGTAAGTGTCATTTCATGACATGGTCTATATGTAGCCACGATTTAGCTCTGAATTGGACGGGCTATGTGTCGTCTGCTTTTAGCCCACCCGGTGAAATCGAGGCAATCGGTGTCTAATTTTAACAGCTCGGCTACAGCCCTATACCAGACCAGCGATGATCATGGCCAAAATAGTCTTTTAATCGTTTACATGTCATTTTCACAAAAGTAAACTTTTGAAACATTTAAATTAGCATTACTGTATATTAAATTATTTTATTGCATTATTAAATATAGCATTATTTATTATACCAAAAATAATGCTAATTTAAATGTTTCAAAAGTTTACTTGCATTTGATAATATCACACAAGCTGTTAAATGTAACATTCATACACATGATATTATTTGGCTGTCTTTCATTTTATAAATAAAAATGCAATTATAATTCCCAACCACTAGATGGCAAGTGTAGCCCTACTGAGACAGGACTACTGACAACACCAGACTTGAAAATTAGTAAGAGATCACTGCTGCAAGATCCCGCCATAATCATTTCTGCCATTTTTAATTTTGTTTTTACACAAGAGAGCAGTAAGTTTACCTGTCGGAGAGCAACGGGCAAACAACAAACGATAAAGGACATTCCTACTTGGTCTTGTAAGTATCTGTTTTCGTTTTGACGTGTTCATTGTTTATATATATTATTTGTTATCATGTGTATGAAATGTACATTTTATCTTAGGGATTGAGCAGATGGTAGTTGATAGTGATCGTGACTAGGCCCCATGGTTCGGCACACGTGATTACAAAATGTAATAGATAATAGAGCAAAAGTTTATCATTTGTACATGTTTACAAACTCAAGCGATGTTAAAACAGCACAAGAGAAGACGAAAGAGCAAACAACAGAACAAACAAAACAAAAATGAATCTATATTAATTTCTACAGTGAACACACTCAGAAGAATTGGACAAACTGAGGAGTTTCAACATCTGGAAAAAAGGTTGGAAAATGAAGAGATCCGAGCAGCAATGGTAAAAAACAAAACAAAACAAAAACTCACCAATGCAACATTTCTTCTCTAAAGCTCTCATCTTTGACAGTCAATCATTTATTTTAACTATTATACTAAATTTATGACTGAACAATGGCTTACAGAAAGCATGAGCTCATTGAATAGAATATCTTTGTCACTGTACAAGTACAATAAGATTTAGTTTGAAACTTCCAAATTAGCTTAAAAATATAAATGACATACAATGGCAATATGAACATTTTAATTATAAAACGTTTGCAGCAGTATTAAAATAGTGCAAATAGCTCAGATGTGCAATGCAGCATTAAAACCTAAACAGTACAATCAGAAAATATAATGTCATAAAAACAGTAGGGGTGAAATAATTATTCCATGTACATGTTGGATCACAAATTTCTAAAAGGTTATGTATATTGTGATTTAGCAGACAGCCCAAGCCCTGAGACAGTAACCGTTTGTCTTTGTACATTTCCTGAACATCTGGCAGGTTTCCCAAGTTAAGTGTGAAGTCTAAGCTCAAGGTACAACTGTGCCTTTTGTTTAGCACCTATGCATTTGAATGACACTTGTATGCTAAATAGATCAAGGCTGGGAAAAATCTTTTACTGGGCTGATTTCCTGTACCACATTTGCATGCTTTGTTTAGATTGATTCCACCTCTATGTACTCCGCCTCCTTCAAACCTATATACTCTGCTGTGCTGAGATATTGTCAGACTTTTTGATGACTGCAGTGCCAAGCAGCGAGTAACTGAATAAAGAGAAACTTCTGCTTCAAGATATCCAAAACGTCTCCTGGTCTCTAAGAAAAAAATTCACAACAGTTTTGGTGCAGTGACCCGGATAGAGCTCCTCACCTGAATCCAAATTGAAACTTCAAGCTCAACAAAGATCTGACTTCATTCCAGACTGAAACTTTCTGTACCAAGGGTTGGTGAGTATCACTCTATCCAAAAGAACCATTAGAAGCCAGTACATGTGGTTATCCTCTGTGCCGCCAGAGAAGTGTTAACAAACAGCTGCAGGGTTTGTTTAACAGACAAGTTATCCTCTATTCAGGTAGAGGAGATTAGCATTACGTGCTAATATCAGTTATCTTCTATTCAGGTAGAGAAGATTAGCATTACGTGCTAATATCTGTTATCCTTTGTTTCGGCAGAGAAGAATTGTTTAACCTCTCTTCAGGGAGAGAAGATTAGCGTAAAGTGCTAGTAGTTTGTGTAGTCTTCTGTTAATTCAGGAAAGGTTAACAATAGTTGATCTGTGTTAACAAACGTACCCTCTGTTGATTAGAGAAGTTTTAGTGTTGTGATTGTGTGGTAACAAAGAAACTCACAAAATGGTTATAAAGAACGCTAGGCTGATCCCCACAACTGAAAAAGGTAGTCTCGCAACTCCTTTGTGGTCAGATAGCGAATTCAAATCACTGTTAGGAGTGCAAATGAACCTAATAGTAACTGAAAAAGTTAGACAAGAATTAACTAAGAAATATGAGATCCATCCAGACAAGACTTGGTCTGTAGATGAGTGTAAAAAAGTACTTGGAGCATGTATTCGTAAGAACAATGCGAAAGGCATTATCTGCTGCCACAGAGAATTTGGTTTAGCGCTAGCTACACAACAGTCTCAGTGTAACTCAGAGCTAGAGGACCAGAACAAAGAGCTCCAGGCTAGAATATCCGCTTTGACTAAGAAATTGAACCGCAACAAAGCTTTAGAAAAAACTGATATGGAAGTTAGTCAGCCTGATAACATTTATCCAGACTTAGAAGCTTTCTTTGAAACAGATGTAGCCATCCAATCAGTAACTGATCTGCCTGTAGATTCAGTGAAGGTATGTGGTGCTAGGAGAAGATCTCAGGGAATTGAGGGAATTGAAAGTGTTCCTTCCAACTCTGCTGTTGTCCAGGTTCAAGCAATTGCAAAAATGCTGGAACCTAAAGATATAGAGAGATTGTCCCAGAGCTTACCCTCAGCACGCACAAATTTTTCTGAATTTAGAAGAGCACTGATTAGCAATATGCGTCTCTACGACATGTCGTTAGCAGAAGTCACGCAGCTGATGTCACAAATTCTAACTGAATCTGAATTCAACAGTTTTGAGTCTGCTGTTACTTCTGAACTACAACATGCCAGTAAAGCGGATTTGAGAGAAGGTGTTTTGAAAATTCTAAAGAATATTATGGGACCCAAAATAGACTGGTCCAGAATCACTAACTGTGTACAAAGGAAAGAGAAACTGTGAATGAATACACTGAGAAGGTTTTGCCAGTCAGCTGTAACTTACAGTGGAATAGTTGATGATCCTGAAAGTGTGCTAGATGACAAGGGACCCCTAGTCCGCATCTGGTCAGATGGCCTTGTAGCTGAGTACAGAAAAGCCTTGCCATTCCTAGATCTAACTTGGTCTAACAAAACTCTCAGAAGTAACTTAGACACGTTAGCTACTTGGGAAAGAGATTCTGATGTTAAGGCAAAAGTGAGAGTAGCAGCAGCTACGTTTAGCACAACAAATCGAGACAAGAGATGGTCTAAAAAAGAAGGGAAATGCAATTATTGTGGAAAATTAGGACATTGGGACAAAGAGTGTAGGAAGAAGTTGCAAGATAATAAAAGAAATGCTATGCATAATTCTGCTCCTTCTCAGCCCGCCTACAACGCTGAAGTAGTTCCACTAGTGACCAGTGAAACGTTAGGACAGCTAGCTCAGGCTCTTCTAAGAGCACAAAAAGAGCAGGAAAAAACTAATTGTTGGGGCTGTGAGTAGCTACCTTTCCCATGTAATACATCACAATGACAAAAGAATTTTTGTGAAAGGTAGCATACAAGAGAAAGAGATTGACTTTTTGCTTGATACAGGGGCAGAAATCACAGTAGTTCCTACAAAACTGGCTAAAGATTTAAACATTCCGTACAAGAAAATTAAACTTTGTTTAACTGGTGTAGTAGGTGAAGATTCTGTTTTGTATGAAACTCCGCCCATAGAGGTACAATTAGGCCCAAAAACTCTGACTACAAAATTGTTATGTGCTCCATTAAATACAGGTGCAATTCTAGGCATGGATCTACTGAGACAAGTACATCTAACTTTAGACATGTCCTCAGAATCTGCTAGCATAAAAATTGCTTCAGCACAAGTTTCTACCAGTAATGCAATCACTCCTGAGTATGCTTTCTTACAGAATCATCCAATTTGGGCTAAAGACAAAGATGATTGCGGGCTTCTCACAGGTATAGAACCAGCCAAATTAACAGGAACCCCCCCCTCCTGTTACCAAACAATACCCGATCAGTAAGGAAGCTATACAGGGAGTCAAACCTATTGTAGAAAATTGCTGAAGCAAGGAGTGCTAGTTAAAACCAATAGTCCCTGTAATTCACCCATATGGCCCATCAAGAAAGCCAATGGGTCATGGAGACTCACAATAGACTACAGAGTAGCCAATAAGCATATTGAAAAAATCACCCCCCTAGTAGCAGATCCATCTACAATTTGTAATGGCTTACCATTAGATTGGTTTCAAGGTTGTTATTGCCGGGGGTGGTAGTGGGGATAAGCTCCCACTCCCTATAAAATGCCCCAAATGGCGTGCGTCTCAAATAGCCTCTGACAACCAAGTCCAGCTCCTGGCCTTCTTGTGTGGCTTAGTTACTAAGCCTGGCGAAACTGTTTTTACTGACAGGAGAAGGGGCGAAGGCGGTCTACTGGCGCCTTAAAACCAGTTGCTTCGGGCAGATGGGGCTCGTTAACCTTGGATGGTAGCTCACCTAGGAGAAGGAAACTCTGATTCCAAACCTCCGCTGCCTTGCGGCATACCCTTTTATGGGAAGGCTAAGGGAGTAAACCCCGACAGAAAATCCGGAGCTGGAGTCCCCAAGGCGGCTTGACCTTGTTTTGTCAATACCGGCAACTCCTGCGGCGCAGCTGAAGCCAAGTTGTATCGACTTTGTCTTTCCCTTGGATCCTTCAGCTGCGAGGAGAGGGGGGGACTGCTGCATGGGCAACAGCTGGCCCTCCATATTACCCTGCCCAGGCTCTGTAGCTCCACTGGAGAGTCGACTTAACTCGGGAGGGGGGCAGATACTGGTTATAAGCTCGTCCGATTGGCGAAGGAAACGAGCGCCAGGGGCCTCCTTTGACGGTGGGAGAGGTCATCGCGCCTCATTGGACAGCTACCGCCCGCCTCAAGCTGGGCAGCCCCCAGCCAGTTAGGTGCTGTCCCGCCATGGCTTACCTGCCCCACTGGGTGCGTGGGGATTAGAGAGGCATCTCTCAAAAAGTGGGCCATAAAACACTCGCACCAGGCAAGTCAAGAAATAAAATGAGAAAGAAGTCTCCAGCTCTTCGTTTTGCTAGCTGGAATGTCAGGACTATGTGCTCCGGACTCACTACAGATCTTCAACAGATCGACGATGTAAGGAGGACTGCCGTCATCGATAGAGAACTGTCACGACTAAACGTCGACATTGCCGCTCTACAGGAGACCCGGCTGGCAGATAACGGCACCATCAGAGAAGTTAGCTACACCTTCTATTGGCAAGGGAAGCCTCTAGACCAACCAAGGCAGTACGGTGTTGGCTTTGCTGTGAAGAACACGCTTGTCAGCTTCGTAGAGCCCCCCACAGCAGGCACAGAGAGATTACTCACTCTCCGGCTGTCAACGCCTTCTGGCCCAGTCAACATTCTTAGCGCGTACGCCCCAACCCTCTGCTCTACTGCCGAGGAGAAAGATAAGTTCTACCAGACCCTAGAGGAAGCAATATCTAGGATCCCTAGCACTGATGGCCTTTACCTTCTCGGAGATTTCAATGCAAGAGTAGGAGCTGACCATGAGGCTTGGCCCACCTGCCTCACACGCTTTGGGAGGGGAAAGATAAATGAGAATGGCCAGAGACTGCTTGAGCTTTTGTGCCACCATGGACTGTGCGTGACCAACACCTTTTTCAAGTGCAAAGAGATCCACCAAATGTCTTGGAGGCACCCGCGCTCCCGCCGCTGGCACCAGCTTGACTTCGTCATTACTAGAAGAGCGGATATTGGCAGCGTCCTCCTTACCCGTAGTTACCACAGTACCCTTGTGGCAAGCAAGGTGTGTATAACGCCGAAGAGGTTGCACCATTTAAAGAAGAAGGGGCGTCTACGCATTAATGCCAGCTGTGTCAGCCATCTCGAGAAAAACCAGCAGTTTATCAGCAGGCTGGAAAATGCCCTCAGCGAGGGAGTGACAGTAGATGATACCATCGACCCCAAGTGGCTACGTCTCCGCGATGCCGTGTACAACACTGCCATTATCACCTACGGGAAGAAAGAACGGAAAAATGCTGACTGGTACGAGGCCCATTGGGAGGAAATGGAACCTGTGACCGAGGCAAAGAGAAAAGCCTTTCTGGCTTACAAAGCAAAGCCCAGCCCTAGTACACTGCACGCCCTACGGACTGCTAGGAATAAAGCCCAGCAGACCGCCCGCCACTGCGCCAACACCTACTGGCTGAGCCTCTGTAGCAGCATCCAGGCAGCTGCCGATATAGGCAATGCAGGAGGGATGTATGAGGGCATCAAGAAGGCTATAGGCCCAACCCCCTCCAAGACCGGCTCCCTAAAGTCCAAGACGGGTGAGATCATCACTGACCAAGAAAAGCAGATGCAGCGATGGACTGAGCATTATCTTGAGCTGTACTCGACGCTGAACACCGTTTCAGACTCAGCTCTCAACGCCATTCCAGACTTGCCAGTCATGGAGGAGCTAGATACCCCACCCACTGTGGAAGAGCTCAGTAAAGCCATTGACTGCCTTGCTTGTGGGAAAGCACCTGGGAACGATGGAATCCCTCCTGAGGTCCTGAAGAGCGGGAAACCAGCCTTGCTGCAGCCACTTCATAATCTCCTCTGTCTTTGCTGGGAACAGGGTTACATCCCTCAGGACATGCGAGATGCCAAAATCATCACTCTGTATAAGAACAAAGGAGACCGGAGTGACTGCAACAACTACCGGGGCATCTCCCTTCTCAGCACCGTTGGCAAAGTGTTCGCTCGTGTTGCTCTAGCTCGCCTGCAGGTTCTCGCCTCCCGTGTCTACCCAGAATCCCAGAGTGGTTTCAGGGTCGGCCGATCAACAGTGGACATGATGTTCTCATTACGCCAGCTGCAGGAGAAATGTCAGGAGCAGCAGATGCCACTATATATTGCCTTTATCGACCTTACAAAGGCGTTTGATTTGGTCAGTCGAAGTGGACTCTTTAGTTTGCTGCAGAAGATTGGCTGCCCCCAGCACCTGCTTGCAGTGGTCACTTCCTTCCATGATAACATGCATAGCACGGTTTGTTACAATGGCGAAACCTCCAAGGCCTTCCAAGTTAGCAGCGGAGTAAAGCAGGGATGCGTCCTTGCGCCTACACTCTTTGGCATCTTCTTCTCCATGCTCCTCAAATATGCCTTTAAGGACTGCAATGAGGGTGTTTACATACACACCAGGTCCGATGGCAAGCTCTATAATATAGCCCGTCTCCGTGCCAAGACCAAAGTCACAGAGGTACTTATTCGTGAGATGCTCTTTGCTGATGACGCAGCCTTAACATCACACACCGAAGACGGACTTCAGCAGCTTGTCACCTGCCTTTTCCATGCGTGCAAGGAATTTGGACTGACCATCAGCCTGAGGAAGACCAAAGTCATGGCCCAGGGCACAGAGACTCCTCCGAACATCGCCATTGACGGATACACCCTGGAGGGTGTCGAGAACTTTACCTACCTCGGGTCCACTATCTCCAGCTTGCTGTCCATCGACTCAGAGATCAGTAGCAGGATTGCCAAGGCTGCCACAGCCATGGCAAAACTGAACCAGCGAGTGTGGAACAATTCCAGCCTCACTGAGAAGACCAGACTGTGCGTCTACCAAGCCTGCATACTCAGCACTCTCCTCTATGGCAGCGAAACGTGGACCACCTATCCGAGGCACGAAAGGAAACTCAACAGCTTCCACATGAGGTGTTTGCGTCGCATACTGCAGATCAAGTGGCAGGATAGGGTCCCCAATACTGAAGTGTTGGAGCGAGCCAACATAAGCACTTTGCGTGCAGTTCTCAGTGAGAGGCGTCTCAGGTGGCTCGGCCATGTCAAGAGAATGGACGCAGGCCGTATTCCCAAAGACCTCCTCTATGGTGAGCTGGTCGAAGGCCAAAGGCGAACAGGGCGCCCAAAACTGCGATTCAAAGACATCTGCAAGAAGGACATGAAGCAGTGCTCCATCGATTTCAACTCATGGGAAAGTCAAGCAGATGACCGCCCAGCCTGGAGGCATACAGTCAGGCAGGGTGTATTGTGCGCAGAGGCTGAGCGAAACGAGAATGCCACTCAGAAAAGATTCAGGCGGAAGCAGCGGGAACAGCAGCTACAACAACAGCCATCCCTTCACCTTCACCTGCACCAAGTGCGGCAGGAACTGCCACTCCCAAGTCGGACTGCACAGCCACTCTCGGTTGTGCAAGTAGACTCACAAGAAGCTATACCATCGTCTCCCGAGACGGACGGATGCCACAAGAAGAACCATTAGATTGTAAGGTTTTTTCAGTAATTGATATGTCTAACGGATTCTTTTCTGTACCCTTGCACGCTGACAGCCAGCCATGGTTAGCTTTCACAGTTGACTATGAACAATATCAGTGGACACGTTTGCCACAGGGATTTCAAAATTCCCCAACCATATACCATCAGGCTCTCAGACGTGATTTGTGTGACCCAGAATGTCCAGTCAAACAGTCCACTATGATTCAATATGTCGATGATGTTTTATTTGCCTCAACAGATCATGAGGTACATCAAACTGAATTGACAGCATTGTTGGACTGTTTGCAGAAAAAAGGACACAAATGTAGCTTTCACAAAGCTCAAATTGCTAAAAATCAAGTTACATTTCTGGGTCAAACAATTGGTACAGGAAATAGATCCATTACACAGGATCGAGCCGCTTCAGTCAAAGCAATACCTCCGCCTACTAACATTAGAACACTAAGATCATTTTTAGGAACAGCAGGTTACTGTAGACCTTGGATTGAAGACTATGCCTCGATTGCTCAGCCACTCTATGACTTGTTGAAAGGTCAGGTTAGAGATTCCGATACAGTTTGTATGGAAGAAATTCACCTCAAAGCTTTCAATGATTTGAAGAGAGCACTATGTCAAGCGCCAGCATTAGGAATTGCCCAATCTGATAGGCCCTTTGTGCTTTATGTTCATGAACACTTAGGCTTTATGACTGCATGTCTAATGCAAGATCATGGGGGCAATTTACACCCAATTCATTACTATTCTGGCAAACTTGACATAGTCGCTCAAGGTATGGGACCATGTCTCAGAGCAGTACAGGCAGTTCATCTAGCTCTTCAGGCCTTATCAGGAGTGGTGTTAGGACAGACTGTAAATGTAAGATGCCCTCATGCAGTGTCTGCACTAATGAATCAAGCAAAAGTCACTTCTGTCACATCCTCTCGTTTGGGAAATTGGTTAACAACCCTCACAGCCCCGAACATTGTTTTACAGCGTGCACCAGTCACAAACCCATCCTCATGTATGATGTCTGCAATGACTGAAGTTGTCTTAGAGGATGAAGGAGAAATGGCTCATGATTGTGTTACACTTACATACACACAAGTGAAATAACACAAACCCCCATAGATAATGCAGAATTGGAGTTGTTTGTTGATGGTTCAGCTCAAGTTATTGAAGGTAACAGACGAGCAGGTTATGCAGTAACTTCTACCACTGAAGTCGTAGCTTCAGGTCGTCTTCCAGATCATTTTTCAGCTCAAGCTGCAGAACTAGTAGCCTTAACTAGAGCATGCACGCTAGCGTCAGGATCAACTGCAAATATCTACACTGATTCCAGGTATGCTTTTGGGGTAATTCATGATTTTGGTATCATTTGGCAAAGTAGACAGTTTTTAACTTCTGCTGGATCACCCATTAAGCATGCTGGATTAGTGAAAGATCTAATGTTTGCCATGAAACTTCCAAAGAAATTAGCTGTGATCAAAGTGAAAGCACATCTCACAACTAATACTACGGAAGCTAAAGGTAATGCTCTTGCTGATGTAGCTGCTAAACAGGCTTGTTCATATGCAAATGTACAGGTGTGTTCAGGCAGTACAGCACAGAAGACAATTCTACCTCTTGAATCAATCATTGATCTGTACAAAGACGTTCCTTTATATGAAGCATGGACATGGTTAGACAAAGGAGCCACAGTGGATTCATCTGGTTGCTGGACCAAAGGAGGAAAGTATATTGCTCCCGAATCACTGCTGCCATATTTGGCTCAACAAATACACAATTTGGGTCACAGTGGTCCAGCAACAATGAATCACAGGTTCTCAAATCAATGGTGGAATCCAAAATTCAGAAATGTAGCCACTGAAACAGTCAAGAGATGCGTTACATGTCAAAAAAATAATGATGTGCCTGCAGCAACTACAGCAGCAACACATACCCCAGCTCCACCAGGACCGTTTCGTCACCTACAAGTTGATTACATATCATTGCCTCCTTGTAAGGGAAAAACTGACGTTTTGATAGTAATAGACAAGTTCTCAAGATGGATAGAAGCTTATCCAACAGGGCGTGCCACAGCTGCACATACTGCTAAATGTCTTGTCACTGATTTCATTCCCAGATGGGGATTACCAGATAGCATTGACTCAGATCAAGGAACCCACTTCACAGGACTAGGGTTGGGTACCGAAACCCGGTGCCATTACGGCACCGGTACACATGTGACCGGTATGTACCGGACCAAATCAGAACGTGAATTTCGGTGCCTCATTTCGGTGCTACTTAAATGCCTGAACTGTCGATTGAAATATTTGTCTTCTGGTGCTATGACACGGATGTAGAAGCATTGATTCATCAACATGCATGATCGCTAGTTAAATTTAAATACTGCATTCATGGGGTGTCAGAAGGATCAGAAAATTTATTTACTGAATGAGAAAACTCACGTGAACGTCGGAAAGCTTTGATGATAGAAATCCAAGACATCTTTGTAGTTACTATCCATTTTCACATTTCGAATTAAAAGCACAAATCGTCTGGAAATGAGACCATCCGAGAAGCGCGTGAATGCAGCAACTATCGTTACACTCGCTCTGACTGCAGCAGGTGGTTTGCCGTTAACTTAGCTAGCTACATTAAACGCGTCTAACTTAAAATGCCAAAAACTAAACATTCTAAAGTGTTACTATATTTCACGAGAAATGATTCAGACAATGCGACGTGCAGCAAATGTTTTACAGCAGTTGCGTGTGAAGGGGGAAACGCATCAAACCTAATGAAACATTTGATGGTATGAGGAATAAACTTGAAAGCAGAGGGCTGCACCGTGTTTGACAGTTTGCAGACATCAGCTGGAGAGGTGTCGTATTTTGCCAGAGACGGCAAATGCGATGTGATGCGATCTAGGAAAACCCAACACATGGTGAAATTGTACCTTTTTTAGGTTTTGACACCATATGAAAGCTGAGTTCAGGCCCCTTTCCAAAACTTTTATTTTTTACATAACCTACGTTATGGCTATCTCAGGCTGGCTGATAGCGATGATTTTCAGGAATGGGATTTTGAGAAAAACGGCTTTAAAGTGAGACGGCTTTCACTTTCGCTTTACGGGTTTAACGAGAGCTGTCTGTCAAGTTAGGAGCGCTACTGCATCATTAGACAAACAGACTAACGTTTGTTTTCCGTTGATCACCCATTTTATGTTTAGTAAATAATGCAGCCTACCTTGTAGTAAAAGTGAGCGCAGCGCAACTGTTCGCGCACTGTGCATAAAACAGACTGTCATCGGACGACTCCTCTTTAGTAACTTCATCATCCGATCCTTCATCTCTGGATGTGAAATAGCCCGTAACATCATTTAGGGCACTGACATCACCAAAACTGAGCAGATTGAGACGAGTAAGATCGGTTAAGTGAGCAGCTGCAGTACTTTAGACGGCGTTGTTGCCCTTCGCCATCTTACGATATTCAAATAAATAAATAAATAAATAAATAAATAAATAAACTTAACTTTGCTTGCTGTACTTTACACAGGACTGGCAGAAAATGTGAATTGATATGCCTTTACTAAATATGTCACGTGGTTTATTTTGATAGGTTAACTGTTTTTGTGGTGTTAAGGGAAAGCACCTCCGCAGCGCGTTCTTAACATAGGAGAAAGACAGTCATTTCTGCTTGCTGCAATAAATGTGTATTTTTCTGCACTAAACAAGTGAATTTCAAAGAGATATTTTCAGAGATTATAGACAAGATGGTATAGAATAACAATTTAATGAAAAACGAATTTCCTGAAAACGTCCCACCACGACATCCGACGGGTTTTCCCAGATCTCATCACATATGGTCATATTTCTGCAAAAGAATTGCTGAAACTTTAAGCTGTTAAATTATTGTAGTTGACTTAATAATATATAGTACTACTTCTTTTTTTTTTTTTTTTTACTTTTAATACATTGTTCAATTTAAAGAACATTTTTGTCCAATAAAAATATATTCTTGTGTCATCCACCACTTTGTGGCTTTTTTAAAAGTATCAGTTCAGGCACCGTTTTGGCACCGGTACCGTTTTAAAAGTATCGATTTGGCACCGGTAACGAAAAAACCCCAAACGATACCCAACCCTACACAGGACAGGTAGCCAGGGAAATGTCTAAAATGTTGAAAATTAAGTGGAATCTTCACTGTCCTTATAGGCCACAAGCATCGGCGCAAGTCAAACGTGCAAACAGATCAATCAAAACCAGGCTAAGCAAAATGCATCAGGAAGGAGTAGTATGGGTCGAAGCGCTGCTAGCGGTACTGTGTAGTATGAGAGCATCACCTAACAGATTAGTAGGTCTAAGCCCTCATGAGATTATTACAGGACGCCCAATGCAGATGCCAGGTGTGATTGATCTTAGATATGCTGATGTGCACATTGCCTCTGATGCCCTGATCACTTATTGTGAAAACCTTACAAAGGCAGTACAGAGTTCCAGAGAAAGAGTTGAGTCAACTCTATTGTTTGCAGCCTTTTACAACAAATACTGCTCTGTCATCTTTCGTTTTCTTTCTTACTCTGTGCAGATACCCCTTGATGGCTGTCCCGAGACCCATACACATCGACCCCCTCACCTGTGTATGAAGCTACAAACTTTAAAGGACAACTAGACCCACTGCAGAGCCAACTGTCACGGAAGACAGAACATAAAAAAAACAAAAAAAAAACAACGCAGAGAATCAAATGAAAGAACTTCAGTCATCCATCAACATGATCAAGATTGCCGTTCTAGTAATCATCATGAACATCGCACAAGCTATAGACTCCAGAAACAACATATTCTTAGAACTAATGAATATGTCAAGAAATGCCTTGTTTGCTGGAAAGAACGTTTGCATGCCACACCCACCTTCAGTAAAAGCAGGGATCCCATGGGTGGCACACCCCATCTCTCACTGTGACACGTGCACCTTATTCGGAGTTCAAACGAGTGGAATATTCAACAGAAGTACATGCCACCACATCACATCTCCTTCCAGCTTCTCCATGTTGCATTCCTGGATTACCATCCTGCAACCTAACTTCAGCTACTCCCATTATGACAGATCTACTCTTGCCAATGACTTTTCCTTGGTGCATGGAAAATGATGCTCCAGCCTTGACTCCATTGGGTGAAATTCCTCATGAACGTTGCAGCTTTGTGATCAAAATGAGAACATATTCCCATGTGGACATTAATCCATCAGCAGGAAGAGAGGAAAAGGACTTTGTCTCCACAGGACATCATCTCTCCCAAAATTCTTCTCAGTAAATCAGTGGTGTATGATTCCTCTACCGACTGGCACCTTCTGGTTATGTGGAACTTCTGTCTACAACATCCTACCTAGCCAGTTCAATACAGGCCCTGGATCAAGTCAGAAGCCTATCGAATTCTGTACAGAAACTAGCTAATGATACAGCTTTAGCCCTAGGTAACATCACAGACACTCTCGCACAAGATAATGATCTTACAGAACAGAGTGGCCTTGGATTACATTCTTGCAACGGAAGGGGGAGCCTGCACCATTATTGGCCCTGAATGCTGCACCGGGTTAATGGATCCAACAGAGAACTTGAACAAAATCCAACGAGACATTCTTCGAACATTCTTCGACATTCTTCTGCATCGAAACGTTATGGGAACACCTCCAGCGTGACCATGCTCTGAAACACGTGTGCATACAGTCCAATGGAGAAGTGAGACGTCACAGGCGGGGTGACGTAAAGACCAGGAAGCTTAAAAGCATGTGCAGTGCATGCAGCCGGCAGCTTCTGTCTTTCAGCAAGCGCTCTGTGTGTGTGTGTCACTCTGTTTTTTGTGCTAGTTCGCACAGCTTTTATTTGAGAGTGTCACTATGTCCTACAAAACATTCTTACGAATATAAGGAGCGGCATTTAGACTGTGTGTTCCTCTCTGCCTGCGCTATTTCGGGTGGCGATACACACAGCCTATTTGTCTGTTTGGGAGCGAAGCATGGGAGTCAGTTCTCGAGGGAGCTGACTGCTTGCGTTTGCGTTCCCCGCGGCTCAGCTTCCACTTCTTGTGTGGTCCCAGGACAAACCCCTCTCGCTGAGAGCGGTTCATGTTCCTGGGCATCTCAATATGGGAGCAGACATCCTGTCGAGGCGGGGGCTGAGGCCCGGGGAATGGATGCTTCACCCTGAGGTGGTGAAGCAGATTTGGATAGTTTTTGGCCAGTCTCAGGTGGACCTCTTCGCGACTAAGAAGAATGCGCAATGTCACCACTGGTGCTCTCTGACTTATCCAGCTCCACTGGGGCTGAATGCCATGGTACAGACGTGGCCGAGGCTTCGTCTGTACGCTTTTCCCCTGATCGCTCTACTCCCGGGAGTTCTGGAGAGAGTGCGCCGGAGTTTTGGAAGTTGTGGGTGCGGCCCCTGAGGGGGCACACCTCATAGCTTCCGGTCTCTCAACTGAGGTTGTTGAGACCATCCTCCAATCCAGAGCTCCCTCCTCGAGGAAACTGTACGCCCTGAAGTGGAAACCTTTCACTTCATGGTGTGGAGACCGCCAGCAGGACTCAGTTAACTGCCCAGTTGGTACAGTGCTGGGGTTTCTGCAGGATCGGTTCTCCACAGGGTTAGCCCACTCCACCCTGAAGGTCTATTTCGGCCTACCAAGCCCCTCTGAGTGGCTCCTCAGTGGGTAGGAACCCCCTCGTTACACGTTTCCTCCATGGTGCGCTGAGGCCTAGGCCTCTGGCCAGGTGTAGCTTTGCTAGTGTGGTCGGGATGCTTTTTCATAGCTTTGAGTCCTCTGACCCTCCCTTCTTGGGGGTCAAGGCTCTTTTCTCTTAAGTTGGCTTCAGAATGCTGTGGAATGTCCACCCCTTTGACTTTAAGGTTCTTTCCTGGACTTGTGCCACTTGGCTCTTTTTCTCTTGCCCTAGCTGTGCTCTTCCACACTAGGCAGGGATTTGAAGTCTGGAGGCGTAGGCATCTCGTTCTCATAGAGTTTCGATGCAGCTCGAGTTCCTGAAGGGGAACGTCTCAGGTTACGTATGTAACCATGGTTCCCCGAGGGAACGAGACGCTGCGTCTCGAGCCATACTTCTGGCATCCCTGCAGCGCTTGCTTCTCTATTCAGAAGCTGCCGGCTGCATGCACTGCACATGCTTTTAAGCTTCCTGGTCTCTATGTCACCCCGCCTGTGACGTCTCGCTTCTCCATTGGACTGTATGCACACGTGTTTCAGAGCATGGTCACGCTGGAGGTGTTCCCATAGCGTTTCGACGCAGCGTCTCGTTCCCTCGGGGAACCATGGTTACATACGTAACCTGAGACGTTCTGTGTCAGCATGCTTTTCATCACTACAAACAATCAACACAGAACTTTTTAAGTGTCTAAATTTGTATTTTATGAGAGTTTTTTTAGAACTCTCAAAGGAAGAATTGTTGGATTACAAATTTCTAAAAGGTTATGTATATTGTGATTTAGCAGACAGCCCAAGTCCTGAGACAGTAACCTTCTGTCTTTATACATTTCCTGAACATCTGGCAGGTTTCCTAAGTTAAGTGTGAAGTCTAAGCTCAAGGTACAACTGTGCCTTTTGTTTAGCACCTATGCATTTGAATGACACTTGTATGCTAAATAGATCAAGGCTGGGAAAAATCTTTTACTGGGCTGATTCCCTGTACCACATTTGCATGCTTTGTTTAGACTGATACCACCTCTATGTACTCTGCCTCCTTCAAACCTATATACTCTGCTGTGCTGAGATATTGTCAGACTTTTTGATGACTGCAGTGCCAAGCAGCGAGTAACTGAATAAAGGGAAACTTCTGCTTCAAGATATCCAAAACGTCTCCTGGTCTCTAAGAAAAAAATTCACAACATACATTTGAGGTTAATGTGTGTACTGGGCTACATTTTAGTTACAGCAGCATCACTGTGTTGTTATGAAATCAGTTGTACCAGACAATTTGTATCCCTTGTACACTGACGCATAAAATACTACCTGCCTGACATTGGCATGTGTTATTCAGGTGTCAAAGTTGTGCAGAATTAAAGGAAGAAACCTGAAAGACTGTGCCAGAAGGATGTTGGACAGGTACAGTCTTCAAAACGTGCCACATAATCAAACATTGTGGTGTCGATACTCAATAAGTTACAACGCAAATCAGAAATTTTTTAAATAATTCCTTTACTGGTTATTTTGAAATGTCAAACTTTGTCCACAATTAACAATTTTAGAGTTTTAAAAAATCCTCATATCCAGATTCAACATGAAAGGGGGTGGTCTGCTGCAGAAGGAGGCATTTGAAAAGGCTGCACTGTTCTCAGTCATTAGAGGTTTGTATATACAACACACAGTTAAAAAAAACCTTTCTTATGCTGTTTTTGTTTGTTATTTGGCAGATGCAGTGATGACCAACTTCCCAGCAGCAACAGAGTTGGACTTGAGGAACGCAGTTGGGAAGCATTTTATGCAAGAAATTAAACCAATAATTAATCATTTTAAAACTGTTGGTTGTTTTATCTGTTAAAATAAGTACGCTAATGCAAGGGTTATTTTTTTAACACATTATAATTGATTAGTAATGTTTTAATGGTTAGTGTGATGACATGCTCTTGATTTGTATTAGATTATTTCTTAAGGTATTTAAAATATTCATTTTTTATTTTTTATTTTTATTAAGTTGTTAAATATTTATAGTTAAGTGTATTGTATTTATAATATTTTATTTTGTTATTAATTCTTTTGTATTTTTATCATTTTGTATTGTCTTAAGTTGGTAAAAAAATTATTTTTCTTAATAAAAGCTGAATATTTAATTTGTTTGTTGTCTATTAGATGTATATTTGTAGGTGTTCATTAGCTGTCAATTTAATGACTAGTCTATTTTTGGGCTATGGTTAGACGTCTATTAAATTTTCACTGACAGCCCAAATTCAGCCTTGTTTTAGTCTAGACGTCAGGGCTGTGTTTGAACGGCTAATAAACGTCTTTTAAACGCAAAATTGTTTGCTGGGAGAGAGCCGCTCTGCCACACAAACACGTGTCTACCGTGTGCTGCTGCTTTAATGTGTGGTTTCTGCAGGGGCGTCGGAAGCAAACTAAATGTGAATGGGTCCTCTGTTTACTTTGCTGTGTTTCGAGAGTGCAGCAGGCATGAATAATTAGTGAAAACACAAAATGGAGTTTAATTAACGTGCATTGGTGCAGGGTATACTCAAGTATACTGCGTATACCCACTTCTTTATCAATCGGCTTTGCGTAGCCTATACGCAGTAAAGACAGTGATGCGGTCAGGACCGTGGCGCCCGCTTCCTTTGAAATATGTTTAATGATTGCGCCTGATGCGCCCGCGCCCGCTCCGTCCACTCCTCCACCCCAGATGCTGCCTGTTCATACGCGTGAGCATAGAGCTTAATCTATTAGCACATTTGTCATGTGGAATGGATTTGACTGATGGCGCTCTAAAAAGTGCATATTCGCTGAATTAGAGACGATAAAAGTGGGTGGGTCCGATATTATTGGTCTTCAAAAGTGGGTGGGTCCTGTCCCACCCACATTCAATGGTTCAGACGCCAATGGGTTTCAGTAACTTACAGTGACCGAGAAATGAGTTGTTTGTCATCTGAAAGTTTTATATCCAATCTCAGTTTATTGTTCTGCACGCGGCTCAAATGCTCCGATCTCCACTCACATTTAAAAGCTGCTGTCGGTTAATGATGATTTGATGGATGAACTCACGGCTCGATGGACTTTTCTCACTTTTCCGGGTTTGTCATAGTGGAAGTCGTCATAGTTGGGTAAAATCCGAGAGCAGTGAATGGAATTCAATATCAATATCAAAAGACAAACTCCACGAGTGTTTTCACTACTTTCAATCAAAAGAAAAAAAATGAGAGAGACTGATATCAGCAGACAGAAGAGAGAATGATGTCAAATTTACCACCCCTCCCATAGACGCGGCATTAGAAACACCCTCACACCCTCAGCATTTTTTGTAACTTGATGAAAAGGTGATATAATACAAAGTTTAGTGATATAAATGTACATATTTTTTTTTAAATCAAAATATGAAAAATTTCAAGTATTTAAAACGATGTTGACCGTTGAAACGCATCATCACAGTCTTGTGAAAAGGGTCCATCAGACTCTTGTTGTGTCAGAAAGTGGTAATACTTTCAGTTTTACAGACGTCACCATCTTTGATATTACTATGGTGACTGTTGCTATGGTTACTCGTAAGGAATATGGGCTTGACTCCTGTTGCACGTTCATATAGACAGCAGGGCTCTTACGCTAGTCTTACACATTCACCGTGAGACTCACGCATTTCAACCAGTTCACACGCTCTCACGCCACACCTTGTATTTCTCACACTGAGAAGTAAGGGATAACTTGTCCTGCTATATACTATTAATGGACGAGACACAGGCTTGCAGTGGGAGTTCATAGCTGTCTTGACAGTTAAATGCCACCGACCAGTAAATATCAGAAATTAGAATTTTTTGTTTTCGGGGAAATTACGTGATCCACTACAGTTACGTTCGTCACTGGGCAACATGGACGCTCACACACGGGACGATGCAAGCGGTGGAATCGTCGGTCGTGTGGCTGCCACTTTCTCTAGCAATGGAATTTTGTGCAGTTGAGGCGGTGGTCGCGTTGTGGTCATGGAGCGGACGTTGTCCTTTGTATTTACTAAAAACTAACAAAATATATGCAGTTGCTAACCCATTCTGTTTTTTGTTTGTTTGTTTTTTGTTTTGTTTTTTCTTCATTTTATGATTCCTGGACGAAATCACTTGCTTGTGATCAAATAAGATAGTGAGAGCTGATGCTGGGGAATATAGCCAAATTCATGCAAGATTATTATCTCTCCAACAGCTTTAACTAAGTTTTGGCTACTGTAAACTAAGGAAAGGACTAGATAATTGGTAAATCTGATAAAAAAAAAAAATTAAAAAAAAACAAATTCATCCAAATTGATTACTTTTCTAACTAATGTTTTCAACTGTTAATCCTTTTGAAACTTTTAATGCAGGCAGGGTTAACCTTACAGTATATAGCACTCAACAGTAATTACTGTCAGACTTACAAAATCCTTCATCACTTGAATTAAGATTATAATAATTTAATTTTAAAGCACAGCGACCACAAAATCAGACTTCAGCACCTAGGTTAGGTTAAATACAGATTTAAAATCAGAAGATATAGTTTAATAGCTATGATACCATTTTTTAATAAAATCCTTGCGTAGCTATGACTGGAAACACTGACATGTAACAATGCTTTGAGAAAAAAAAAAGTTAATCTTAAAAAATAAACCATATACATAATCCAAATTGGAAATAAATCAGTTATTGAATAAACATGTCCTAAACTTCTGAAACATTTTTGCCTAATATTTTAGAGCAGTCAATGCAATTTGGGGAAAAAAATAATCAAATCTGTGTAAAAAATATTCAGATGTAACCCCTTTTGTAATTTTCATAACTAACTGTAATTTAACTATACATTGTTTCTCAGTAACTGTAACAGATTAGTTACAATTATTTTGTAATTAAATTATGTAATTCCATTACATGTAAATAGTTTGAGTTTGAGCCCCGACCACTGTCATCAAAATGTCATTCATAAGCTGAATGATGTACTCTCTCGCTCAGACATAGAGCTTGACATGCTCAGGGCAAGTTCTGCAGTCCTACTGTATGTGTCAGCCTACAGTATGTACATTGAGCACTGCTGTTCATTGTCCAATTTGGGGCCAAATTTCTTTTTATTTTTGATACATTTTATTTTATTTTTTATGAATTTGACTTTAATCAAACTTACCGGTTGTTATAGTTTCTATTTTGTGCTGGTCAATTATGAACAATAGATCAAATTTAACTTCTAGCAAAAACTGGAGAGAATTGTGTGGGGCTACAAATATTTGAGTGGCTCCTCTCCTAACAGATATAATCTCACTCCAAACTTTTTCTAAAACTTGAGAGCCCTACAGACAGTATTCAGAAAGCGACTGTAAGATGCTGTGTGAACGGGACATTTAGAGACTCACACCTGTAAGTAAATGCGGTTGTCAATCCCAAAAACCGACAGTGTGAATGTGGCCATTGTAAATTTAAATATTCACTACCGTATAAACGTCTAACAGTTAATTAGACCGAGGCTACCGAAATCACATTCAGTGTATGTGGGAATAATAATTTTCCCCTCAAGAAACAGACCTGTAAATTGTGTCATTTGCTCATTATTGGTGTTAATGGTGTTTTTCATGTTTGCTTTTTATGCTAGTTAACGTTATCTTTCATTCACAAATAGGTCTGATACATTACTTTTAACATTTCTTTAATAAACAAAATGTTTACTTTCTTTAGTTCCTGATGGCCAATGAACCAGTCAATGATTCAGTGAGTTGCATATAAGATGCTCATTTGTCACCACCTAGTAGTTTAAATGTTTTATTCATTGTTGTAAAACTAATATACTTTTTATCAGCAGGTGGAGAGATTTTATCAGCAGCAAACTATGATTATGAGTAGGGATGATTATTGAGAACAGGTACTGATTTGGCTCCTGACTTGTTCAGTACTGAAAAATTGATATAAGCTACAGGAGCAATAGTGCTGCTATTGGTGTTTTTGTAACATTGATTCATTACCCTTTAGACATAACTGCATATCATCCAAACCATCTCTGAGTGAATGTCAGCAAGGATCCAGGATCAAGAGATCATCCATCATGAAGATTGTGTTTCATAGGAATCAGTGAATCCTGGGTGAAAAACTAAACCTCATTGTTTCAGTGTCACTCAGGCACAACTATAGATTTAAACTGATTTTAGTGGCTTATATGTTTATATTTCAGGCCTGCCTGACCATTCTGTTGCCCTGGATGTGAAGAAATGCTGGAACTGCATTTGGTTGAAAGAGTTGTGCAGTGACATCCAGACATACAAGCAGCCTTCCTGGACCCACACCACAAAATGCTCAGGAGGAGAGACAGGTAATCGACAGGGTTGGATTTCACAATTTACTCATAGCTAGATAGATATCACCAGGGTTTAAATTGGGCCGGGGCTGTCTGGGGCTGAGCCCCGGCACATAGATTCAATCAAATGTGAATAAATGAAAATATTCTCTAAGAACACCCAGTAAAGACACAGTGATGCGGTCTGGACCGTGGCGCCGACTTCCTTTGAAATATGCTTTACGATTGCGCTCACACCCGCTCCGTCCCCCCACCCCAAATACTGTCTGTTCATACACGCGCGATATGTCAGGGGAGGTGCGCAGACTGCTAAAATAATAATTAATTATTGATTACCAATTTGAATCAGTACATTATAAAGAAAACAATGCCTTAAAATGGTATCTTTTAACTTTTCAGTCCAATGATTCAGTAAACGAATGCGTTCATAGTAAGTTCAGAACGGCTCTACAGAGAAAACCCAACCGATTTCATCAGAGAATGCGGAGAATCACGTCCAGATGTAAGTAAGTTATATGGGGCATATACCCACTTTTCCAGGCATCTCTACACCACTGATTTAGAGTTAGTGGTGAATAGTGGATATAGCTACTGTATATAATGCATGCACTGACAGTATAAGGATGCGCTGCTGAGGCGAGGATCACACAGTCTCTCCAGGAGAAATTAAAATGGGCAACACAAATTGACTCGGCATGATAAGGTAAAAATTCAGAAAAGAAAAAGTTTTTATATTTAAATTACAGTTAGTTAAGCAACATCACCTGTTCAATAGTTCAATAATATTAGGTCACTTACATTTTAGGCACAGTATTGCAGACTGCTTTTGTTTTATTTCAGTAGCGAAAATAATTTCAAAGAAAGACAGCAAAACCACATCTCGATTCATTACTGAATAATTCATTGTTTTGAACAAATCGGTTGAGTCAAAGTTTCATTATCCCATGACAAACATCTGATGAATCAGTCGTTTGAACGAATCGCTGAACGACTCACTCATTAGACACTTGCCATTACCTACTGGCATTTTAATTTTGTTTAAAAGTACCATTTCCCCCCATAATTTAATGTGTATATTCAAAATAATACTTATCTCATAACATTATTTAATTCATTTATTTTTTTTTTCAGAGTAAATTATTTTATTTGCTAACGTATAGATAACAATATTCATATTATTACAATAGAATTTATAGATCAAATGTAAGAATTTGAAATGAAAGATTAAGTATTCATGAAGTTAGGGGAGGATGCCCTCTATAAAGGTAAAAAAAAATGCCCTTGAATTAAATATTAAAAAACACGCAGATTTATGTCATAGCTGATAGAAAACTGATGAGAATATTGCTTCAGAATAAATCATATTTGCAAAAAAAAAAAAAAAAGAAAAATCATTTTATATATATATATATATATATATATATATATATATAGGAAGCCTGACACCATATAGAGCCCTGCCCCCACATAACAAATCCGTTGATGCTTGTATAGTCGTGGTATGTCATGGTACCTTACAAAAATGGTTTTCAATCCTGGACCCACAGCACTGTACATTTTGTACATCTCTCTTTACTGACTGTAACGTGGGGAAAGAGGCGAGAGGCTAGCGGATCCAAATGCGAGCTTTTATTCGTGGGACGAGACAGAGACATAGTGAAAACAGGCAGGGTCAGAACAATCACAAACAGGTATGTTAGGGGCGGGACACAAGAATAGTCCTTAAAGAAGGCGTGGGTCGATCCGTGGCGAACGTAATCTGTGGGGGGTAAGGCGAGGGAATAATCTGTGAAACGAGCGAGAGTCCAGAAGGCAGGCGGCGAGACAGACGAGACGAGATGGCCAGGCGAGAAAGCTAAACACAGGGAACTTAGAAACTACACGAAACAACAATACAATAAACCACAAAACTCTGTAGATACAGGGGGAAAGACCGGGCTTATATAGCGTGCCTGATTGGCCACAGGTGCTGACTCAGTCAGCGTGATGGATGATGGGAGTAGTAGTCCGGGATGAAATGCAACAGTCTGTGTGATATGATAGAGCGAAAGCGACATCTAGTGGTGAGCGGACCGAAGGTCACCGACCAGATTCGTGACACTGACGCACTCAGTTCAGTTCATTGAGCAGTGGAAACTGTGATTCCTAATTATTGTGATCCAATATTTGCCTCACATTTCAGGATGAAAAGACAAACATTTCAGGTGAAGGAAAATCCACTTCTTATCTCTGAGACTGTGTTGTGATCTATATGACCTTATTATTATTATTGTGAGTATTAGGCTTATCATTATTCCTGATCACTGTTGTTGTGCTATGATATTGTAACATTTACAATTATATAATCAGAAGAGTATAGAAAAGTTTATGGAAGTATTATTACTACTAATATTATTAGTACTATTTTCTTAGGGAAGGCATTAACAGCAATTTAATTAATTTAATCAATGCATTAATTTGATCAAAAGTGAGAGTAAATACATTTATAATGTTACAAAAGATTTAAACATTTTTCAAACCTTCTTTTTGTTTTGAACTTTACATTCATAAATTAATCCTGTTATTACTGTTTTGTACAGTAAGTTAAATAAAATAAATTAATATAGCCTTGGTGAGTGGAATAGACTTCTATTAAAAAACATTAAAACACAAAGACTGCAGATTTTTGACTGATTGTGTACGAACATTAGCAACATTAACAGGTTGATCCTCCCAATGACAGTACAGACTCAGGATGGTGAAGAGGAGGAAGAACACGTTTGACATCATTTTCTCATACCTTTGCCATGTGTTATAATAAAAACAATAAACCTGACTACAGTAATATGGTACATTTTATTAAAAGTTTTCAGTTTGCAGCGAATCTGACTCTGCACTATTGGAACTCTTTGCTGAATAAGACCAAGTCATGAGCCTCGTCCTTCAGCAAAACACTGCATTGATCCTCCATGAAAAGATCAAGAGTGAAGTGTCATCCTCCTATCCTTCCCTCAATAGAGTCTGCCTTCTGCTGCTCTGGTAAGAAAGACATTCTTCTTACCAGAAGGGGGGCAAGTACTATGGTCCATTGGTAACTGCAATATTGTTTGGTTTCTTTTTATCATTATTTTTTGTACTAAATTATAGGGAGTTCTCAATAAGAGTATGTAACGTGGGGTTTGGGTTTTGTTTCATGTTCATGTTTTCATGTATTTATTTTGTATTTGATTCAAGCTGTTTGTGTCTTGCTTCCCTTGCCCTCTTGTATTCCTGACCAGATTCGTGACACTGACGCACTCAGTTCAGTTCATTGAGCAGTGGAAACTGTGATTCCTAATTATTGTGATCCAATATTTGCCTCACATTTCAGGAGCTGCTTCTTTGCTGACTTCCTGTTTGGCAGCCATTTAAGGAGGGCCATGCCAAACAGGACTTTGTGAAGTATTGTTTTGCCTGTGCGGACTCTACCAAGCGTTTTTCCTGTTTCATTGCCTTGTTTCATTTGCTACTTTGGACTTCTCTCTGGTATTTTGACCATTTTGCCTGTTTTTTGGAATACACTTTTGTCTTGCCCTGGACATCACTGTTTGTTTGGTAATCGACCCTGCCTGTCTTGACCATGATCTGTACAATAAAGCTCGCACTTGGATCTATCCACGCTGTCTGTCGAGTCCCGTTACATTTATGTAATTTATGTATTGATGTGTTCAATTATCTGTGCTCATGACTCCATAACACTTTACATGGTTAAAGAATAGGTGTAATGTTCAAAATGTATTGGCTTAGTATTTGTAGAAAATAACATTGAATACATGCTGATTAATGCTAATTAATTTTGTATTGGTTTGCATCTATGTATTAAATATATTTACTAAAATCAGGGGCTCGAATTGAGGGGGGATATGGGGTAATGGCATCCCCCTTGTTGAAAAAAAGCAGACAAAAAGCATCCCCTCTGTAAAACCTCCTTCCCCCCCACCATCCCCTTTAGATTAACAATGTTGTGTGTAATGTAAAACTCATCATGAAAATAAAATATTACAATTCTCAACTTATGGTAATATATGAATTATTACGCAGCCGTGGCCTAATGGTTAGGGAGTTGGGCTTGTAACCGAAAGGTTGCAGGTTCAAGTCCCAGGTCCGGGTCCTTACTTTAACAGATTTGATATGGATAAAGCTGTGTTAATGTTAAAGTTTGTGAGATGGTGATTAAATTAGATGAGTGACAGCTTTTTTTAATGATCATAAGTGGGAGTTTGCAAATGTGATCTTTGATTCATACACAGTTTAATAAACAAGTTAATGTAAAAGTGACTTACATTTAACTTACATGGTCTTAACATTATCAATATATTCCCTCATGCCTCTGAATTTACTTGCTGTTGTGGAACCGGAAAACGGAGCAGAGTTCCTGTACATCATTCTCAGCATAACGAACATCACACTCTTCTGGCCAGCTAGAGGGATCCATTGATTTGATGCTGTTTAAAAAAAAGTCTCATACTGTTCACACTCACAGAACATCAGATCATCACAGCTCAGCAGAGAAAATTTTACAAAAAGCTCAAGACAAAACCATAGAAACGTTGACCACTGAGATGATGAGGGATCATTTCCTGACCACAGACCGAGTTTTCTGCACGGTTTACAAAATTGTCAAATCAGGAAGACCTTTTACTGATCTGCCAACTAACATTGACCTGCGGGTCCGAAATGGAACAGACATTTACATTTACATTTACATTTATTCATTTAGCAGATGCTTTTATCCAAAGCGACTTACAAGTGGGGAATACGTCAAGCGATTTGTCCTAAAGAGGCAAAACGACTTAGGAAGTGCTCATAATACCATAAAACAGGCATTGTTCAGATAAGTACAAGCTAGAAAGGGAAAAGAGTAGAATAAAGGTTTTTTTTTGTTTTGTTTTGTTTTTTTTTCAAAGTCAAATAGTTTCGAAAGAGATGAGTTTTCAGCAGTTGCTTGAAAGTTGTTAGGGAGTTGGCATTCTGGATAGCGGTGAGAAGATCATTCCACCAGCCAGAAACGGTGTAAGAGAATGTTCTGGAAAGTGATTTTGTGCCCCTTTGTGATGATACAATAAGGCGTCGCTCACTGGTGGATCTCAGAGTTCTGGAGGGAGTGTAGATTGGTAGCAGTGAGCGGAGGTAGGCGGGCTCTGAGCCTGTGGCTGTTCTATATGCAAGCAACAGTAACTTGAATTTGATGCGAGCCACAATTGGGAGCTGCTGCATTCTGAATCATTTGTAGAGGTTTGATTGTGCATGAAGGAAGACCGGCTAGAAGAGCATTGCAGTAGTCCAGCCTAGAGATGACCAGGGCCTGGACAAGAAGTTGTGTGGCCTGCTCTGTTAGAAAGGGCCTGATCTTTCTGATGTTATGTAAGGCAAACCTGCAGGATCGAGCAGTTTTAGCTATATGGTCTTTGAAAGTTAGCTGGTCATCAACGATTACACCAAAATTTCTAAAAGAACTTGATGGGGTAATTGTTGATGAACCTAAATGGATAGTGAAATCATGCTGTAGAGTCGGAGTGTCAGGGAAAATGAGGAGCTCAGTCTTTGCCAGGTTGAGCTGTAGGTGATGTTCTTTCATCCACGCCGAGATGTCCGCCAAGCAGCCTGAGATCCGTGCAGCTACCGTTGAATCATCTGGTTGAAATGAAAGATAGAGCTGTGTGTATGATGGGCCCCAGTGATGTAGTGTATGTGGAGAAGTGGAATTCCTGTGATGCCCAGCGAGGGTGGACAGGAGGATCTGATGATTCATCATGTCAAAAGCAGCAGAAATATCCAGAAAAATGAGTACTGATGATCTGGAATCAGTTTTTGCAATCCGCAAGGCTTCAGTGACTGACAGTGCAGTTTCAGTTGAGTGGCCACTCCTGAACCCTGACTGGTTAGCATCTAATGAACTGTTCTGTGAGAGAAATAGTGATACCTGGTTAAAAATAACTTGTTCAAGTGTTTTTGCTATGAATGGAAGGAGAGAGATCGGTCTATAGTTATCTATAAGTGAAGTGTTTAATGTAGGTTTTTTGAGCAGTGGGGTTACCCAAGCCTGCTTGAATGCAGTGGGGAAAGTGCCTGTGAGGAGAGATGTGTTGATGATGTGTGTAAGTGCTGGTAAGAGTGTAGGAGTGATTGCTTGGAGAAGGTGAGAGGGGATAGGATCTAGTGGGCATGTTGTAGGATGGCTGGAGAGGAGAAGTTTGGATACTTCTGCCTCAGAGAGGGGACAGAAGGAGAAGAGTGGTGTGTTAGCTGTGGATGTTGTCGGTATTAGTTCCTGTACGTGTGGAGCCGAGAACTGGCTGCTGATAGTTGTAGTTTTGTTGGTAAAGAATGTGGCGAAATCATCGGCTGTTATAGAAGTGGTGGGAGGTGGTGTGGGAGGGCAGAGGAGTGAATTGAATGTTTTGAAGAGGTTACGTGTGTCTGGAGCATTGTTGATCTTGTTGTGGAAGTATGAGGATTTGGCAGTATGGACTTGAGCAGAGAAGGATGAAAGCAAAGACTGATACATACTCAAGTTAGATGGATCTTTAGATTTGCGCCATTTTCTCTCTGCTGCCCTGAGTTTGGACCGATGTTCATGGAGAACATCAGATAACCAGGGGTTAGGAGGGGTGGCCCGTGCTGGCCTGGAAGAGAGAGGACATATATCGTCTAGGCAAGAAGTTAAAGTAGAGAATAAGGTGTCAGTAGCTGCATTAACCTCTAGAGATGAGAAAAGGGTTGTAGAGGGAAGAGAGGAGGACACTACAGAGGAAAGACACATGATAGAGGTGGAAAGAGAGGGCAAGAAGGGAGTGTATGAAGGGAAAGTAAGAGGAGTACCTAAGTGTGTTATCAGTTTCGTTGCTCAGTTAAAGTC
The DNA here is from genome assembly GCA_036247105.1 of Cirrhinus mrigala. Taxonomy (NCBI): domain Eukaryota; kingdom Metazoa; phylum Chordata; class Actinopteri; order Cypriniformes; family Cyprinidae; genus Cirrhinus; species Cirrhinus mrigala. The sequence goes on from CM070010.1 coordinate 2,185,469, forward strand.
GCACAGGCAAAATTTGCAGGTCTTTAACCTTGTCGGTCTTCACACGAGGAGGCTGAACATGACGGTTGAACGCTTCTGCGTCAGCTCGCAGATAATGGATAAATACACAAGCAAATGATACTGGAGTGATAACAGCTGGGCACGCCTCCTGACTTAAGCCCAAAGTCTATAGCTATGCAAATGGCTTGAATCGAAACTAAAAGCGAGATGCTTCGCACTTAAGCGCCCGTAGGATTTCAGCAATACTAATTTCAATAAGTGCAATCAAAAGTGCTAATTAAAACGAAACCTCAACAGTACAAAAAGGCAGAGAATGAAAAAATACTTTCTAGCAGTACTTAATCATTTAAACAGCACCTATGAAAATAATGTATTAAGCAAACACTTACACGCTGTCACTGCTGCTTTCTCCGTGGACTACAGTCTCTTCTCCCACATACATGGGAAGAACTTTACACTCTGACAAGTCTTGTGCAAAAATGGGTCAGCACATAACTTGCGAAATGAGAAAGACAGTAGTGGCAAAGATTGTGGAGAGTGAAACTAAATTTTCCATTCTGATAGATGAATCCACAACTGTCAGAAAGAAATCTGTGCTGATCATCTATATTAGAGCAAGATCCACTAACATTCATTTTAGATTTAGTGAAACTTGCAGCTACAAATGCAGAGGAAATTTATCAAGCACTCACACACCATGGTTTCACAGAAGCTGTTTTAAAAGAGTTTTATTTGTTTTGCTTCAAATGGTGCCTCTGTTATGCTCGGAAGTAAATCAGGTGTTGCAGTAGAGACTGTTTAACTGTTTCCAAACGTACTTATTCGGCACTGTATGAACCACCGCCTAGAACTGAGTGTTGGAGATGCTGTAGAAGAGGCTGCTGGGCTGAATCACTTCCAGTCATTTTTTGACAAGGTCTACAGTCTTTATCATGATTTGTCAATGACACACCTTTAAATAGCTTCATCTCTGCTGCTCTTTGTGCCTCCTGTACGTGCAGACCAGGCATTTCAGTCAGACTTTAACACACGGCCCTGCTGAGAGAGACCGCCGTGAACTAACTTCATGCTGTCAAAAACTTGCATTACTCCACAGAAAGGTGCATGTTTGCTGGTTTAGCAAATCGTTTCAGTAGTGTCACCTTTGTGTCATGTATGATGCCTTAGAGGAGCTGTCAGAGTTATCATTGTTACTTCAGGACAGAAACATGACTCTTCCCAGGGCAGATGCATGTCTCTCTTAGCAGGTCCGTGTGTTAAAATCTGAATGAAATGCCTGGTCTACACGTACAGGAGGCACAAAGAGCAGCGGAGATGAAGCTCTTTAAAGGTGTGTCATTGACAAATCATATGAGGAATGACACAGACATCAATCAGCAAATGCTATTTGATGCTAAAAGTCTAGAGAGGAGAATGGGATTTTTGTCTGGTTATCAGAGCAAACAACAGTATGAGACTTTTTTTAAACAACATCAAAGCACTGGATCCCTTTATCTGGCCAGAAGAGTGTGATGTTCGTTATGCTGAGAATGATGTACAGGAACTCTGCTCTGTTTTCTGGCTCCACAACAGCAAGTAAATTCAAAGGCATGAGGGAATACATTGATAATGTTAAGAGCACAGGTAAATGCTTACCCCCAAAAGAGCTGAAACCCCTCTTGCAGACGGTAAACACACTGGTTGTTTCCACAGCAGAGTGTGAACGTGGCTTTAGCCAGATGAACATTTTAAATAACACGGCAAGGTCAAGCCAGGAGCTTCCAAGTCTTTCAGCGCTACTTTTCATTAAGTGTGTCGGGCCTCCACTAGAGAAGTTTTCTCCAAGATGATATGTAAGGTCTTGGATCCAACTAAGCCACTGCTTAGCTTACAACTGCAGGGCACAGATAAGAAAACCTGAGCAACAAGATCTATGCTGTGAACCACTGTGGAAAATATTATGATATAGTGTATGTTAAAGTACTAGTTCACCCAAAATGAGTGTTATCATCATTTACTAGCACTTAGTAACAGCATGAATTTCTTTCTTCTGTTGAACGCAAAACAAGATATTCTGAAAAATGTAAGTCATAGACTTCCTTTGTCAATTAATTAACTATCCTTTTAAATTTCAAGATTGTCTTAAAAATGTAGTTCTGATGGCATTTGACGCTTAATTTAATAAAGCATATTTTATCAAATAAAAATGTTTAAAAAATGTTAATATTTTGTAATCATTGTGTACGTTTAGCTACAGGCCCCCTACCCCACCATCCCCCTTGTAATTATTTTACAATTTGACCACTGCCTATAACCAGCGACGTACGAAATAATGTCGCCACGACAGTCAGTTCATTAGCATATTTCATAGAAGATTAAAACGTAAGATTAAAACGTATAAAAAAGTGATAAAAAAGTATATTAATACAGCTTCAGACATTTATCAATGATGGAGCTGTGTGGAAATACGCTAAATAGTTATTCTCATAGTTGTTTATAGAGTTTGCATTACTCACTTGTATTCAGTTTAAAGGATTATGTTAAAGGATTATCTTAAATTATGTTATTGCAATACTTCTCCTTTATGCAGTGTGAGAGTGGGCACTGAACACATTCAGGTCTGTTTTGTGATGATGTTCATCGATTTAGAGCAGATATTTTTGAGTGTGGTTTAATGCGTCCAGTGTCATGTATCTGCATAAACATTTGCACTATAAGACATGTTATAGTATAAAGACATGTTATAGTATACAAAGAAATAATATTCAGTATGTGATGAGCTTTGTGGTAGATGCAACAGCTCCTTGATTATCCTGTGCTTTTTCATATCTGTTTTAAAAGAAAATAAATGTGTTGCTGTAGGAACAGATGTTGCATCCTTCTTGAAAGTTTAACACTTATTGTCAGGCATTTTACAAGCATATGGGCTGTTTATTAGTACTTATAAGGAACATATTAATGCCTTAATGAGTGACGCATAGCCAAGCCAACCACAGGTAACTAGGGTTGTTTAGGCTGTAGCCTGCTGTGGCTTGGTGATACTCACAAGTAAGGTTAACAGAAACACCGGTGATGATGGTCACTGCTGAGGGAAATGTTGTTTGGCCATACATGTTTGAGCTGAACTCAGACCTTGAATTGTCGACGACAGGAGACAACCAGCTACCTCCTCAAACACACTTACAACACAATGTTTCAGAATGGTAATTACTGTATTTTTTTTCAAACACAGAATGCAGTAAGCTACATAACTATTGCTTTCCTACTGATACAGTAAGTTGACGTGCCACTGGTCTTTTACATTAATGTTGTTTGGAAGCCTGTGCAATGAGTTAGTTTTCTGACATCCATTGACTGAATAGCGTTTTCTCTACATGTTTCTGTGTTGTTGTTGCTCAGCAATGACATGGACGTGATGGTGTCTGGGGGTTTGGCAAAAGGAGGGTGGGACGGTGGTGGTGCTCGGGGCGGCAACTGAAGGCAGTGACTTTGTATTCTGAACGTCACATTTTTACACAAGTCACAGCCAGGAAATTTCAGTTTTGACAATACGGGACCCTTAAGTGTTCCCTCCTGGTAAAATGACCTGCCCAACTTGATCCGAGCAGCTGATTCCTTAGCCATCTTCAAGAAATGGCTAAAAACACATCTCTTCAATCTTTATTTGACCCTATAACTCTAGCACTCTCTATTATAATTTTATTCTAAAAAATTACTCCATTCATTTTATATAACAGCTTGTTTTCTTAAAAAACTAACACTTGCTTCTCTGTTCTTTTTGCATTCTATTTATTTGTTTTCTTTCTATTAAAAAGGGCCTCTAACACTATCTTGCTCTAATCTTTTTCTGTTCTCTTTATTTTATTTATTATATAATTAACAAAAAAAAAACTTGCTACATGTACTGCGATAAGCTAACTGAGACTTGTCGTAGTACTTCTGTATCATTGCTCTTTTGTTGATTTTGATTGCTTCCATTGTCCTCTTTTGTAAGTCGCTTTGGATAAAGGTGTCTGCTAAATAAAATAATGGTAAATATAAATGTAAATGTCTGTTACTAGTTAAACAGCAGCTCTACTTTCTTCATTCACTTAGGTCAGAGGAGAACCGGTCCCCAAACGAGACTGAAAGATTTTTTTTCTCCGTTTGTGTCACCTGATGGAGTTTGAGTTCCTTGTCACTGTCAGCTCCTGACTTGTTTAGTTGGAGTCTGAAAGTCACGTAACTTTTAGAAATGTATTGATATAACTGCATTGACTATAACCACTGTATGAGAACAAAGCTTCAACTGAATTAAGCTACACTATCATCTTCTGAAGAGCTGCTTTACAGCTGCATCCTGCAACATCAAACTGTTGTTGAACTGAATGGTACAAAGCACTATAGAAAAGAAGGTGATTTGACTTATTTATCTTATATCTTATTTTGTGGTGTACTGTCATTTGTGTTCCTTGTATTTTTCTCTCTGTTTTCCTCTTTGGCTCCTTCCATCTCTTTAACAGAAAGCTGATCACAGAAGCTAAAAAACATTTTCCAGAGTGCTGTCTGTGTTCTGCACAACTTTTTTGTTGAAACTGTTGTGTATTTTTATGGTTGAGTGTGAGGTATTTTTAATTTATTTTTTTTTATTTTTTTCTTTTGCATTGCTCTTTAATCTGAGGTAATGTCAACTAATTTACTGTAATAGTAACACCAACATGTAACTTGTAATATTCAAAGTTAGGGCTTTTTTGTTCCTTCATTTACAAGTTGTTAATGTTTACAACATAAATTATCAATTTGAATATGTTTGTTATTACCATTTATGAAAACTGTAGGTGGCTGCCTTTTTTGTTGTGTTTTATACTGTCTGCTCCTGTTTTGTGGCCAGTTATGGAGTTAAAGTACTGTTTTGTTGTTAATTAGTTTTGTCTGATCAGTTTAGTTAAGATTTTACTCCTTAGACCAGTGCTCTGTAAATCTTTTATTTTGTTGCATCCTATAGAAACTCCTAGACTCATATAGATACGTAGAGACACCTGAAACGTTTAAACAATAAAACCCAAAAATTCCTGCTTGACATACTTGAGTTTGTCCAGTGAGCAGTTTGGATCCTCCAGTTTTTCAGAGAGCAGCTTGACTCCTGAATCTCCTGGGTGATTGTAGCTCAGATCCAGCTCTCTCAGGTGTGAGGGGTTTGAACTCAGAGCTGAAGACACATAACCACAGCCTTTCTCTGTCACCATACAGCCGGACAACCTACAAACACATACAACAACAGTCCACATCACATTAGTGTGTTTGTTGTTCCTTTTAATATTGAACCAACTGTGATCAGTAAAAACAGTTGGTCACAAAAAAGATAATCTTGTGTTCAATTAGCATTATCAGAAAGAAACAAATATTCCCCCAAATCTTTGGATATTATATATCTTGAATTTAAATGAAAAAGTAAAGTGTTAGATCTGTCACACACACAATAGTGGCACAATACTGCTCCTGAGAACTTATGTTAACAAAACAGTGAAAGAAAGAACATAAAGATAAGATTTAAAAACAAAACTTCATGTTCTAAAATGAAATAAGAAGCTGCTTGAAGATTCCCACTGTTGCTAACATCTTGGTGACAGATACCACAGCACATTTTCAGGTGTCTAGTGGAGTCAATGTCCATGTCAGGGCTGTTTTGGCAGCAAAAGGGGGACCAACACAATATTAGGAAGGTTGTCATAATGTTATGACTGATCGGTGTAAATGTGATGCGATCTAGGAAAACTGTCGGTTTCTGGGACGTTTTCAGTAAATTCTAAAAATAGGTTGAATATCAAAATTTTTTTTAATCAAAAATTAGGTTTTCTGTAATGTGGAGAGGGAGACATGAAGCGAGCAGATCCATTTGCAAAGCTTTATTGAATAACAAAGGAGAAGACACGGTCACAAACAGGCAGGGCCGAACAATAGCAAACAGGTACAGTGTAGGCAAGATGTAAGAGTAGTCCGTGAAGCAGGTGAGGGTTGATGAACGGCGAACATAATCCAGGGGGCAAGGCAAAGGGGTATTCCGGTAAGCAAGCGAGATGTCCACAAGGCAGGTTGCGAGACAGACGAAACGAGAAGACCAGGCGAGGAAGCTAAACACTGGGAACTCAGAACACACGCGAAACAACAATCCAATATACCACAATACTTGGTGAGTAACGGGGAAGTCCGAGGCTTATATAGAGCGCCTGATTGGATACAGGTGTCCGCACAATCAGCGTGATGGGTGATGGGAAACGTAGTCCAGGGTGTGATGGAACAGTCTGTGCAGTGTGAGATGTTAGCGAAATGCACAGCGACCTCCGGTGGCGGGCAGACTAGACAGGAATCATAACAGAGCCCCCCACCATGGAGTGGCTTCCAGACGCTCCACACAAAAAACAGTCCAGGGGAACAGCAGGGTGGAGCAAATGCCCACCAGGGTGGAGCGGACGGAGCAGGAGCCCACCAGGACGGAGCGGGAAGCCCAGGACCCCTCCAGGGCGGAGCAAGACGGACAGAGAGTTTATAAACGGCCTTCATAGCCGTGACAGGAGGAGCTGAGAGTTTATACATGGCCTCCATGGCCAGAACAGGACGGATAGAGAGTTCATAAACAGCCTTCATAGCTGTGACAGGAGGAGCTGAGAATTTATACATGGCCTCCATGGCCGGAACAGGACAGGGTGAGAGTTCATAAACGACCTCCATGGCCGGTTCAGGACCATGCATGACTACGCAGGCTTGGTGAGTGTTACAGGGTGCTACCACCGTGCAGGGAGTTATAGCAGACATCCCCGTTTTGTGAGGTTCCGCAGCCTCAGCCGCCACCTCCGGGGAAACTGCGACAGGCATCACAGCCACTGAGGATGCCGCAGTAGACGCTGCCACCTCCAGAGGTTCTGCAGTGTAAGCCACCACTTCTGGAGACTCTGGAGTGGTGGTATACGCGGCCCCTTTAGGAGGTTCTGCAACCAGAACCGCCACCTCCGGGGGCACTGGGGCAGACTCGCGGTCAGACGAGGCCTCAGAAGCAGACTTGTGGACAGACGAGACCTCTGGAGCAGATTCGTGGACGGACAAGGCCTCTGGAGCAGACTCGTGGACAGATGAGGCCTCTGGATTGTAGTGTGCGGCCCACACACTCAGAATGGTGACCGCCATCACACTGGCAGTCAAAACGTGACAAGGCTCTGGGAGGTCAGACGAGACGTGACTTGACTCAGGACGATCAACTGAGATGAGACTTGATTCTGGACGACTAACCGAGACGTGACTTGACTCTGGACGACCAGCCGAGACGTGACTTGACTCTGGATGACCAGCCGAGACGTAACTCGACTCTGGACGACCTGCTGAGATGTAACTTGACCCAGGAACAACAGCAATAACTTGACTTGGCTCATGGAGATCAGCAGTGACTTGACTTGGCTTATGAAGATCAGCAGTGACTTGACTCAGGAATGACAGCTTTGACTCTGCTTAACTCAGGAACAACAGCTGTGACTTTGCTTGACACAAGAACGACAGCTATAGCTTGACTGGACTCGGAAACAACAGCTGTAACTCGACTGGAATTGGGAACAACAGCTGTAACTTGACTGGACTCGGGAACAACAGCTGTAACTTGGCTGGACTCGGGAACAACAGCTGTAACTTGGCTGGACTCGGGAAGAGCAGCTTTATCTTGACTTGACTTGACTTGGTATGGCAGCAGTGACACGATGGAGCTTTGTCCTCGCTGCCATTTTGTGAACAGGCTCCGCTGTCGCCGCCATTACATGAGCGCGTTCCAGTGCGGCCGTCATTTCACGAGCGTGACTCAACACTGGAGTAGCGACCACCATACAAGTATGTCCCGGGGTTTGTGGTGGACTAAACTTTGCGGCTGACCCAACCGCGATGTTGTGTTCCTCATCCGTGACACCCACAGTGAAAAATGAGCCCATGCACAGTAAAGCATAGTCCACGAAAGTAGCCAGTGATGAACGCGGACCCTAGCGTCTAAGTTTTGCCTTTAAAGGTTAATTTACGCCGTCACAGAAAATCTCGATATAGTCCAGGAGATCAGAATGATTAGCGATGGCCAAAAATTCGCAAATATGTTGCTCCAATGCTCGCGGGCCTTGTTTGAGCCTGAATAATATTTTAGTAGTGTCCATGCCTGTACAATGTCCGTGTTTAAAGCTGCTGGATCCTTGTTTGACCGAGTATTCTGTAACGTAGAGAGGGAGACGTGAAGCGAGCGGATCCATTTGCAAAGCTTTATTGAATAACAAAGGTGAAGACACGGTCACAAACAGGCAGGGTCGAACAATAGCAAACAGGTACAGTGTAGGCAAGACGTAAGAGCAGTCCGTGAAGCAGGCGAGGGTCGATGAACGGTGAATGTAATCCAGGGGGCAAGGCAAAGGGATAATCCGATAAGCAAGCGAGATGTCCACAAGGCAGGCGGCAAGACAGACGAAACGAGAAGACCAGGCGAGGAAGCTAAACACTGGGAACTTGGGAACTAGGGAACACACGCAAAAACAAAATCCAATATACCACAATACTCGGTGAGTAACAGGGGGAAGTCCGAGGCTTATATAGAGCGCCTGATTGGATACAGGTGTCCGCACAATCAGCGCGATGGGTGATGGGAAACGTAGTCCGGGGTGTGATGGAACAGTCTGTGCAGTGTGAGATGTTAGCGAAATCCACAGCGACCTCTGGTGGCGGGTAGACCAGACAGGAGTCATAACATTTTCATTATTATTGTATAACATATCTTGTCTATAATCTCTGAAAATATCTTGGCAAAATTCCCTTGTTTAGTGCCGAAAAATAGTGATTTATTGCAGCAAGCAGAAATGACTGTGTCTTTCTCTTATGTTTTGAACGCACTACTGAGGTGGTATCCCTTAACACCACAAAATAGTTAACCTATCAAAATAAACCACGTAACATATTTACTGAAGGCGTATCAATGCACATTCCCCCCAGTCTGACACACTCCTGTGGACTGTTTCGTTGGTTTCGCCCTCTTGTGCCCTTATTTGGTCTTTCCTGTTCCGTTTCTTGTTATGTCTTTATTGGGTCCGTTCTTAACGTTATGTTGCCGTGAGTTTTCCCTGCTGTTTCTGTTTGTTCCTGTTCCCTTGAGGGATTTTATTATTAAAGCACGTTTGTATTATTTCCTCGTCCCTACGGCTCCTTCCTGCACACGACCCTGACAAAAGAACGGACCAAAGACTAAAATGTTCTGGGCTGAGGAATTCCTTTTTAACATTCAGCAAGAGGGCAGGAGAGAACAGTTCCTGCGTACTTATTCAATATTGCTCTTTACCATACATCTCTGCCATATGTACATCAACATGACATAGTCACCACTAGTAAGCTACTACTACACATATTGTAGAAACTTTAATTTGCTGTAAAGTTGCTTTGCAACAATATCTATCGTGAAAAGTGCTATACAAATAAACTTGAATTGAACTGAATTGAATTGATTCTGGAATCAGACCTTAGTTTCAGTAGTCATGTCAAAGCAGTAACTAAATCAGCATACTATCATCTCAAAAACATTGCAAGAATTAGATGTTTTGTTTCCAGTCAAGACTTGGAGAAACTTGTTCATGCCTTTATTACCAGCAGGGTGGACTATTAAAATGGTCTTCTCACTGGCCTTCCCATGAAGACCATTAGACAGCTGCAGTTCATCCAGAACACTGCTGCCAGGATTCTGACTAGAACCAGAAGATCTGAGCATATCACATCAGTCCTCAGGTCCCTACACTGGCTTCCAGTTACAGTGGGTACGGAAAGTATTCAGACCCCCTTAAATTTTTCATTCTTTGTTATATTGCAGCCATTTGCTAAAATCATTTAAGTTCATTTTTTTTCTCATTAATGTACACACAGCACCCCATATTGACAGGAAAACACAGAATTGTTGACATTTTTGCAGATTTATTAAAAAAGAAAAACTGAAATATCACATGGTCCTAAGTATTCAGACCCTTTGCTCAATATTTAGTAGAAGCACCCTTTTGATCTAATACAGCCATGAGTCTTTTTGGGAAAGATGCAACAAATTTTTCACACCTAGGTTTGGGGATCCTCTGCCATTCCTCCTTGCAGATCCTCTTCAGTTCTGTCAGGTTGGATGGTAAACGTTGGTGGACAGCCATTTTTAGGTCTCTCCAGAGATGCTCAATTGGGTTTAAGTCAGGGCTCTGGCTGGGCCATTAAAGAACAGTCACGGAGTTGTTGTGAAGCCACTCCTTCGTTATTTTAGCTGTGTGCCTAGGGTCATTGTCTTGTTGGAAGGTAAACCTTCAGCCCAGTCTGAGGTCCTGAGCACTCTGGAGAAAGTTTTCGTCCAGGATATTCCTGTACTTGGCCGCATTCATCTTTCCCTCGATTGCAACCAGTCGTCCTGTCCCTGCAGCTGAAAAACACCCTCACAGCATGATGCTGCCACCACCATGCTTCACTGTTGGGACTGTATTGGACAGCTGATGAGCAGTGCCTGGTTTTCTCCACACATACCGCTTAGAATTAAGGCCAAAAAGCTCTATCTTGGTCTCATCAGACCAGAGAATCTTATTTCTCACCATCTTGGAGTCCTTCAGGTGTTTTTTTAGCAAACTTTCATGTGTCTTGCACTGAGGAGAGGCTTCCGTCGGGCCACTCTGCCGTAAAGCCCCGACTGGTGGAGGGCTGCAGTGATGGTTGACTTTCTACAACTTTCTCCCATCTCCCGACTGCATCTCTGGAGCTCAGCCACAGTGATCTTTGGGTTCTTCTTTACCTCTTTCACCAAGGCTCTTCTCCCCCAATAGCTCAGTTTGGCCGGACGGCCAGCTCTAGGAAGGGTTCTGGTCATCCCAAACATCTTCCATTTAAGGATTATGGAGGCCACTGTGCTCTTAGGAACCTCAAGGGCAGCAGAAATTTTTTTTGTAACCTTGGCCAGATCTGTGCATTGCCACAATTCTGTCTCTGAGCTCTTCAGGCAGTTCCTTTGACCTCATGATTCTCATTTGCTCTGACATGCACTGTGAGCTGTATGGTCTTATATAGACAGGTGTGTGGCTTTCCTAATCAAGTCCAATCAGTATAATCAAACACAGCTGGACTCAAATGACGATCAGAAGAAATGGACAGCACCTGAGTTAAATATATGAGTGTCACAGCAAAGGGTCTGAATACTTAGGACCATGTGATATTTCAGTTTTTCTTTTTTAATAAATCTGCAAAAATGTCAACAATTCTGTGTTTTCCTGTCAATATGGGGTGCTGTGTGTACATTAATGAGGAAAAAAAATGAACTTAAATGATTTTAGCAAATGGCTGCAATATAACAAAGAGTGAAAAATTTAAGGGGGTCTGAATACTTTCCATACCCACTGTATATTTAGAAATGATTTTAAAGTACTTTTACTCATTTATAAATCACTCAATGGCCTAGACCTAAATACATTGCAGATACACTGCAAAAAAATGATTTTCTTCCTTAGTATTTTGTCTTGTTTTTTAGAATAAATATCTAAAAATTCTTGAATCAGGAATGCGTTTACCTGACAAGTAAAATGAAGATATTATGTCTTGTTTTCTGGGAAATTTTTGTTAAAACAAGCAAAATTATCTGTCAGTGGGGCAAGAAAAATAATCTTTTTTAGCCTTTGAAGATTATTTTTCTTACCCCATTGGCAGATAATTTTGCACTGAATTGCACTGTATTTATGTATAATACATTTTATTATCAGTCTTAACTGTTTTCATTTATTTTAAATCAATTTTGAAACCATTTTTCATTTTTTAATTCCTTGTTTTTATTGCTGTGATTATTTTTTTTTTATGATATATGGGGAATATTTGCCATGTCAAATGTGGGACAAGTTAGACTTCCATGCTGATTAGCCAAAGCTGACTGTGCCATATATATTTGCCAAAAGTGGCCCAAATCGTTATGAATTATTTGGGCAATATTTGTCATTTTATATGTGGGCCACTTTAGGCTCACAGACACATTAGCCAGTGCCTACTGTATCATATCTTTGCCAAAACTGGCCCAGATACATTTTAATATACCTGGACCACATTTGCTGAAACATATGTGGACACATTTGGTTTACACCCTGATTAGCCTTTGTTGATTATGCCATATTTTTGCCAAAGGTGGCCCACATCTGGATGCTATCTGGGAATGTTTTTGTCTCTTGTTCTGGCATTGCATCGAGAGCAGATTAAACATTTGCTGACAAAATTCAGTGGCCATTTATTGTGGTAGCGTGTTGTTAATTATTTAATGGAAAACCAGGTACCTCGGTATCTCCAGCTGACAGTTTGGACTCTTCAGTCCTTCAGAAAGAAGCTTCACTCCAGAATCCTGCAGGTCATTGTTACTCAGGTCCAGCTCTCTCAGGACAGAGCTTTCGGACTGTAGAGCTGAAGACAAACTTTCACAGGACTGAGCAGTGAGTTGACACCCAGAGAGCCTGTAAAGAGAATAAAACTAAGCCATATTAATGTGAATTTATCAGATATGTTATATAGTTTATAGTCTGAATGTTTGTACTGAATAACACTATATAATAAGAATACAAGAACAAAGCACTTTTAAACCATTTCAAAACTATTATAGTTCATCAGTAGTTAATAAACTGTAGTTAATACATTAATAGACTATATACAAGTAGCAAGTTCATCAGTGATTGGCACTGTAATTAACATGTTTAATTAACTCCCTGGGGTCGACGGTCACGCCGGGGTGATCAGCTCACTTTTTTTAAGATCAGTGCGAAAGACACTAAAAATACTCTGTCGATTTTGGTCACACAAATAAGTGTTATACATCATTAGAAACCATTAAGTGTATACTTTTATTTGTGCACACTCACAATAAAAACTGAACTGTGTGCTTCTTTAAATTAAAGATAATAAACAGGGTGCTTTCTCAGTTTTCACTGTCTCCGCAAACTGCTTTTAGAAATGTGATATATGGGGAATATTTGCCATGTCAAATGTGGGACAAGTTAGGCTTACATGCTGATTAGCCAAAACTGACTGTGCCATATATATTTGCCAAAAGTGACCCAAATCGTTATGAATTATTTGGGCAATATTTGTCATTTTATATGTGGGCCACTTTAGGCTCACAGCCACATTAGCCAGTGCCTACTATATCATATCTTTGCCAAAACTGGCCCAGATACATTTTAATATACCTGGACCACATTTGCTGAAACATATGTGGACACATTTGGTTTACACCCTGATTAGCCTTTGTTGATTGTGCCATATTTTTATTATTGCCAAAGGTGGCCCACATCTGGATGCTATCTGGGAATGTTTTTGTCTCTTGTTCTGGGATTGCATTGAAAGCAGATTAAACATTTGTTGACAATTCAGTGGCCATTTATTGTGGTAGCGTGTTGTTAATTATTTTATGGAAAACCAGGTACCTCAGTATCTCCAGCTGACAGTTTGGACTCTTCAGTCCTTCAGAAAGAAGCATCACTCCAGAATCCTGCAGGTCATTGTTACTCAGGTCCAGCTCTCTCAGGACAGAGTTTGAGGACTGTAGAGCTGAAGACAAACTTTCACAGGACTGAGCAGTGAGTTGACACCCAGTGAGCCTGTAAAGAGAATAAAACTAATAGCCATATTAATGTGAATTTATCAGATAGGTTATATAGTTTATAATCTGAATGTTTGTACTGAATAACACTTTATAATAAGAATACAAGAACAAAGAACTTTTAAACCACTTCAAAACAATTATAGTTCATCAGTAGTTAATACATTAATAGCCTATATACAAGTAGCAAGTTCATCAGTGATTGGCACTGTAATTAACATGTTTAATTAACTCCCTGGGGTCGACGGTCACGCCGGCGTGATCAGCGTGAAAGACACTAAAAATACTCTGTCGACTTTGGTCACACCAATAAGTGTTATACATCATTAGAAACCATTAACCCTCTGGGGTCTGAGGGTGTTTTGGGGGCCTGGAGAAGTTTTGACATGCCCTGACATTTGTGCTTTTTTCAGTTACTTATAAACATATAAATGGCTTATATCACTGTATTCAGCACAAACTAGGCTACAATAATATGTAAACAGCATGTATGTACATGATTGTGTTTTTGAGAAAGCAACGTTTATGCGTGGTTATTGAAAAACTAAAATTTTGAAGTCACTGAAATAAGGCCATGAAACACATACAGAGAATTCGTTCACAAGACTTTTAACAATTTGATCTTGTAGCCTAGAGTTTTTGCTTCAAAATGATGTGAAAATCAACTTGTTTACTTGCTCACAGAAAACAATATGTTGATTTACATTTTCTAAGACACTTTTTGTTTTGAAAGGGCATATGCGAGGAGGCATGAACGATCATGCATAATGCTGTGATTTACACCTGAGAATACAAAGGCCCACATAATGAGCTGCATAATGAGCCATTCAGTTTGGTCTGTGAGGGAATTGCTACTAGAAAAAAAAGTGAGGACAAAAGAAAAGTAGATATTTTTTGTTTGTAGTTTATTTAGAATATATATAATTATCACACAAAATAACGTGAGATTCACTGGTGAGTGCAGTTAAACAGTTTATTAAGAACAAACAAATAAACAACACAGAAGTCAAGATGTCATGGGTGCAATATCCAAAACAGTGGCAGGAAATTTTGAACGGGGAAAACTTGGGACAGCAGAACCTGCACAAGAAAACAAATGTACGTGAGCAAAACAATGAACTGACAAAGACAGAGCAAACATGGTGAAAACACATATACACTATCAGTAATTTATTTAATTTTATTTTTTTTACATTTTTTAATGTTTTTTATTTTATTAAAAAATTGTGGTTCTTGTCATTTTAAATAGTAAACGTATTTCACAGTATTACTGCTGTATTTTGGATCAAATAAATGCAGACTTGGTGAGCAGAAGAGAATTATTTAAAAATATTTTAAAATGACTGTTAAAAATCTTTTGACTGGTCATGTATATCATGTTGAAATACATAAATGAACTTTACATACCTGCCATTTGCAAAGTGTATGATGTTCATATCCTCTAAAGGAAAAAAAAAAATAATAAAAATAAAAAACTTACCTGCTTCCAGTCAGTGAGTACACCGTATACACTGTAACCGTGTAACCTATATAAACCTACACATAGCAAACCTATTGAAAGTGTTATCTTACTTATACTTTACATAATAACTTAAGACATATACTTGAATTTACACATGAAATATAGTGTTACAGAGGATACATTCAGTGCAAAACTACTAAAACAGACATTCAGAGCTAAACAGTGCAAACATGAACAGTGCAAGATAGAAATGGTGTAAGGTTTGTAAAGCCCACTCTTACACCCCATGCACAACCAACTTGCTCACATAGTGCTGAGAAAATGTCCAGGATTGCAGAAATTTGGGGTAAAACAGTGCAAATAGAAAAGGTGCAAGATAAATAAGGGTGTAAGGTTTGTAAAGCCCACTCTTACACCCTATGAACAACCCACTTGCTCACAGAGAGCACAGAAATGAACAGCTATACATCTTTGTGCCACTCTAGGAAACAGTTCCTTTTCGGCTAAACACACAAGTGAACATCACATGCCTGGCATTTCCAAGGAGTGTCCTGCCTCTTACCATGCTTTGCTTTGCAAAACACACAGATCCGGCGACCAGCAGTAGCATCTGAGGCCTGATCAGCGCCTGGAACTGGCACATGGTTAGCACTGGTCCGTTTTGGTGTTATTTTCTGTGACACACCACAGAGCTCTGCAATTAGTTCTTCTATAAACTCCTTGTGGGTCATGGTGCCGTAAAGCTCTTTGTGTATAATGAAAGAATTGGTGGCAGCAATGTCCAAGAAGTGCAGAAAGATCTTTCTGTACCACTTCATGGCTTTGTGCTGTGTACTGTAGTACTGTAGCAGCTGATCAGACAGGTCAACGCCCCCCATGTGTTGGTTGTAGGCAGTCACAGGTGCAGGACATGGAAAACTCTTAGTCCTCCATACCTCTTGTGTTTTCACCCTCCTCTGCACAGTGTCTCCTGTATAGGCAGAATGGATGGTGGAACATACAGACACCTCTCGTGTGTCAGTCCACTTCACAAAGACAAGATGTCCGTCCCGAATCCACCTGATGGAGCCCCTCACAGATTTTTTGGTGAGTTAGCTGCATTCTGAGGGCAGTCCTTCCTGTTGTCTCTGTAGGTCCCACACGCACCAAACTTCAAAGCAAACAAGTCTGTTAAGAGTTTGGGACTAGCGTAAAAATTATCCATGTATACATGGTACCCAGAGCCCAAAACCGTGCGGTCCAAAAGAGATGTCACAGCATCATAAGAGAGTCCATGGATTGTGGGAAAGTTGTTCTTTCCTGTGTAGACAGCAAAATCTACAGTGTATCCATTTGATGAGTCCGCAAGAACAAACAACTTGAACCCCCACCTGGTTGGCTTGGCTTTCATGTACTGAGTCATTCCTGTGTTTGCTTTGCATGCCACCATTCTTTCATCCACTGCCAAATTTTTCCTTGGATGGTAGATGGCCTTACATGCATGCCGGATAGTGTCCATGAGGGGTCTGACCCTGAAAAGACGGTCGTGTTCTGCTGTCCCCCTCTTTCTGTCATTGTCCTTGTCTGCATCTGGGTGACTCATGTGCAGATTCCATGAAATGGTGCGGTATCTGTCCCTTGACATGATTGTGGCAGGAAAAGGAACAGAGAAAAGACTGTCCTGCCGCCAGTAGTCTCTGATGGACCTCATCTTCACCATGGCCATGTAGAAGAGTAGCCCAATGTAGCAGTACAGCTCACTGATGCCAACATCTGTCCATTTATATTTATGGCCCTTTGCACGTGCCCTGGTAGCCTGAGCATTGGTGTTTTGACACAGAGTTGACACAGCAGTTTCAGAAAAAAAACATTTTGAAGAGACTCATGGGAGTGTGTGCATCACATGGTCTTAGCTGTGGACCAGGTTCCTGTGCAGGCAGGAATTTCAGAGCCTGTGGAACCATGTCGACATCAGTTTCTGTTTTCCATGACAGAGTGGGTTGCTTATTTGCTTTGGATCTCTTTGAAACAGGTTCTTTTGCACTGTTATACTCGCATCTGAAATACAAATATATAAATAAATAAATAAATGAATAAGCTTGCTGTTTACACAAAGAAACTACATTATTAACATTATTGTGATGTTCACTGATTCAAAGAATGTAAATTCAAGAATGTAAAAATACATGCTCTTTGTACACTATTAAAAAAATAAAAGTGGCCTGTAAAGAAATAATTCATATTTCAACCAGTTTTTCTCGGAATAGCTGATTTTAGTCTGACAATAGCCTGTTTGAAATATTTCCAATTTTAAATTCATTGCTTTTTATATATAGCCGAGCAACATTTTAAATCATGAAGGTAAGAATAAAAGACTTACTCGTCAGAAATTTTATCCTCCGCTGGGTCCAGACGCTCTTCAAAATGTAAACGTCCGTCATCCGAGTCGCGTTCTTCGACTGAGGAGATGGTAAATTCTTCGTCGCTGTCCAGAACCATCTGAAGTGCTTCTTCACCTGTGTAGCGCGCCATCATTCAAATGCGCAGAAAAAGTCAATTCTATGAAGAAGCTTGACATTTTATGCCAGCTTTTCGGGGGCGTGTACATGATTACCTGGCTTACCTCAGATAATTTCCATATGAACAGTGCGAGGCGGGATCACATTAACTATAATGAGGTGATAGAGGAGAAACTGTACCTCTTCTGACTTTCATACGAATTACTTAATCAGAGAATGTTTGTTGTTGAATTGAATTGGTTTATTTAAAAGTACATATTTCAAGCTTTCTATACATATATTTATTATGTTTGTGAGTCAGGTAATCACTGAGATTTAGGTTGTTTTATTTATGTGTCTGTGAAGAGAGATGACAGAGACGGAGAAGGCAGAGAGGGCACCTTGTCTGTTTCCTCTGTTTTATAAAAGCATGTGGATATGTTGTTATTATGAGTGTATACAAATAAAAGTAAAGATTCTACAGATTCGAACAATGTACTGGTTGTATCTGTATGATCTAAAATGACGGAGAATTTTACACTCTTTTCCGCGTTATCGTTAATACATGCCACAAACCGTGCCGGTGCGTTTTTCGACCCCAGAGGGTTAAGTGTATACTTTTATTTGTGCACACTCACAATGAAATCTGAACTGTGTGCTTCTCTAAATTAAAGAAAATAAACAGGGTGCTTTCTCAGTCTTCACTGTCTCCGCGAACTGACACAGACAGGAGAGATATATCTATAGAAAGCTTAATATCTCTACTTTTAAATACATCAAGTCTTATCAAAAATAAATATTCTGTGCTGAAGTAATACGTGTGTAACCAACATGATGCATATTTTTGGCCTCAGAGCTAATTATTTTTAATGCGATCACGCCCACAAGCTGCTTTTGCTTTTGATATGATAAATAGCCACATGTTAGCGCCCACATCACCGTAAACAAAGCTTGACAATTCATCAAGTTTATCTCAGCTGTTGTTCATTTCTGGAAGAAGTTGCACTGAGAGGAATAGCAGAATTTACCTTCAGAAAAAAGAAAACGCGCTGAGAGGAATAACACAGAATTCACCTCAGATGAAGAACACAACACGATGCGCGGCTGATCTAGAGGAAGAGATCAGTCTGATGAGTAAGTAATGTTTCTTTTTTGCATTAGTTAACGTGTTATTTTAACATAAGCTTAAACATGATAGGTAGTTCATCGTATCTAAATTTCTTACAACACGATGAAGTTTTCATGTTCTATATAATATAAAACAAAATACGATAAAAAGTAATATGAGTGTACACTGTAACACAATGAAAGCTACGAGTCTAAGAATGTCTAGATCATGTTTATTATTAATACTCTGTTCCCAAATAGAGTTTTATAAGGTGCTATCGATAATTTGTTTCTCAGATATAAAATGTCCTTTTTACATTGTACAAAGTATGCGTGAATCTGTGACTACAAGATCATTATATACAGATTCTTCTGATATTAACATGCTCAGAGATGTTTTTGTTTTTTAGTGATCTGATACCTGCACCACAGACGAATCTTGCTGATTTTTACTGCTGATTTTCCCTTTCTTCTGAGAGCGCTGTACCAACATCAGATGTTATTGTTCACTGATTTTCTATGGTAAAATAAGCTCTCTGACTATGTTTTTTTTTAAATCTTGAATCCATGGAAAGAAGCAGCAAACACTTAAATATCAGGTATAGTTTACTAGTTTTACTTGCTGAACAGGAATGACACAAGGTCTGTTCAGATCTTTGTGGTTAGGTCAGTGAGTACAATATTATTCTTTGACCATCATTATGTATGTTTTGATTATATTGTGCTGTAAATAAAATACAAATGACCAAAACCCCCCATTATCTTACTCTCCTCTCATTCTTTGTTACCTGCCTCATAGTGACAGTCACAGTGATAGGCCATTAGGGGACGGCCTTTTGTCTCTCAGGTGTGAATCACTAAATATTCATGGCCATTATCCCTCCCTTGCATATGGCTTTCTATCACAAAACATGTCTTAGAAAATTTACATCAATATATTGTATTCTGTGAAAGAGTAAGCACAATCATTTTCACATCATTTTGAAGTAAATATTTTAGCCTACAAGAGTGATTACTCAAAAGCCTTGTTCAGGATTATTCAGTATGAGTTTTATGGCCTTATTTCAGCTACATTTATTTTCCCAAAACTTACTAACCATGCATAATCTTTTTTTTCTAAAAAATGCAAACATGTACATCCATCTTGCTCACATATTATTTTAGCACCATTTGTGTTGAATACAAAAAATATATATGTTGACCAGTAGTATGTTATAAGTAGCTGAAATAAGCACGAATGTCAGGGCATGTCAAAACATCTAAAGGGCCCCAAAATCACCTCAGACCCCAGAGGGTTAACTCATATGTAAAAGGTTAGATAATGTTTTGTTGACAATTTATTAACCGCAGATTAGATTAGGTCACTGAAAATCTGAAAAAGTCATAAATTAAGTGCTTTAAACCAGGCTTTATTGGACATTAATTGCATTAATAATCAGTATCCCTTAAATGTTTACAAATACATTAAGCACACATACACACATTGGGTTTCCATGTTTTATAATTATATATACCTTCCATAGAATACTGTATAAATTAAACTGTATATCGTGTCCCCACTAAGTCTAACTCTAAGCCTACCCCTAATCCTAACTCATGTATTATAACAATGTGATCTATTAAGTATTTGTACGCATTTCATATTGACAGCATTATGCTATTTAATTTTTTAAGTGGTTATGTTTTACTTTGGGCATAGGCCTCATGTATTTGTACATTTTAAGAAACTCTGAATACTAACTCAATTAATGACCAATAAAGGTTGGTTTTAAGCACTTAATTAATGACATTTTTTTGATGTACCATGACCTAAAGTGAGAATTATTTGTGGTTGTTAACAAAGCATTATCTAACTCTTTATATATGAGCTAATTAAAGAATAAATGTTAATTTACATTCACTGTTTGTGTAGTCTGTTAATGTCTGTTTATACAGTTTATAAACTACTGATTAACTATAGTTTGCAAATAATTTGTAAATACTTTATTACTGTATACTTAAAGTGTTACCACTTTATCCCTTAAAATGTCATAACTAACTTAAGTAAACACAAATGTCACAGCAACTCCAAGGCCTGAAAAATGTGTCAGGGTTAATCTCATAACTCATCTGCATTTGTGCTCAACTGCAGCAAATCGTTCATGAATCAAACTGATCCAGTTCAACTCACTGACTCAATGATCTGGCCACAGACGTTGTCAAGTTGTCAATGCACTGAATCTGTCCTACTTAAATGAGGCAAAAACCAAGAATAATATGATCCTCAAAGCTGAGGATTTTACTAATGAAGTTAAAATAAAGTATTGTAATAATCAAATCCATAAGGAAAGAGAACATGTTTTTAAATTAACATGAAACAATTCTTTGAAACAAACTGTTCAAAGAAGTCATTAAGGAAATTTGGGTATTATTTAATTCTCATAGCTGAAAAACTGCATTACAAAATTCCAGGTTTTCCGGGATGGTTGGGAGCTCTTTTGGGAGGTTTTTTAAGTAGACATTGCCTGCATTGTGTTCTTGGAGAAAACGCCACTGATGCAATCATACTACAATATAGACAGGGGAAATATATGATGAGTTCAGATGCAAAACCAGCTAAAAGCCATCTCGGTCAAAAATGAGATGATGAGTGAATGCTCCTCACACATAGTATAAGTCCATCAAATACTTTTAATTCAAACTCGCCAAATTCCAGGCTCAGTCCAATCAGAAGTACCTGGACTTACATAGAAACCTATACAAAGTAGCCAGAAAGAAATGCTCATTTTAAAGAAATACATCAGATGGATTTAGAAGCTTTTGCATTTGAACTCTTCATATGCTAGCAATAGTTATGACACACCTATGCATCCACATATTTGAACATAGTGATTTAGTGAATGTGAATGTCAAACCTCAGTGTGTTTAGTTGACAGTGTGGACTGATCAGTCCAATATAAATCAACTTCAACCCTGAATCCTGTAGGTGATTTCTACTCAGGTCCAGCTCTGTCAGATGGGAGTGTGACGATTGTAGAGCAGAAGACACAGTTTCACAGCACGTTTCATTGAGACCACAGCCATCAAATCTGCCAAAACAGAATGACTGAATATTTAGACTGAATATTTTCTGATGTTCAGCATTTCTGCAATAACTTTTATACCCTTCATAATTGGGACAGGAAAAGATTTCACATAGTATTTTGACATTTAATGGTTTAGTGATAAAGAACAAAATGTTTAATTGAACAGCAGTCAGTGAAATTACTCACAGGGCTTTTCTGCAGCATCTCACAGCTGGAATGAGTCTCTTGTAGTCTGCTGGTGATGACGTGAACCTCTTTGGGCTGAACTCATCCAGAACCTTCTCTGACATGAGCAATACTGTGGTCAGCACTGTGCACATTGAAGATGAGAGTTTTCTTCCGGGATGTTTGTCCGAACTAATGTACCTCTGGATTTCCTCATATAATGAATGATCTTTGAGCTCAAGTAAGCAGTAGAATAGGTTGACTGCAGCTTCATCTGTGATTTTCTTGTTTTGTAATTGTTTAATGTATTCAGTTGTTTGTCTGATGCTCTCTGCGGTGTCTTGAGTTTGTGTGATTAGGCCTTGAAGCAGGTTTTGACTGGAGTCCAGCGAAATTCCCATCAGAAACCGCAGAAACAGATCCAGATGTCCTCTCTTACTCTGCATTGCTTTATCAGTGGCACTCTTGGTTAACTCATGAAATTTGACTATTTGACTTCTAAAGAAGAGCTGACACTTTTGTCTGACTGTAGTTTGTGAATCTTCAAAGAAAAACTGAAGCTCTCGCATGTTCTTGTTCAGGTAACAGATGAACACATGCACTGCAGCGAGAAACTCTTGAACACTCAGATGCACAAAGCTGAAAACCTTTCTCTGATAAAGTCCATTTTCCTTCTTAAAGATCTCAGCGATCATTCCAGTGAACTCAGTGCCTTCACTCACATCAATACCACATTCTTTCAGATCTTCCTCATAGAACACAATGTTTTCCTTCTTCAGCTGTTCAAAAGCTAGCTTGGCTAATTTCATAATCATTTTTCTATTTGAATGTAAAAGCTTTGTACGTTGTCTTTCTTCTTGTTCATCATACTTCTGGTTCTTCATGTTCATCTGTATCAGCAGGAAGTGGATATACATTTCAGTGAGTGTTGTGCTGATTTTCTCTGCATTGGTTTCAATGAGAATATGCTGAAGTACTGTGGCTGTGATCCAGCAAAACACAGGAATGTGGCACATGATGTAGAGACTACGAGACGTCTTGATGTGTGAGATGATTCTGGAGGCCATAGTCTCATCTGTGATTCTCTTACTGAAGTACTGCTCCTTCTGTTGGTCAGTGAATCCTTGTACCTCTGTGAACAAACCTACATATCGAGGAGGAATCTGATTGGCTGCTGCTGGTCGTGAGGTCACCCAGACCAGAGCTGATGGAAGCAGATTCCCTTTGACCAGATTTGTGAACAGCACATCTACAGATGATCTTTCCTCAACACTGTTCAATGACCTACTGTTAAAGTTCAGAGGCAGACGACTCTCATCAAGCCCATCAAATATAAATGCAAGTTTAGATTTTGTATATAACTGTGATTTCTCCAGGTCCTTCAATTCAGGATAAAATCTCAGCAGAAACTCATGGAAACTGACCTCTCTGTTTTTAATCATGTTGATCTCTCTGAATAAAAGCAGAAACACACAGTCTATGTCCTGACTGGTTTTTCCTTCTGCCCAGTCCAGGATGAATTTATGCACAGAAACAGTTTTTCCAATGCCAGCAACTCCCTTGGTCAGGACAATCTTCTCCTCATTTTTTTTCCTCAGTTCATTAAATATATCTTCACATTTGATTGGTTTGTCCTGTGATTTCTGGGTCTTTAGAGCATCATCAATCTTCAGAATCTCATGTTCCTGATTGACATCTTTCATTTCTCCCTCTGTGATGAACAGTTCTGTGTAAACAGCCGTGAGATCTGTGTCATTTTCTTTGTTGCCCTCAACAATATATTTTGCTTTCTTCTTCATGTTGGTTTTGTGAATTTTCAAGAAGTTTTCCAGCTCTGTAATTAAAAACAAATAAAAAACATTAAACAAATTAGACAAATATTATTTTTCATATCATCATCATCATTAATAACTGGTGCACACAGATTAAATTCATACTGCTGGAAAAAGCACTGGACATCCCTAACAGTT
Organism: Cirrhinus mrigala; assembly: GCA_036247105.1. Lineage (NCBI taxonomy): Eukaryota > Metazoa > Chordata > Actinopteri > Cypriniformes > Cyprinidae > Cirrhinus > Cirrhinus mrigala. The sequence continues at coordinate 2,209,318 of CM070010.1, forward strand.
TGGTTTCAATTTTACAGTTTCTGAATATGTTTATTACATTCTTTCTAAATGACTTATTGGATTCAGATCATCTTAACATCATGCTTTCCACATCATCTATCACATTAAACAGGATGTGAGGCTGTATTTACAATATGTTTTGACCTGCCTAATGAACTTTTGCATGTATGATTGCAATCTTGTCTTGATGATATTGAGATGGCATTTTTGTCAAGGAAAACAAAAACCTGTTTTTTTATCCGTTTTGGTTTTTTGAAAACCAAAGCAGATATATTTGAAAAAAACTGTTCTTTCATTGTTGTGTACTGTGAAAACGGATGCTTTTAAAAATGATAACGCATGTTTAGTCATGTGACGCATATTATACTAATAGATATCTATGTTTATACTGGTATTGTGCCTGTTTATGTGCTATTCACTACCACATTGTCGCTAAAGATATGTTACTTTGTACACTCTTAATATTACAGTCCTGCAAAGATGACAGAAAATTTACCGTCCTGTGGCAAAGCATGAGGGCATTTTAGATCAAACATACAATGGTGAGTGAGTGCAACCTGGATGCATCAGTGAATCATAAGATATTTCTGCAAATATAATTATCCTGCCAAAGGAATTGAATTCAAACTTAATATGTCTGTTCTGTCTGTTCCATCTTAGGCTTTTTGAGGTTTTACTCATGCACAATAAGGCACATTTAATGTTTTCTGACATTTCACTTTGGATGAGTATGTTTTGGAAAACGCTAGTGTGGATGGAAAGTGTTTAAAAATGAAAACGCCAAATGTATCCATACTGGCCCTGTAATTGCTGCTTCAGTTATATTTTCTCTTGTTTCCATTTACAGACAGCGATAGGTATTTACTTGAGGTTTGATCTGTATCAGCTCCAACAGGGACAGATGTGTTTGTATTGCCTTCAGTCTGAGCTGTGAGAAAGAGAGAGAAATACTCACTGAGAAACATCAATCACATCAGCAAAGAGTAAAGTTTACGTCAAATATCACACTGGTATCAGTCAATTATGTTACAGTCACTGTGAATAAAAAAGATACCTTGCTTGTGTTTGTTCTCCAGCTGTTCAGCCAGTTCATTCTGGTTCATCTTCCTCAGGATGCCAACCATGATCTTCACAGCCTTTTCTCGTCCAAAACACGCCACCATCTTATCCACTGTTTTTATCATATCTGCATTCTCCATTTCAGACTTCGATATACCCTCATGATCTTTCTCTAAGTGCCATTGAAACCGCTTCAGATCAGCATTTACCAGGTCCATCAGTGTGTTCTCAAGCAGGTCTTTAGCAGATGCCATCGTCCTTCACCGATTCACAGCTGCAGGACAAGAAGAAGACCTGAAGTAGTTTCACTCTTAACATGGGGATCTAAGTGCTCAAATGTTATTTGGATTATGAAGCTATGAGCAGAGACAAATTAATGATCATAAAATATTGAACAATTGCTTTGAGTTTTGTTAGCAAAAAAAAAAATGACTGTAAGTGTAGAATCAATACAGTACATGGCATGTCAGTATCTTACGAGCTAGTATTTACCAGCCATGAATAATGATGATACAGACGTTTTTGTTTGTTTTTGTTTTTTGCTTTTTTTCACTGAACTGAACCTTGGACAGTTTTGTAATGAGAGCTGCTCATATAGGCTCGTAATGATGATTGACAGTACTGAATGATTAGGCTCCTCCCGAACCTACGTTTGGAACTTCATTTCATGTTCCCATTTTACATCATCACATCCCCACGCTACACCATCCAACATCCCCTCCAGAATTTCACGTATCAACATAAAGTTCATTTTGTTATGGTGTCATATACAGTTTGGGGTATTTCATTTTATGAAAGCTTCAAGTGCAGTTCATTATTTGTCATACTATGCAAACAGATGACAGAAATATTGAAGCCGTGCTCTTTTGTTTGCCGTAAAACGGTTGGTGACTGCCATGTAAGTATCCTGTAACAAAGTGTTGTGAAACGTCATGCATGACTGTAATAGTGTAATTAAGGTGTGTACATGTCTATACTGCACTTCAATAATTTGACTAAAATAGGGATACTCCACATATGTTAATTCAATTTGTGTTTATTTTGAGTATGACTTTAGTCAGATCAAAAATCTCTGTTTACATGGCAGATTCTTAACCCTCTGGTATTGTTCGGTCATTTTAGACTGGAAAAAAAAGTTTTGAATTTCTAAATATCCCTACTTTATCGGAATATTCAGAATTTTGTATTCATTTTTTTCTTCATTTACTATTGTACATTTACTTTACTATTGTACATTCATTTTTAATAGTCATTTAAACACTTTATATATACACATTACATACAGTAGATTATCCAGTTATTACATTGATTATTACAATTATTCATTGCTTAGTAGTTAAAATTACATCATTATATTTTATATTTTTCCATTGCTGTTTAATATTATGATTGTGTAATTTCAAAAGCTATTTGTCTTCAAGAGTAAAAGATAAGAGAATGTCTCTATTTCAAGGTTTTTAAAGTCAGAATGAGGTTGTAAAGCAGTATTTTTCCATTGATACTGCTTTTGATGTTTACGACACTTGTTGTATTTTTATGCTGGTCATTGAAACACAACTAAGATTATTCAATAAATTCTCTGTTTCTTTTTTATCATTATCACTTTATCTCCTGCTTTTGCTCTTCTCTGGCTTTATTACTTCTTGCCTGATAGAATACTGTTAATACAGTTTTGGGTACCAGATAACTGCTGACTAGTTGATCTGTTATCAGACAAAACAGATATTTTCTGGCAGGTTTTGCCATCCAGGGCTGCATCTTATATATATGACATGGAGGAATAATCTAGGCATGTTATGATGATTGTAGTGTAGTGATTATCTCGAGAACAGAACAGAATGAGATCAGCTGAGCCACGAGTGTTCATGTAGTTCAGAGTTGGTAAATAAAGTTGATAAAGCATCAACAAGCATCAACGTCTGATTGAACGTCGCACAGTCACAGCTATCACCGCCTATTCCACTGAACCTCGAAGTTTCAGAATTGTATGTGGAATACAAAACATAGAAAGACGCTTACAGTTTCTTTAAGTTGGCCAGTGGAACTATCACTGCTGCCGATGTGGTATTCTTACATTGCATTGGTGCTCCAGTGAAGAGGATTTTCACGAACTGAGCCCTAAAGAGTCATATTCAGAGACTGTAGCTGCCCTGGATGCTCACTTTAATCCATGAAAAAATGTTGTGCTTGAAAGACACAAATTCAGAATGAGATCTCAACTTAGAGATGAAACGATTGATGCATTTGTAAATGCTTTAAGGGAACTGGTCAAATCTTGTGAGTTTGGTGCTTTAGAATATGATATGATACGAAACCAACTCGTAGAGAAATGTGCACATAAATGATTAATAGATAAACTTTTGCAGAAAGAAGGGGTTACTTTGGAAAGAGCATTAACTGTTGCTAGAATTTTTTAATCAGCCCAAGCAGAGTCTAAAGTGTCTTTTTCTTTGACATTGTTTTCTGAAAACAATCACATTTATTTCACGATGCCAATACAAAAATCAATCAACAAAATGCCAGCAGAGGTCAATCTGAAAAGAGTAAAAGCAACACCAAATGTTACAGCTGTGGACTAAAAACATATTAAGCAGATGATTGTGGTGCAAAATCACCAACCTACTTGTACTGCAAAAAAAAAAAAAGGTTATTATGCAGGTGTTTGCAGAAAGAAAAACAACTTATGTAAAGTGTCAAATATAAGGCCAAAGATAAATCAGACCACAAAGACAAACCAGTGCTGAAATTGTGTATGCAATTGATCCATAAGGAAAAGAGACCATACAAGTTAATGGACAACATTGAAGATGGTTATAGATTGATTAGTTGGGGACACTGAATGTCCAGTGATATCGTGTACTATTAGAACTGAACTGAGCTGGATGATGACATCACTGAATTCAATGATGAACTGCCTTTAACTGAAAATTGAGTGTTTACTGTTGTCCTTTTGCATTATTGACACACTATGTCCTATTTAATACTATAAAGCTGCTTTGACACAATCTGTATTGTTAAAAGCGCTATATAAATAAAGGTGACTTGACTTGACTAACCCTTAATCTGCATGTTTCCACCCACAGCACCGCCATCTTGTTTTCGCAAGCAACAACAGTGAAGCAGTTATAATGTCATGTTAACACTATTTAGAGTCCCAGCCTCACAGGAGACAAGAAAGCAGTGGATTTATTGATTTATTTACTGTATATTATGCTGCTGCCACACAGATCTAATATAAACATGCCATTTCTTTCCTTGCTGTTTACCTTTACAAACATAACCAACTGTTTTTGTATCTCCTGTGTGTTTTAAACAAATTCACGTCATGTGACAGCTGCTTTCTGTGTGAGTGCTTCGGTTGTGTGCAGTTAGAAAACCCTGTATCAGAAGTTTAAACTAATATGGTTTCACGAGTTCGCGCTTACATATAATAAACAGCGTAAAAGTTAAGCGTATTTGGCGTGCTGTCCGGGAGAGGGCTCCGAGCTCAGTAATCATTCCCGAGCCTGGGGCACTCCCCCTGCCCAGGGAGAGGGGTCCGAGCTCGGCATTTGGCCCGAACCCAATAAGCGCTCCCCCCGAGCTGAAGGTGAGGAGGCGGGGAGGTGGAGGGATGCTGAAAAACTAGAGATAAATGAAGGTAGGACTGCTTGGCTATTTAAAGGGATTCTGTTGAGGTGCTTGGATAGGGAGTGTGATTGCTAATGGTGAATTGGCCGTGTTAATTATCTGTGCGAGCTCCTCCCGAAACTTGTTAATAGGGCTGTCACGATTATGAAATTTGGCTGACGATTAATTGTCTAAGAAATAATTGCGATTATGTCAATTAATTGTCTGGTTTAGGGCATTGACGATTATGACGATTATGGCGATTTATTGTCTGTTTTATGGCTTTGACACATTTTTAATGCACTTTGTTCAATAAATTGTTAAAAAGGATTGTGATTAGGGACAAAATAACATTGAAACGTTTCTGAAAACCAGAGTTACCTTCAGAAACACATTCATATAAACCCCCACACCAATATTTAGATTTTTCTTCTTATATTTCGAGAATCATGAACAATGAATTTGCTGTGCCCCTACAGTATTTTTTGCTATTGCGTCTATTCTGTCCTCTCTGCGACCGTTCTGGCCACATACACACTGCAGCTAAATTCAGTTGTCAGTTCACCTTTTACTCCTTAAAAGCGTTCTGTACACACATAATTCAGTGAAATACGGGAGTGACAACCGCATTCGACAACCGTATTACCTTTCGAAAAATACAGGTAACGTTAGTGACTGACAACCGCCTTTACAGAAATAGAGCCGGGCTTCGGGCCAGCGCAGCTCGAAAATATCCGCGTTCAAGCGCACACAATAGGCTGAAACTTGCCACAAAGCACCGGCAAAAGTAATTACAACTGAATGTGTCGGGAGGAAATAGTAAGGAGATATATAATTATTTATTAATAAACTAGTGTATTCTGAGTCAATGTCGCAAAGATCCTAATTCCTAATCTCCTCTTTGGACGCGCCTTTAGAAAGAAATGCATCTTTGTGGATTACATAATGAGTTTTTGTTTTCGATTTGTTTTATTTCATTAAGCAATAATTTACAGCTTTCTATTTATATATATTTATCATGTCTGTGAGGCATGTATTCGCTGAGTTTCGGTTCATTTTTGTGAAGCGCTCCTGGGGTGCGTTTCCCAAAAGCATTGTTAACCAACTATGGTCGCAAGTTCCGTCGTTACCAACATAGTTCAACGGTGTTTCCCGAAACCATAGTTCAAACGAACATTCGCAGACAGTGTCACAAACTTACGTGGTTGAAACTACAGCTCTCGACCTGTGGTTAGAAGCAGTTCCTTGTTAGTAAGACATATGGGCTCAATAAATTATGCTCTTGGGCACAGTAAGCAAGCTAACATGCAGTACAATCTATATCTTTCACTCGATCTAAATATAAATGCATTTTAATCTATGTATTTTTAAGCTTCCTCTGCAAGCGACGTTTTTGAATAGTGCGCATGCGCTTAAATGCCTACGGGAACCCCGGAGTATGACGTAAGAGGGAACCCGCCATGGATGAAACATCAAATAAAGCGAAATAACATGGAACAAAAAATAGTAAATTAGTCATCAGGTGCCATGTTTAATATAGCTGCATTTTAGAGATCTCTAATAAGTTAAATAGCATAAATTATTACTCGGTGACGTCATTAACAACGGCCCTACATTGTTGAACTAATGTGGTTCAAACGACGGAGATGCGACCGTGTTCGGGAAACAGTCGTGACTAGCTAGTTCGTTTCCACATCAATGCATCGTACTATGGAGGTTAATCAGCGAGTTACGTCGTTGCACGGGAAACGCACCCCAGTTCGGTTTCGCACACACTGTATTAAAGCCAGAGTCTGACCCGAGCTTTTTCCCCCTTCTCCCAAAACAAGCTTATTCTACCATTTCAGCTATTACAATAGTTCCGTTTTGTACGTAATGGCAAAGTGATATTTCGTTTCGTTTTTTTTATTAAGTTAATTTAGAAAAACGTTTGGAGCATGTTTTGTTCGTTAAATATTCGTTTTTGTTTTAAAAGTAATGAACAGCGGCCAGCGGAAGACTGTTCTGGGGTGCGTTTCCCGTACAACGACGTAACTCGCTGATTAACCTCGGTAGTACGATGCATTGTTGTGGAAACGAACTAGCTAGTCACGACTGTTTCCCGAACACGGTCGCATCTCCGTCGCTTGAACCACATTAGTTCAATAATGTAGGGCCTTTGTTAATGACGTCACCGAGTAATAATTTATGCTATTTAACTTATTAGAGATCTCTAAAATGCAGCTATATTAAATATGGCACCTGATGACTAATTTACTATTTTTGTTCCATGTCATTTCGCTTTACTTGATGTTTCATTCATCGCGGGTTCCCTCTCACGTCATACTCCTGGGTTCCCGTAGGCGTTTATGCGCATGCGCACTATTCAAAAACGTCCCTTTCAGAGGAAGCTAAAAAATACATAGATTAAAATGCATTTATATTTAGATCGAGTGAAAGATATAGATTGTACTGCATGTTAGCTTGCTTACTGTGCCCAAGAGCATAATTTATTGAGCCCGTATGTCTTACTAACAAGGAACTATGCTTCTAACCACAGGTCGAGAGCTGTAGTTTCAACCACGTAAGTTTGTGACGCTGTTTGCGAATGTTCGTTTGAACTATGGTTTCGGGAAACACCAAATCATTGAACTATGTTGGTAACGACGGAACTTGCGACCATAGTTGGCTAACGATGCTTTTGGGAAACGCACCCCTGAACAGCTAGCTGTTAATGAGGTTTTTAACGTGCATAGATGTGTCTCTCTTCTGTAGTATGTGTGGTGAATCATTGGTGAATAACAGGGAAAGCAGTAAAAGAGCAACAGGAGCCTTGACTCGCTCGTGTTGCCGGATCTTGGTAGAAACCATAAAAAACCGAAGTAAATCCAAATGCTTTATGCTAAAAATAAGACCAAAATATAGTGACTCGTGTCTGCTTAGTTTGATAGCTCCATAAACTCGATCGCTTTTTCATCCGAGCTTAAACAACAAGCACTTGGAATGATCTGTATTCATGCTGCTTCACAGAGTGCGATGTCTGTGAAGCAGCATGAACAAACATAAACAAAATACAATGCCTCCGTGCGCAATAATCGCGGTTGTCTGAATTGACCGCGATTAGATGAAATAACCGCGATCAGACGGTTATTTAATAATCGCGACAGGCCTACTTGTTAATAAAACATCACTTAAAATGCATGATTTCAATGTGATAGACTTGATCATCAAAACCAAACAGATGTTTTTTTTTTTTTTTTTTTTTTAATCAGACTATCTGAAGTATGACCTACCGGGTCTAAAGGAGGGGGCTAGACCAATATGTGGGGTGCTAAGAAAATAATTTCTTCATGAAGTAACATTGACGTCATGAATATTGATTGTTTTTAAAATGAAAGCAGCTATTGTACACACCACATTTAACAGACGTATAGTTTTAAATTAAATTTGGCAAAATAATAGGCATATTCATTGAAACAGACACAAGCTTAATACAAGTGACCAGAGCCCTGCATTTCAGCACGAGCCCGACGGGCAGCAGCGAGCGCAACTGCCTTCAGTGCAGATTGAGGAGTTTCATGATCAGGTGCACACAATAGAGTAAAGCCTGACACAAAGCACCGGCAAAAGTAATGACCAAGAATGTGTCGAGATGAAATAGTAAGGAGATATTTGAATTATTTCTGGAATGTCTGCCGCTGGCTGCTTGGTCGTTACTTTAAAAATCAACAACTTACATTAAACGAACAAAAAATGCTTCAAACATTTTTCTAAAGTAACTTAATAAAATAACAAATCAAAATATTTTTTGGTATTGTACCAATATACATTTGTCAAGAATCAAGAGCAGCAACCATCTTAGTTTGGGTAGGTCCATGGCAAAATAAAAATAATATATGTCAATAAATATTAGACAGCCATCTCATCTATAACATAAATTACTCAAAGTACCTGCATCCTGTAGAAAAATCTTCATCTCCTGATGTTTGTGTTTCATCCATGATGGATCTGATCTGTTTGATTTCTACCAATGACTCTAAATGGAAGAGACAATCCCAAAAACTTAGCTTATCAAACAACTTTTATCCGCCTTATTTCGGAAGTAGGTTATTTTCTGTCAGTGTCCAGGAATTTTGATTTATCAGCCACTACAGTTAAATAACTAAAATAATAACAGTAAACTGAAAACTATGTGTGCTACAAACCAGTGTTTATACTATATTAATGTGCGTGATATCAAGTAGCATAACATGCTGTTTGTACAGCTAAATACCCGGAAACCAGAAATGACAGCGGAAACCTCACGTGTTCTTACACTAAAAATAATAAGGTGCATATTTCAGCCGAATAAGAGTTAGATAAATACATTACGAGCTGCTTTCACTCAAATACATCAGGTTTGTGACATGTTAAATCAAATGCTGTTTGGAGTTTTGAAGAATCATAGTCAGCATGAAACGGACAACAAACAATGTTCATTTGCTTTCGGGTGAAAAATATCATGCATACTGACTCACATGTCCATCAGGTGGATACATACAAATCCTGCCTAAGCATAAATGAATCTCAATAAATATTTAAAGGTACTTTGTGTTGTAAATCATTAATTATGTCTGTTTAAAATGGTGACATCAAGTCTATACATTTGCTTTCACTTCCATCTTTGACTAGAGTAGCGCATTACGGGTTAGGCTTAGAAGGGATACAGCTGTGGCTACTGGGTATATGCACATCAATGTGGTAGTCTTTTTGGGTGTCAAAAAAGGAGAACAATTAATCTGTGCAAGTTAATCCATAAAAATGTTCCATATGAGAGGCATATTTTTCGGCAAGCAGTACAAGATCACGGTGAGTCAGTGGACTTGTTTGTAAGCAGACTGAAGCATTTGGCTGTGACATGCGATTTTGGTGATCACAAGATTTCATTCGTGACAAGTGTACCTCTACTGCGCTCAGGAGAAGACTGTTGTGTGAGAAGGATCTCACATTGTTTATTTTGCCAGATATTGCCAGAACTATGGAAGCTGCAGACCAACAAGCTGCAAAAATGGAAAAACGTCCCAGGTTACGTATGTAACCATGGTTCCCCGAGGGAACGAGACGCTGCGTCCGAAAACGCTATGGGAACGCCTTTGGCGGAACCACGCTCTGAATGCATGTGTAATCTAGCCAATCAAACGACGATACGTCACGGGCGGATGACGTCATCGACCAGGAAGCATAAAAGCACGTGCGAAGCTGCCGGCGTCAGCTTCTGGGGATGAAGCAAGCGCTCGGCAGGGATGCCGGAAGGATGGCTCGAGACGCAGCGTCTCGTTCCCTTGGGGAACCATGGTTACATACGTAACCTGGGACGTTCCCCTTCAGGAACTCGAGCTGCGTCCGAAAACGCTATGGGAATGAGATGCCCACGCCCCCAGACTTCCAAATCCCTGCCTAGTGGTTGTGCTAGGGCAGGAGAACAGAGGAGCCGGGAGTGGCTCGGACATCTAGGTTGTAGAACCTTACAAAGGTATGGGGTGTGGACCATCCTGCAGCGTTGCAGATGTCCTGTATTGGGACACCTGCCATAAGAGCTTTGGAAGCAGCCATAGCGCGGGTAGAGTGAGCCTTGACCCCCATCGGTGAGGGGAGGTCAGAGGACTCGTAGGCAGTAGATATGGCATCTACAATCCATCTACTCAGAGTTTCCTTAGAAGCAGGATACCCCTTCTTAGCGGGGCCGTAACAGACAAACAGCTGTTCTGACTTTCGCCACAGGGCAGCTCTGTGGACATAGGCATCCAAGGCACGTACGGGACACATACAATTTAGCTTCTGCTGGTTGGGCTCCCGAAAGGGAGGAGGACAGAAAGCCTGGAGCACGACCGGCTGTGGTGTGTTAGTGGGGACCTTAGGGACGTACCCCGGCCTGGGGTACAGGAAAGCTTTGGTCATACCAGGAGCAAACTCTAAGTGAGAATGGCGGCCTACAGAGAGCCTCAAGCACCACAGCCAGGTCCCAAGTAGGGACAAGGGGTCGTGTCGGAGGCCTCAGCCTCAGCACACCGCGGAGGAAACGTACTACCAGGGGGGTCCTTACCCACTGGCATGCCACCAAAAGGGGCATGGTAGGCCGAGATTGCCGCCACGTAAACCTTCAGGGTGGAGTGGGCTAACCCTGTGGAGAAGCGGGCCTGCAAAAACTCCAGTACTGTACCAACTGGGCAGTTAGCTGGGTCTTGCTGGCGTTCTCCACACCATGAAGTGAACAGCTTCCACTTCAGGGTGTACAGTTTCCTCGTTGAGGGAGCTCTGGACTGGAGGATGGTCTCAACAACCTCAGTTGAGAGACCAGAAGCTATGAGCTGTGCCCCCTCAGAGGCCACACCCACAGCTTCCACAGCTCTGGGCGGGGGTGGAGGATGGTGCCCCCCGCCTGTGAGAGGAGATCCCTCCTGACGGGAATCTCCCATGGAGAGCCGTCGAGGAGAGATATCAGGTCCGAGAACCATACTCGGCCAGTACGGGGCTACTAATAGTAGGCTGACCTTGTCCCGGCGTACTCTCTCCAGAACTCCCGGGAGCAGAGCGATCGGGGGAAAGGCGTACAGACGAAGCCTCGGCCACGTCTGTACCATGGCATCCAGCCCCAGGGGAGCTGGATGAACTAGAGAGAACCAGAGGGGACATTGCGTGTTCTCCCTCGTGGCAAAGAGATCCACTTGGGCTGGGCCAAAGATCTCCCATATCTGCTCCACCACCTCGGGGTGAAGCATCCAATCCCCGGGCCTCGGCCCCTGCCTCGACAGGACGTCTGCTCCCACATTCAGATGCCCAGGAATGTGAACTGCTCGTAAAGAGAGGAGTTTGTCCTGGGACCACACAAGGATCTGGTGCGCCAGCTTGTACAAGGGGCGCGAACGCAGACCTCCCTGGTGGTTGATGTAGTAGACCACCGCTGTGCTGTCGGTGCGCACCAGCACATGGCGATCTCTCAGGTCTGGGAGAAAGTACTTCAGAGCTCGAAATACGGCCAGCATCTTGAGGCAGTTGATGTGCCAGCTGAGATGGCGACCACTCCACAGACCTCTGGCGGAGCGGCCACTCATGACCGCCCCCCAGCCGGTGAGGGATGCATCTGTCGCTAGCGTGACACGGCGACAACGAGCTCCCAATACCGGGCCCTGATTTAGGAACCACGGCTTCCTCCACATGTCTAAGGCACGTAGACCTCGGCGCGTGACCTTGATCATGCGGAGCGGGTTTCCCCTCGGGGAGAACCCTTTGCTTTTGAGCCACCACTGTAGGGGTCTCATGTACAGCAGGCCAAAAGGTATCACGTTGGACGCAGCTGCCATCAGACCCAGCAGTTGTTGAAACTGTTTCACAGTGAGTGACCGGCCCTCATTGACTCTCATGACTGCGGCGAGGATCGACTCGATCCGAGCAGGGGACCGATGTGCCTGCATCGCGGTCGAATTCCACACCACGCCTAGATAAGTGGTTCTCTGAAGTGGAGAAAGGACACTTTTCTTGGCGTTTGGACTTAACCCCAACGTTTCCATGTGTGCGAGAACGACATCTCGATGTCAAGCCGCTAAACTCTCGGATGCTGCTAGATCAGCCAGTCGTCGATGTAGTTCAGTATGCGAAAGCCCTGGAGCCGAAGAGGGACCAGGGCGGTATCTACGCATTTCGTAAACGTGCGGGGTGAGAGTGCTAGGCTGAAAGGAAGAACCCGATAATGGTAAGCTTCGCCCCTGAAAGCGAACCTCAGGAACTTCCTGTATTGAGGAAGGATGGAGACGTGAAAGTACACATCTTTCAGATCTATCGTCACAGATCAGTCCTCGGACCTGATTTGCGACACTACTTGCTTGACAGTAAGCATCTTGAACTTTAACCTCATTACTGAGCGATTGAGTCGATGAAGATTTATAATGGGACGTAGCCCGCCATCCTTCTTTAGAACTATGAAGTACCGGCAGTAGAACCCGGACTCCCTGTGGTGAGGAGGGACCACCTCGATGGCCTCCTTCCTCAGAAGGGTCTCTGCTTCTACAATATGCAGGACCCGTGCAGACACATTTGGCAGTAGCTTCCACGCTGCTAAACAGTCTACTAAGGGGACCAGCTACTCGAGGCTGGCCTCTGGTATTGACTGAACTACTAGCTCGGAGACCTGTAACGGCGGACCGGCAGGAGAATGCCGAGCTAACTGTTCTCGAGACCCCGAGGGGGTAGCGAGCACCCTGGTTCCGCTACGTCCTCGGGCGGAGAAATCCGGGACGTCAGCTCGCTGGAGGCCGCTGTGCCCTGTAACACTGGCAGGGACAGCAGACTGACTTCCCGAGGGCACCGAGGAGAAACGGACACCGTGTAATGCGGTGTAACCCGCTCTTCCCCGGTAGGGGCTGCCCTCGGCGGTCCTGGTCTGATGTCAGGACCGCTTTGCGGCCGGGGGCCTCCTAGACTCGGTCCCAGAACGGGGGAGCGCGAGTCGCGACACTCAGCTTTTTTGGGCTTCTCGGTACGAGGAGCTAGTACTCGGTTGCGGCTGCTCACGCCCAGCAGCCGCAGAGGTTAGAGAACGGCGAGGCATATTAGAAACGAGCGATCTAATAAGCAGTCAGCTCATATGCTTTTTTTTTCTCTTTTTTTACTCCTTTTTCTCTTTTTGGAGAAAGATAGCCGCAGCAGCACGAGCTCTCACTCAGAGGAGGAAGAACCGCAGCGCGGGCTTCCGAGCCCCGAGAGAGAGCGCTAGATCTAAGGAGAAAGGCAGAGAGGGCGGACCCGTCTCTAACCGTTCACAGATCTATGCTGCGATCCCCACGGCCGCAGTCGCCGCTCTGCCTCGGCAAAGCGGGATCTGAGCCGCGGGGAAGCTCACGGAGGCTCCCTTTTTTTTCTTTCGAAGAGAGCCCTCCGAGAGCGAGCGTGCGCAGCGAGAGCGCGGGCCGTCAACTCCCTCGAGAGCTGACGCAGCCTGCTTCGCCGCGAGCTCTCATTCAAACCGGGCTTCCGAACCCAGAAAGAGAGCGCTAGATCTAGGGAGAAAGGCAGAGATAGGGAGGACCGTCTCTAACCCGTCCGTAGATCCATGTGCGATCCCCACGGCCGCAGTCGCCGCTCTGCCTCGGCAAAAGCGGGACCCGAGCCGCGGGGAAGTTCACGAGGGCTCCCTCCTCGAAGAGAGCCCTCTGGGAACGAAGCGTGCGCAGCGAGAGTGTGGGCAGTCAGCCCCCTCAGGAGCTGACAGCGCCCGCCTCGCTGCGAGCTCTCATTCAAAGGGGGAAGGACCGCAGCGCGGGCTTCCCGCCCAGAGAGAGAGCGCTAAATCTAGGGAGAAAGGCAGAGATAGGGAGGACCCGTCTCTACCTGTCCGTAGATCTATGTGCGATCCCCATGATCACAGCCGCCGCCCTGCCTCGGCAGAAGCGGAAGCTGAGCCGCGGGGAACGCAAACACTGAGAACTGACTCCCCCGCTTCGCTCCCAGACAGACAACAAATAGACTGTGTGTATCCCCACCCGAAATAGCGCGGGCAGGGAGGAACACACAGTCTAAAATGTCGCTGCTTATATTGTAAGAATGCTTGTAGGACATAACGTTTACAAGGGGGTTTCTTTTCTTTTTAACACAGCCTGAAACGCAGTCCACTCCTAACAATGGCTTTTCTCATTTCAAAAGACATCACCCTCAAAATAAAGTTGTGCTAAAACTTGCACTAAAAACAGGGTGACAGACACAAACATAGAGCGCTCCGCTGAAAGACAGAAGCTGACGCCGGCAGCTTCGCACGTGCTTTTATGCTTCCTGGTCGATGACGTCATCCACCCGTGACGAATTGTCGTTTGATTGGCTAGATTACACATGCATTCAGAGCGTGGTTCCGCCAAAGGCGTTCCCATAGCGTTTTCGGACGCAGCTCGAGTTCCTGAAGGGGAACTCACTATTAATGCTGTTGGAAAAGGCAAAACTTTGCACGCGAGCACACAGTCTGTTCAGGGCAAGCCGCAATCAAAATACAAATCGTCTACATCATCACAACAAAGCACAAAACATGCACGCCAACTAACATGCTGTCGTTGTGGCTGTGTAGGACATTATGGGAAATCATGTACTGTTGCAAAAGGGGAACAGTGTCGCTTCTGTGGCAAAGAAGGCCACTTTGCAGCGGTTTGCCATAACACCAAAACAGGATTAAAAGTAAACCAAGTGACAAGTAAGGTGCCACACAACAAAGTGTCAGTGGACATCACAGGAGAGGATGATGATCCTGAATGGGTGTTTGTTCTGCAAGGGGACACAAATTAAGCTGAAATGTCAATACTGGTGGACAGGATGCCAGTGAACATGCTCATAGACTCGGGTGTAAGTTGTAACATTGTCGGTTCAAAGGTGTTGCAAGCACTGCAGAACAATGGTCATACACAGATAAAGAGCACATCAAAATGGCTACATGCTTATAGATCAGACACGTCACTTGCGGAGGAAGGATATTTCACTGCTGATATTAGTCCTGTTGCAGGAAATAGGAGCATCAAAGCAGACATTTTGGTTGTAAATGGTGCACAGACAACTGTGTTGGGACGGAAAACTGCAACTGCTCTTGGAGTTTTACACACTGGTGCTCGATCAGACATCAGTGCAGTGAACCAAGAAGACATTTCTATATTTGCAACATCATTACAACAGGAATACAAGGCCTGTTTTGAAGGTTTGGGGAAGCGAAAAGACTTTCATCTGCAATTACGTCGACAGCAGCGTTGTTCCTGTCGCACAGCCGATACGTAGACTGCCATTCAGCATCAGGAAATTAGCTGAGGAGAAACTGCAGCAGCTTGAAGAAATGGATGTCATCGAAAAGGCTGAAAAACCTATTCCGTGGGTATCACCTCTCGTGGGGGGGCATAAGAAAGGTGGACTTCTTTACCTTCACAGCAGTGCACATTCATTCGTCCGTAAAACCCAAACTTAATGTCAGAATCAGCACAATATACTCAATATACTGTACAACGCGGCATACATTCACATCAAATGATAACTCGGCTTCAGAGTTCCACTCACGCAGGTGCGTCATTTCCACTGGGGACAAACTTTTCATTTGGTTCGTTTGGTTCCCCCCACTTTCAAATTGCTTTGTTAAATTAATGTCTTGTATTGTAGAATGCACGCTCAGCACCGCTGAGAGTTTAGCCCCATTGTTAAAACGAAACCGAAAGTAAAACGCACGCGCGCGCGCGCGCATTCGAAAGCAATTTTAATACCCCCAGTTTAGAGAGCGACTCCCCAATGTGCGCAAATTAGGCTACATAACATATCTAGGCTGTAGGCTATAATAAGTTGTGTAGTGGTCTATAGCTCTGTATCATGCTTGAAAAAATTCGCTCTCTATTTGCACTTGGCTCATGTATATTCTTCTTGTTTATGTACTCATTTTCTCATTCATTCTTGTTCCTTGTTTAAGGCGTAAAAAAAAAAAAAAAAAATATATATATATATATATATATATATATATATATGGCTTTCAGAATCAGCCCGTTTGCTTGTAAACATTGGCAATCAGAATCAAGATCGGTGCATTACTAAAAAGAAATGCCGGGCCAAGTGCTGGCTGTTCTGCTCAATTGACAGTTGTGGTGCTCCTTAATATTCATTTGGTGCTCCTACATTTTTTTTGGTGCTCCTAACTTTTTGAAGTTGGGAGTACCAGTGCTACCGAGTAAAAAAGTAAATTTCGAGCCCTGCTTTGGGCTTCAAGTGTGTGTCCAGACGATCAAACACACACACACATATATATATATATATATATATATATATATATATATATATATATATATATATCAATGTGGCCGGCTTGAAGAGTATTCACTTTAACACTGTTTATGCAACAGCTGTGAGAAAATCCAATGTGTCAACGATCGCATGAAAGTGCATATCAATACCACGAGTTTCTGTTTGGCGTTCTATTTATACGCAGAAATTGACTTTTGCATGATAGGCAATGGTTAGGATTAGGAGTGTCGGATAGGCGCGTGTTATATGTAGGCCAAAACTGTGTATCATATAAACACCACAAATTGTGTACCATATGCACACCAAACATGTGCGCATCATATGTACACCAAAATCAGTTTCTGGGTGTAAAAAAAACCTGCACACTGCATTTACAAATGGATGTTTTAGATAGATTTCATTAAATGATATTTATTTTACATAATATGAAGCAATGTTAATTAAGCTCTTAGTTTGTTTTGTTTATATAAAAAGTACAGATAAGAATACCGTTAAAGTACCGGATCGATAAGCGGTATCGGTAAGAGTAGTAATACCGTTAAAACCTTAACGATACCCATCCCTAGCTACAGCCCTACAAATTCAAAGTGATTTACAAACCTGGCCCGCAGAATGCAGCCGACTCACTTTCTCGTCTCACTGTGAACCCACCGGCAGTTGCAACAGGTGACAACGAGCACATTTACTTTGTTGCGAAGCATGCCATCCCGAAAGCTTTTACACCTCGTGAATTAGAGGAGATAGTGGCAGCGGATGAAACTCAGCGCAGGTTGAGGAAATGTATCCAGCAGAGTAGATTGATGCGTGTACAATCAGGACTACACACGCTCCAAGATGAACTGTCAAGCACTGGCCACTTGATTCTAAGGGGAAACCGCATAATTATTCCTCAACCAGCAACATACTGCACTCTGTTGTTTTCAGGGTATTGTCAAAACCAAACAGTGCCTCCGTACAAAGGTGTGGTGGCCAGGAATTGATAGAGATGCAGAGCAACTTGTCAGATCCTGTGCTGCATGTCAAATAAATGGGGCATCTCCCAGACCTGTTCCAGTCACGAATACTGAACTGCCACAGAAACCTTGGCAAATTGTTGCCATTGATGCGTGAGGGCCATTCCCTTCAGGCGAGCATTTGCTGGTTGTAACCGACTATTACTCAAGATGGCTGGAGCGTGTGTAACGGGGGTTTTTAGCCCGTTGTGTAGGGGGAAATGAATCACAGCTGCCCTGGCAATTTGGATAGCAAAGGGATCTTAGTCCCCATTCTCTAAGCTTTTTAGTCTCTTTACACACTTATGTACATGGTTTCTTACCTTACTGTGTTATGACACTAAAGATCGACAAGGGTAGGCTTCAGGTTTACACGGTAGCCTCCTGAAGTAAACTGCATATGTGAGAATGCTGTCTGATACGCTCCTCCCTTCCCAGATCTAATACAGTCAGTGAGACTCCCCTACTCCCTGACAGCTTTCAACAAAAAGATACACTGTAAATAAGTGCAAAAGGAAATATAATTTATTCTTTTAGATTTCCTTTTTCTATAATTACTTATTTTTACTGAGCAAACAATGAATAAAAGAAAAAAGAGTTTACAGTTTTTGTGTCTTTTGAATTCACACCATCACCTTCCAATACAACAGTTGACACTTTCACTTACAGTATGACAAATCCCCTTTCATGCACCAAAATGAAACACTTTCAGTTTGTTAATGTGTAAACTCACCAATTCTCAGTTTCAAATGATCACCTTCAAACAACCACAATTGAAAACAACAAATAAATAAAACAAAGCATTCACAATGAAATCTCACTTTAAGATGAGCATTTATATGAAACGCCCTTTTTGAAAGGTTTATTACAGTTCTGTAGTGCACTTGAATTACCACAGTTCGCCGTTTATCAGTTCAGTCATCCAAAAAATAGGGAAAACTAGGATAAATACCAAAAACAATGAATCAGAGTGCGTTGTCTGGACGTGGGGTGTGTTGAAATAAACTGAAGATTATTTAACTTAAGTAGTTAACATCCAAAAATCCACTCAACTTCGTAAAGACGTCCCATAGATTAAATTTATATTTAAAAAAAAAATAGAATTAAACTAGAGATGAATCAAATTGAGATGTCACTTGGATGGCTGGGCAACAAAAGAATCTGCAAACTTAAATCTTCTGAACGTTACGTCTCTGCATCATTTGCATCATACAGCGATCACAGTCTCACATGTTCTGACACATGTGGGAAATTTGAATACATGTGAATAGTCCCGTTGAAACTTTAATTTTCAACGCTACTCTTCAATCAAAACACCAGCATTATGCAAAATGCAGCAAAATAAATACATTACCAGTCTCTTAAGATCACGATAATTAAGCAGGAACTGCACTTTAAGCACACTCACAGTTGTTATGGCCTTCACTATGTTACTGCGTCACCCCAACAGCTAACACGAACCACGGAAACAAAACAGAGTAAAACTCTTTTCCACTACTAGCACGAGTCACTGTCCACACTTTCACTTTGTGCTATTGCCCTTTATCTGACATAAGTCTTAATCATTTTCCGTTGAAGCAACTTTATCGAACGAGCTTCCCTAAAATGACACAACACTCACTTTTGTGCGTGACACACTCATACAAACCAATCTTACAATGTGCTCTTCTTCGTTTCTCTCCGTTCCTCTTCAGGCACGGGCAAAAACCAGATCAGTTGTCAAAATCACTCATTTAAATGAGTATATATATATTGAAATATGTCTGTTACACGTGTTTCACCGCATCACTGCTAGCAACATGGTCAAGTGTTTGACTCTGATATTTGCCACTCATGGATTGCCGGAGACAATTATTTCAGACAATGCCACACAGTTTACAGGGGCTGAATTCAGAGTATTCTTGGCGCTCAACGCAATTCAACACCGACGCATCACGCCGTATTGGCCTCAAGCAAATGGCGAGGTCGAAAGACAAAACGGAACACTGTGCCAAGCCACACGAGCAGCTCATTTCAAAGGTAAAGACTGGCGGAAGGAAATCCCTAGTTCTTTCATGAAACTCTAGATGGCACAAGCTGACGGGTGTTAACGTAACTGATGATATTCACATGTACCACTTGGCACAAGCTGATTGGTTCACGTCGCGTACGCAGCCAATGAGTTTGAACCTTTACCTTTAAATGGCTGGTTGGCATTCACTTGAGCCTTTCGCAGCAGCATTGAGTTCCTGTGAAACTCAGTTAGATAAGTAAACGTTCTCACTCTTATTTTAGTGCTTTATTGTGTTTGTCAAGCTACTTCTTAAATCAAAACAACTTAAATTAGCAAAAGAAATAATAGAAATATTATTTCTTTTGCTAATTTCTCCGTTGGGCGCTTTTCTGCTCAGAGTTGTTTTTTTTCAACTTCAGGCGCTCAGAACGCTCCGGCAAAAACGCGAGGCGACCGGGGCGCATAAATAGCGCGCATAACGCTCACTGCCAATAGAAAACAATTAAAAAAGGCGCCTCTCACTGCTAAAGCGCGTTCTGTCTGATCGGGGGCTAATAGCATTAGCAGACTTTGGCTAAATGAACACTGTTACTTTCCTGTTTATTGCCATGAAGCAGTTTTATAACCATCTGTATTGTTTTTGTCTATTCTCATATTATAGCACACCCAAAGCATCTGTGATCACGAATGACATTATTTCACCATCATTCCAACTACAACGTGGGACTAGGCAAGGATGTCCTCTTTCTCCATTACTATTCGCAATATTCATAGAACCACTGGCAATTGCAATAAGAGAAAAAAATAACATAATAGGTATTACAATAAATGAGAACACCCATAAAATTTCACTGTATGCTGACGATATTTTATTATACTTGCAGAACCCAGAAAAATCATTAACTGAAGTTATCAGTCTCATTAATGAATTCTCAAAAGTATCAGACTACACCATAAATTGGTCAAAATCTACTATCCTACCAATTAATAAAACTTTTCAGAATACAGGATTTACAAACAGTCACTTTAATGTAGGTAATATCACTTATCTAGGAATACATATATCTCCTCACTTATCAGAACTCTTCAATTTAAACTTCATACCATTACTTAAAGTAATTGAAGATGACCTAAATCGATGGATGAATCTCCCAATATCTCTGTTAGGACGAATTGCTACAGTAAAAATGTCCATATTACCCAGAGTTAATTACTTGTTTACAATGATCCCTACACAACCCACTAAAAAATGGTTTCAGCCATTAAACAGTAAGATAAATAAATTCTACTGGAAAAATAAGAATCCTAAAATAAGCATCAACACTACACAGAAAAGTAAGGATCTGGGAGGTTTAGGTGCACCTAATTTTTATTTTTACTATCTTGCAGCACAACTACAATATATTTGTAAATGGATGAATGGCAATTACTCCCATAATCCATGGCTACAGTTAGAACAGTCAGAATGCAAAAATGTTTCATTACATGATCTGCCTTTTATTACTGACACAATTAAACAACACACCTTATACAACAATACAGTAGTTCAAACTACTTTACATGCATGGTGGAATGTAAATAAAATAACTCCAAATCAACCAACACCACACCTCCTATCTCCCATATGGCATAATCCTGATTTTACCATTAATAAGGCTCCGATCATTAACAAAAAATGGAAAAATATAGGAATCACACATTTACATCACCTTGTTATAGACAATAAACTTGTCAAATTTTCAACACTGATGCAGAAATACAATCTAGGTAAAGATCAATTTCTTTCTTATTTACAAATTAAAAATTCCATAAAGCTAAAATTGGCAACAACTTCAATAAACCACCAGCTCTTATTGGAAAAATAATTAAGATTAGTACTTCAAAGCAATTATTAACTAAACTATCCACCTTACTAATATCTTCAGACACTATGTATTCAATTCCGATCAAGCAATGGGAAAAGGACCTAAATATAATTACAGACAATAATTTTTGGAGACAAATTTGTATGAATACATTCAGTGTGAGTAGAAATACCAAAATACAATTAATCCAATATAAAATATTATTTAGAATTCATTTGACGCAATACAAAATGTTTAAAATGGGTATGGCAGACTCCGATAAATGTGTTCACTGTACACTTAATATTTCAGATCATTATCTCCATGCACTTTGGTCCTGTCCATCAATTACCTCATTTTGGAAAGACGTTACAGCTAAACTATCTGTTTACTTTAAATGTGAAATCCCTCTAACCCCATTACTGTGTCTTTTAGGTGACCACTCACAAATTAAACCCACACCGGACTACATTGCCCCTATCCTTCTGTCTCTAGTTATTGCCAAGAAAACAATTTTAATCAACTGGAAAAATAAAAACACAGTATCCGTTACACAATGGCAACAATTATTAAGAGATTACATTAATCATGAAAGACAGATAGCCACAGAAAAACATAAGATATCTGAATTTAAACAACTATTTGGTTCCATTGCCTCTTTTTTACATATTGAGTTACCCTGATTGGTGAATTAATGCCCCACAATAAATTCACACTATATGGAAGAATGGTGATAATAATAAGAATTATTTACAGTGAAACATCTGCAATTTATCATACTGTAATACTATAAATATTAATATTAGGGTTACTATAATCATAATTTATAATTATTTGCTAATCTTGGTCTGCATTTAGTTTTCAGTCCTCTACTGTTTTTTCTCTCTCTCTCTCTCTCTCTCTCTCTCTTTTTTTTTCTTTTCTTTCTATTATTATTATTATTATGATGATACAACTCTATGTACAAATCCACATAAGCTGCCCTTTTTTTTTTTTTTTGTGTTGTTGTTGTTGTCCTGTACTTTTAACGTAAAACACTATATGCTTTGCATCTATATAAGTATGCACAGGTTTGTATGTATATTTGTTATGTAGCCATTACTCTTGCTATGGCAAGTTGTTATTATTACTAACATTATTAGTATAATTAGTATAATATAATATAATATAATTAATATTTATTTACCTACACATCCATAAGTTTCCTATCTTCTACTTTCATATTATGGCACCATTTGCCCTACATCTGTATATGTATGGATGTGTGTATATTCATGTACACACTGTTGCTATTACTTAGTGTTGTTATTATTGTTATTATTATTATTATTATTATTATTACTATTACTATTATTACTACTCTTATCATTCAATTTGTTTAAACTAATTAATATTTATTTATGCATTCATTCCTGGGGTATACTGTAATTTATTCCCTTTTTTTTTTTTTTTTTATAATGTTAGTTTTTGTTGTATTTGTTTTTCTCTTTTCTCCCCTCCCTCATTTTTTCTTCCCAAGATATAATTTCTCTCCTTTATTTTTATTTTTTATTTATTTATTTATTTTTCCTCTGTTTCCATGGCTTTTCTTTTCCTCTCTCTCTTTCTGGTTCTATCTTTACTGTCAAGTATTACCTCTCGCCTCGAAGAGAGCAATATGTTTTTACAACATTGAACCGCCAACAGGTCTGGCAAATAAAAACAGTATGGTTGCAAGAAGAAAATTTGTGGAAGCATTGACATCAGCATTACTACCCATGAACTTCACATAGTAGAGTCGACAATTAAGGCGAGACCACAACTAGATTGTGCACTAATGATCTAGAAGGGGCCTGCCAATGACCTACGAAATGAAGAAAGGGGTTCATGATTTATTCCACCATCTGTTTCCACTGTCAGTTTGAAACCAATAGTCCCCTAATACCTCCCTGTCCTCCCATTTTTTCTCTCCATGTCTTGCTTTTTCTTCCTCATCTTTTCTCTTTATTCAACATCGTTCACATTTCAGATCCTCTAAAATTATTTGCTTATATTTATTTTATATTTATTATATTTATTTATTATTATTTTGTTTTTTTGTCTGTTCTTTACATCCTCTTTATTTATTTATTTATTTATTTTATTTATTTATTTATTTTTTTTTTATTATTATTTTTTATTTCTCTTGTCTATTTATTATTATTATTTTATTTTTATTTTATTTTATTTTTATTTTTTTTTTACAGAGGATAACACTGTAATCGACAGCAGTATCAAAGGAATGAATGAATAAATAAATAAAGGAGTAATTGAATAAGTTAATAAATATAATAAACTTGAAAAACTAAATAGCAGTTGAACTTTATATACCCATGTAATGACGGCACTTATCATGTGTAATGTAAGTGTTAAATAAGTTATATTTAAAAAAATTTCTTTACATATTTGACTACAATAACATATTAATAATATCATTGCCATTACTGTTTTTTTTTTTATTTATTTAAAGGAGAAATGTTTTCTCTATTTTTATGCTTTTTGTTTTGTTTTGTTTTTGTTTTTCTCCTCAATCCATTATTCACTGTTTAATTATTAGTACCAATAACCCTACTGCCTCCAATAACCTACCCCCTTCAAATAAGATATTAAGGTGTTCCATTGTTATCATTTATAATAGAATTGCACATTAATAATATTGCTATTATTCTTGCTGTTATTATTACTATTATAATTTTATTTATTATTTATGTGTGTATATATATATATATATATATATATATATATATATATATATATATATATATATATGCGTATGTATATATATATATATATTTTCCCCCTATATATTAGCTGTGGAAATCCTTTTTTGTGATTGGTGTTACTGTTGTTTGTCTGGTTGTAGTTTGTTGTTTTATCTGTAATGTATGTGTATCTACTGTCACTCTTCAATAATAAAAAAAAAAAGAAATAATAGAAATATTATTATTAATATTGCGATCCACTTCAGAAGGGAGCGCTCACTCTTAAAGGGGCCACATCTCTATTTCACTCGTTACATTTAGTTCAGCCATAGTGAAGAGTTTATTATGAAAGTTATGTTTAGTGGTAGTTTAAAGATAATGATTCATTAATTCGTTTAAAATATAAAGATATTACTGCCAATAATAAATTGGTTCAGTTTAGTAGCCCATTTACAATGCAGTATAATAGTAAGGCACTTTTAAACTTGGAATTTAATTTTTTTTTTTTGCAGCTGAGCTTACAGCAATTCTAGTACTTTCATAGAGTGTAGCAGCAGTATCCATAGAAATTCAGATCGCATTATTAGCAAATTATTAATAGCTGCATGCATAGCAATTAAATGTTTTATTAGTAGTATTTTTTATTAGTAGTATTATTTAGTATATTGTTTTATTATTAGTATTTGCATTTTGTTTATTTATAAAGGGGCTACAGCAATCATAAGTACTTGTACAGCTGTAGCAGCAGTGTGCATAGTTATTCAGATGCAATATTAGAAATAACAGTAGCGTGCTTAGCAAGTCAAATTATTATTGATAATAGAGCAGTGGCAGCAGGAAGTACTTTAGTCGCATAAAATTTTCAGTTTAACGTATGGGGTAAGTAACTCTAATGTGAAATAGGCATTTTATTACTTTTCCTTATTTAACAGGGCTACAGTAGATTTTGTTAACTCTAAGCGAAATAGGCTTTATT
The DNA here is from genome assembly GCA_036247105.1 of Cirrhinus mrigala. Lineage (NCBI taxonomy): Eukaryota > Metazoa > Chordata > Actinopteri > Cypriniformes > Cyprinidae > Cirrhinus > Cirrhinus mrigala. The sequence continues at coordinate 2,234,274 of CM070010.1, forward strand.
TGATTGTTGTTGCTTGTTTTATAAGAGCATGGATGGTCAGTGAACTCTCTAAGCAAAATAGGCATTTTATTACTTGCTTATCCAACAGGGTTTACAGCAGATTTTGCAAACTCGCCAAGCAAAATAGGCATTATTTCATTGTGTTAGCTTATTTAATAAAGGGCCTTATAGCAATTCTTAGTACTTGTGCATAGCTGTTTAGATCACAATGTTGGCTAACTTTAATAGCAGCAGCCAGGGCCTATGGCTTACTGCAGGGTCCCCCATCACAATAATGATATATATATATATATATATATATATATATATATATATATATATATATATATATATATATATATATATATATATATATATATATATTTTTTTTTTTTTTATACAACTGTTCGTTCTGGTTCTTACATCTGATTGGTTGAGAACCGTGAAATATTGTACTGGTATCGCTACAGTAACGGCCTTTCATAATTTTGTATCACTCCACTTATTCTAGCCGGGTCTGGTTTCATGGCGGTCGCCCAAATCCTGTATCATTTTATAAATAGTACTGATTTTGTGTCACGGAATGTACTTTTAAAAGGTTTTCAGCCGAGAATGTACTTGTGTATAGTTCAAATATGCTGTTTGTTAAAAAAGATAACGTCTATTTGAAAATTTGCTTCGACGTTTTCGGACGTGACAGCTCCATATCGTCAGCGGGCGTTCTGAACTCATTAATCCATTGGGTCAAACCACAACGCTTAATATGCATTTAAATAAATAGCTTAGCCTACATCATGACGTGCACAACAATTTACATATTTCTACCAGGTTATCTCTCAACCCATAAGCGAATATACGTTATTCAAACACAAAAAGCAATTTCTCTACATCCAGCAAGTTTATAATCAAACTAACCTAAAATCTGTGGGAACGATGACACTGTTTTTACCTGCTCCATGTGCCTGGTCCACTTGCTATTCCACAACTTTCACACCATCATCAGCTTTAGTAAAATAACCTAGATGGGGATTTGACTAACTCATGTTTTCCCCTCTCCTCATTTTTTCAGATAGCCTCCTTTGTTTTTAGAAAAGCTGACATTTTTACTTATCGAAGATGAATTCTATTGCGTACCATTTCCAGTTTATGTCAGAACAAAGTGATAGGAGGTGAATGCGGACATTAGGTGCAGCGATAAGTTTTAATCTCTAATGGTAATGCATGGAATTTATGGAAAAGCTCCTAATAGCGCTAATATGTGGGGTGCGCGGTGGGGCTTTGTCGATTTGCGCTACCAATGGCCAGTCAATGTACTCCACAGCCAATCACGGGCCCCCTCCTTGCTCGGGCCCCGGGGCTTCAGCCCCGCCTAACCCAATGGTTAATGCGGTCCTGGCGGCAGCATGCAGAGCAATTTCAGATGCAGTGTTAAATAACATTAGCAGCGGCATGCTTAGCAAGTTAGATTATCATGGTTTCTAATATAGCAGTGACAGCATGTAGTACTTTCAGTTGCATGAAATTCCAGTGAATTGCATGGAGTGCAATAGGTATTTTATTACTTTTGCTATTTAACAGGGCTACAGTACTTTTGCAAACTCTTTAAAGTAAAATAGGCATTACTGATTGTGTTTGCTTGTTTAATAAAGAGGCTTATAGCAATTCTAAGTACTTTTGTGCAGTTGTATCAGCAGTATGTTTAGCTATTTAGATCACATTTAGTGAATTTTAATAGCAGCAGCAGCATGTATAGCAAATTTAGATGCAATGTAAGAAATATTATTAAGTATTAGCAGCGTCTGCATAGCAAACCAATTATGTTTCCAATTTAGCAGCGGCAGTAGGAAGTACCTTAGTTGATAGAAATTCATTGATAACGCATGGATGGTAAGTGATGTGTTGGGATTTTTGAAATTTACATATCCATATAAGAGGTCATGTATTATGAACTAATTATGCAAATGTTTATGAATTATTCCACTAATATTCTGTATTATCAATTGTGACTAATCATATACTAAATGTACTCTCTTAAGAATCATATTCTAGATGTACTGAACATAGTGTGCTCTTTGGTTGCCACATGCACAGTGGATCTGTACGTCCTATATTTGGCCAAGGCAATATCCTGAGGTTGGCTATGTCTAGTTTTAATTCCGGCCTAATATACGCTTTTATTCATAGGTCTGTTATTCATGATCTCAAGCATCTGCACGTCTCGAGTCTCAGATTATTTTGAGATATAGAAATAAACCAACTTTACATCCTGCCTTCCTAGAAGAATAAACCACAGAGTTAAATATTATTCTTTTCAGACATCACAAAGACCATATAGTCATTATTGACCTTTTATTACACCATAGATGCCACGTAGCAGGAAGACTTATTTTTAGGTAGTTTCAGACCTCCTCGAGAATGCGGGGTATGAATGCACGTGCAGACAAAGAACTTCAGCTTCTTCTTCTGCTTCTTCTCCTTTTCTGCTCTGAAGCTCACAGGCTAGCCTAGACCTTCTATAGACTTAACCTTCTCAGATTTGTTAGACTTGTAAGATTTGTAAGGTTTCTATGATTATACGCTTTATAGATTTCTTAGATTTATATTAACTTAATTTGATTTGGACTGACTAAGAATGACTTTTATTGAGTTTGCGTTATGTAATTTATTAGCGAAATGATTGGATTGAACATTCTTATTGAAACATAATTTTATTTTCTCATTTTTAAGTTATTAATAATTCTGTTACTCATTTGCATTTCTGAAACATTTTGAATATATTTGTAACTTCTCCAACCCACCCGTCTGACGTGGATTCGATTTTGCACCAGTAAGCAAACTCTCAGGCAAATAGGCATTTTATTACTTTTGCTCACAGCAGATTTGTGAACTCTCCAAAGCAAAAATAAGTATTATTTGATTGCATTGTTTAATAAAGTGGCTATAGCAATTCTAAGTACTTTGTGCAGCTGTATGCATAGCTATTCGGATTGCAATGTCTGCCATGCATAGCAAATTCATATGCAAGGTTAGAAATGATCATTTTAGCAGCAGCATGCATAGCAAGTCAAATTGTTATCGCTAATATACTGTAGCAACAGCAGCAGAAAGAGCTTTAGTGATAACTCATGGATGGTAAATTAACTCTTTAAGGTGCAGTAGGCATTTGATTACTTTTGATTATTCAACAGGATTTACAGCAGATTTCATGCAGCAGCAGTAGATTATGCTTCGCAGATTCTGATTAAATATTGTGCAGTAGCCGCAGCCTGCATAGGCATTCAGTCATCGAGAATAATAATTTTCAGCAGCAGCATTTATAGCATTTCAGGTCACAATTTTTGTTTGGTCACAATTAATATAAATAGCAGCAGTATGTATAGTTAAACGAGATGGCTGTAGCAATAATATTACAGCACAGTCACTGCAAAGCAGACACTGCATTAAAATAAAGTTTTTAAAGACTAATTTAAAACTATTTGCTCAGGCCACCCGAGCCCTCAGGTGGTTGCTGGGGGTTACTTCATCTATCAGCCTACAGTGTGATTCCTGCTTGTTAATGACACACATAGTGCATGTTTGTACCTAGGTAAGTTTGAGCTATTGGCTCAGACACACATAGTTATTTAGGTCCTTAGTTAAATAAACCTAAGGGTACAGCACCAGGTTCACATTGCTAAGCCACTAGTTAACTTATCTGGGCTTCACTAGCCCAGAAACACATTAACTCAGGTCACTAGTTTAAGCTATCTGGTCAAACGATCAGGTACACACAGCAATAGTCCACTGCTTATTCTGGGGGATTTTGTCTCTCTATTTTGCCTTTATAGGGATGATTACAAGCATTTTAATGTATAACAGCAGCATATGCTTTCATGCTTACAGCAGCATATTTTAGCTGTTTCGTTATCCCCTTCCAGCTTTGTTGGGGGGTTATTTTGTATGCTATTGTGCAGCAGCAGTATGTCTTAAATATGCTTTGGCAGTAGCAAGTTCCTGTACTTGCTTGCAGCAGCAGCAATAATCTACAACTACAGTAATAACCAACAACACCAGCAATTCAGCAGCAGCGTAGCAGATCTATTCCAGGAAGACCAAATACATTAACATTGTCATATACATTACCATGCTAAAATCTGGAAGAAATGGAAGAAATGTACACATTCTTGCTGGTCTATCACTCTACACCACACTCTGTTACTGGCTGCAGCACTGCTGAATTATTGTTTGGTCATCAACTCTATACTAAGTTGCCAACTGTACTAAGTTGCCAGAGGTGAGCAGTATTGTTTCGGCTGCAGTGAGACAGAGAGATTTTGTTGAGGAGGAAAAGGATAGACAGGCTGCCAACAAAAGATGGGCTGCAGTGAACAGCAAAATCCAAGCAGGTGATTGTGTTCTACTCAAGCAACCGAAACAGAACAAGTTGACCACAGCATTCGAGCCTGAGCCGTATCCTGTGTGGTAGAGAGGAAAGGACCATCTGTCATTCTGGAAAAAAATGGTGTCAAGTACATGAGACATGTTTCTTTGGTCAAGAGATGGGTCTCACCACAAGGTCAGAGTGCTGACATAGATGATGTCTGGATGGGACCAGACCAGGTGTCTAAAGAACCGTCTGGACAGGAACCTGAGAACATCTGTACAGAGGCCTCGGAGGATCAGGAGGAAACCTCTGGTGCTGAAGGATTTTGTTAGATAGGCAGTTGCCATTAAAGGGCAGAATAATCCCTGGCACTGTCTAGGTGGCGGGGTAGTCGACCCCTAGCCATCAAGGGGAATTGCGTTTGTGTTATTGGACTTTGAGTTTTTTGAGAAGCTCTTGCGAGGACATTTTAAGATGGGGAAAAAAAGAAGAAAAGACAAAAAAGGGAAGTTTTTAAATATTTTGAAGGGTTGTTAATGGGTTGTTAATGCTTTTAATTTCTATGTTGATTTAAGGTGTTAGAAATGCAATATTTTTTGGGCAAAGATGTTTATTAAATGATGTTCACATTAAATCAAATAAGTAACTGAAGTGACAGTGTGATGTGTTAGAAAGTACTGATATACTGCTCTGTTTTATATTGAGAGTTTTGAGATGTGGTTCGGTTTCAATGATCATATTTCAAGAAAAGGAGGGATATAGGACAATGACCATTAGGGGGAGCGTTAAGAAAAGCAGTGTAATGTGTATCTGTATAGGGAGAGCAATAAAGAAGCGTGTTCAACTATTTGGCCCAAAAATCAACATTGAAAATTGGTCGTTGTTTGGTCCACCTATTTTATTTCAAATTTAGCCTAAGCACGTTTATTTCGGACCACTTATAGCCCTAATAATAGCCGTGAACTTATATGTTGCAAATATAGAAACAGATTGTAGAAATAGTAATGTGTCACCGCACAACCTGCACATCCCATAAATGATCTGTTATTAAACATTCTCAAACTATATGTAAACATATTTGGCATAGCAGAAATCAAGCAAAAAGTGCCCCCTAGTGGGTCATATCTAGTTGAAAACGCGTGTGCTGTGTATTAGCACGCCTATTTCTTTTCATTTTTATGCCTATAATGCATCCATAAACACATATTAAGCATCACAAACACCATGATAAACCACAGCCCTAATATAGTCTGTTAATAAATTCACATAAATTACACCCATACATGTAATATATTCATGTCTTACTGTTAAATATTTAAAAAATAAACAAAACATAAAGCGTAAAAATGGTTCTTCATGTATAAATATGTGTACGAAAAAAATGTATTAATGCCTTATAGTTCTTAATCAGCATTTTTTCAGTGTTATTTCTACACCACGTTACACCATATTATATTAATTATTATATTTATGTAAATTCTGCATCTGACATCTACTTGCTTTAATGTGCGCGGAAGGAGTTACCATGGAAACGAGGCGGAAACTCAACTGTCGAGCAGCAAAACACGTCTCTCACTGTTGTTTTCACAAACTTTAGGTAAGTTTAGTCTCTAATATTACACATATAGTACATATATGTGTTCCTGACACTTTCTTTCATGTAAATGACACACTTCCGTTGAATATTTACTTTATAGAAATGGTTTAGTATCTTCGGAAAAAGTCTGTTAGCATCTGAACCTTAATGCTAACTATAAGAGGTAAGTTAGGTTAACTATTGACTTCAGCTCTTGTTTATGAAAGTTTGGGCTTTTAATGTCATCTTCAGTAACGTTACAGATGAGCTGTTTTTTTTTTTGTTTTTTTTTGTCAATTTGTCATTGAATGAAATAAAAACTGACCACAAACATTATAACACAAGGGATTCAAATATTAGTCTATTTATTCTAATAAAGTGCAAGAAGCTCTTAAAAATATTAACGTAGATAGATTTTTTGTCCTTTGGTGATTTGTATTGTATACCAAGAATGCAATGCACAATGATGTAGATTGTCTGTCTATGCTGAATGCAAACCAGAGCGACCGTTGAAAATCATTTTTACTTTGTGTCAGTACATGATAAATAGAAAGCGGCATCAGTTTGCTGTCGGGGATTTGTAGTGTTGTGCCTCATCCAGTGTAGACAGCAGCACTGATTATAACAGGTTCTATCGTATTTTGTCGTATTTTGTATGTATTTTGCTCACGGTGTTAAAACTGTTATTAAATATCGTTACATATGATGTATGTATGTATGATACCATTCATAACTAATGGAACTTTTCTATTTCAGAGACTGAAAATCATCAATAAAACACAAGGTAATGATAACTTATTATAAAAATAATAATAAAACTAACAAGATAAATAAAAATGCATCTGTGACTTCATATTGCTTCTTATTTTTTAGTGGATTTTAAAGTTCGCATTAAACACATTGCTTTATTCTGTGTATTTTCAGATGTTGAGCATATTTATATCATATTAATTTAATTTTAAAAAATAATTTACCTTTATTTTACTTTAAAACATCATAATTGATTGTCTTCTTTTTTTAAAGTTAACTCCAACAAAAATTAAGCAGATCTGAGCAGCTGATCAAGGATCACCAGAAACTCTGCAGAACTTTGGTCCTCAATGCCCAGGACTGGAAACCAGAGTTGTAAGTCATCAATCTAGCAGTCATCCTGCCTCTCTGAATTGTCATGTTTAGAACATATTTCAGGAGATCTCAACATTGTCTCTCGAGATCCACTTACATGCAGCGTTTTGCTCCAACCTAGTCCAGTACGCCTGAACAAACTAATCAAGGTCTTCAGTTTAACTATAAATTTACCTAAACTATGGGTGTGTCTCTCTCAGGTCCCTTGATCATTAGTCAGTGGTTAAGGTCTTAATCACCAACTTTTTACTGTGCACTGAAATGTGTGCTCCCTAAATAGCTGTGAAAACCAGGAAACATCGATGCTCACTACGGTCCCTTATAGGAAGTTCTGAAGCTCAAAACTTAGGAGATAATTCACTACAAAATGACATGTGACTGATTTTAAAACACAAACCAATATCATACACTGTTAGATATTTCTGTAATTTCTACAGTTATTAACTGTATATCACCCAGTATGATACTACAAATTCCCTTTGCAGTAAATAACTGTAATAACTATTGCATTACCTTTGCCCGGGGATGAACCCGTGAGAGCAGAAGAGTTCTGGAGAACATCTACGCTGTGTGTCGATGCAACTTACGAGAGATTAAGACCATCAAGTAAGTCAAAAATATATATATATACGTTTGTCTGAGTGTTTGTCAGATTTTTGCACACCAGTTTAACCTAGTAACATTTACCCGTTAACACGGCGGTTTCAAACTTTACTATGGTAAACTGCGCTGTCGTTTCAAACAGCTTTTGTCAGCTTATTGAATTAAGTTACCGAATTAAAATATTTTTTTAATGAGCAATGCTTATGTTATATTAACATTAGGTTATAATGTGAAATTTTGTTCAGGTGTTGTTAGTAGTTAATGTTGGCCAGTAGAGAAAATAAAATTGTATGTTAGCTAAGTTAGACAAGTTATATGGCTAACTGTTAGCTGCCTTTCTAGTTTTAGAATTCGTTTGTTATAATTATTGATGGAATTTAAGATTTACTGCATTTTTTTTGTGTTTGTGTTTTAAAGGCAACTGTAATGAAGCATCAAGAAACTGATAGTTCATGGTTAGAGAACGATATGGTTTTGAGATGTTTGTGTATTCTGTGTGGGGTTTTCCTTTTAAAAGTGTGCCATTTCTACTTCTTGTTTTTCAGAGAAGACATGTTTTGGAGCAGCACCTGGGTTATGCAGATGGCTGTGTATTCTTTGGCTGCATGTTTTTTTTCTCCATTATGTTTCTGTTGCCTACAGATTCTTTGTGAGGATAAATCCAGAGGATACAACATAACACACTGCAAAACATCCTATAGGAGAAATGGTGAAGATGCACTGTTCCAGCAGTGGAAGACTGTATATTTAAGTGTTGTGTTATGTTATGTATTTGATATCTTGTAATTATTGTGTCTGTTTTAATTGAATGCCAGCAGTACCTATGTAGAGTAAAAATAAAATAAATTTAAATAAATTCAATATAAAAATTATAAAATCTACTGAAATCTATATTAAAATGAATTAATTACAGTAGAATACTGATGAATCTGACTTTTTTTTTTATAGTATTTGGCATTAAAACAGCTACAGTTTGCAACTGTAAATTAAATACAGTGTGCTACTGTAAAAACCCTTTGAAATGTCTAACAGTGTATTTCAGCATAAATATGCATCACTAGACAGGTAACGTCTAATCTAGCAAACATTTACAATTTATTTATGGCTGAAATCTGGCACATTCATGTAACAAAGTATTTATCATAATGTACTGTAAAAAGCATTAAAAGAGATATTCATTTTAATGCTGTGTGTAAATATCAGCAGTGACGCTGTACAGTGAGGATGGAAATAGTCACCAGTGTGTAGTGAGCCACTGTCCTTATCAATGTCTGAATTTGTGAACACAATATATCAATTCACAAGGTGATTGAGACGCACCCTCTGTATGGCAGTGGACCTTGAGGGCCAGAGTTGAGAACCCCTGACACACTAATTAGTTAATAATCATGAATAATGAGTACACTTTACACTTTCTATTTGAACAGAAATATGCAATATTTGACTCATATTCAGTGATGTTATTATCTTCTATTCCCTTTTGTTTATGTGTCAATCACAGCTAAATAAAACCAAAGGCCATTCAGCCACAGGTCACTGCATCTTTTGCTGTGTAAGTTTCTTTTTGTTTTTTTAAATGTCAAACACATTCTCAGTATTTATTTTTGTTTCAGTTTTTATAACCATTTTAGGGATCGCTGTTTCAGTACGGTTCTTATGTACTATCCATTTAACATTTTAGCAGCTGATTTTTTATTTTTTATTTAGTGCTTGCATAATTTTAATTGTACCACATTTGCGACGCATATAAAGGAAGTGACAAAAGTGTTAAAAATTCTAGAAAACTGTTCTCATGCTGTAAGTCAGTTCCCACTCTTTTGTTTATTTGTTTGTTTGTTTTTAACATTTACATTTTGGTTCTTGTTTTCTTTCTCATTTTAGATGCTGGAGAAAAAGCAGCCAGGCTAAAGCATTCAAAGTGGAAACTTTCATCGTGGCTCAAAAATCCAGGATTGGGATGGTGGAAGCAGCAGAAGACCAGAGATCAGGCAGGGATCTACTGATGCCCCTGAGGGAACCGATTGACAAATGTGTTAGTTAAACCAAACATTTTCAGCACTCACCTTCATGTCTTTCCAAACCTGTAAAACTTTTGGTCATCTTTGAAACATAAATGTAGATCTTTTTAATGAATTTCTGTCCCTCTGTTTCACTCTTTATGCAACTACCACTTTCGAGCCTCAGAAAGGTAGTAAAGACAGCATTAAAGTAATCCATGTGACTCCAGTTGTTTAACCTTAATTTTATGATGTGATGTGAATGGTTTATATGCACAAAAAACTTTGCATTTTTATTGACACAAAAAAATGTTCACAAGAGCACCACGATGCATCAGTGTTGTGTTGGTGTGAGAGCTGTCTGACCATCTTATGCTGCTTTTGTGAAAATGCGTTGGAGATGCATAATTTATGAATAAATATGTAATTTTGTTGTTGCTGTTTTTTTGCATACACAAGGCATCTGTTAAAAATATCTTCATTTGCATTCTGCACAAAAGTTTCTTATGGGTTTGGAGTGACATGAGCGTAAGTCATTAATGGCAAAATTAGCATTTTTTGGGTGAAATATGTTCTAATGTGGTTAGAATTGGTCATTGTTCTGTTTTATAAACATTTTCAGTATTTCAAAGATTATTGTTTTGAAAAATAAGTTTCAAATAAATACTGCTCCCTTGAAAGTTGCATTTGAAGAATTCTGAAAATATGTTTTCTACAAAAATATTGGGCAGCACAACTGTTTTCCACATTAGTAATAATCAGAAATGTTTCTTGAGCTGCGAATCATATTAAAATATTTTCTGAAGGGTCATGTGACACTGAATACTGGAGTAATTATGATGAAAATTTAGTCCACATGAATAAATTACCTTTCACAATGTATTCATATAGAAAACATATAGCTATATTTCATAATATTACTGTTTTTATGGTATGTTTAATCAAATGCAGGCTTCATTTGTGATCAGGAAAGTGTTTTTTACTTGATATATTTAATGTGTCAATAAATGTTTTAGTACTCTTTTGTGAATTGTCTTATTTTGAATATGAGATAAATAAAATCATGAATTTACGGTTGAAATTCGGCCTGAAAAAGACGTCTTTTTAACTTTCACTTTAAAACCACATTTAGACGTAATTTGGACGTCTTTTCCTAGACGTCTTTTCACCTTTCACTTTTCAACCAAATGTTCACGTTGTTTAGACGTCTTATGTAGCATCACGCACACTTTCGGTCGTGTAGTATGGACAGATATCTTTTCTGAAATGCCAGTATGGATGAGGATTGTTTTAACTTTTTAAACCAAAACGCACCAGTGTAAACGTAGCCTTACATCTAAGGGGGCTGTACACTACAGCTTCACGTGTGAGCCACATCTCTGAGTGTAACCGGTGTAAACTAGCAGGTGTGTTCGCAGGATCAAGAGAGCTACAGAGAGCAGACTGCTTCATATGCTTTCGGATCGCTCTCGCGGATGCGCCGCGCGAGTACGGTTTGTTGCTACGTCGACCAAAGGCGCGCACGACTGGCGCGCGAGCCGCGCTCAAAGTTCAAATTGGTTGAACTTTTGCTGCTGTGCATTACGCGTTCAGTGTGAAAGCCGCCGCTTCTAGTCAACACACCTAGTGCTGCAGGCTTGTTGGCACACTGACGTTGACGAGATTAACCCTTTAGGTATCGAAGTTTGGTACCGAACGACAAGAGCTTTTTCGATACTCGATAGTATCGAGGCATTTCGGTCGGTGCCTAAAACGTATCAAACTGGGTACCCAGCCCTAGCCACAAAGCTGTTGAGTGATAGTTTCTCTCTCAAAGTGTAAAGAGCTCATGATAGAGCTCATGATAAGAAAGACTGTTTGAGAATCACACTAATGAACACAGTGAAAACAATATCAGTATATGCAGCTTTCTGTGATTTACTGACAAAGACACAACTGATCATCTGTTTGATCACGATATAAAGAAATTTAAGTTAATTCATCAAAATGACTTCAGCACAGCATCAGTCTCAGAAGCACAAATTGACCAGTGACACATCATAAGACAAAACACATACCTAAAAAACAACTGGAGAAAGATGAAGCTCTCACCTCAGCGTTTACACAACTGTCTTTTTCTTCCTCTGAAGTGTCGTGTTGATCAACAGCTCTGGAAAGAGGAAGAGAAGAGATGTGAGAACCAGAAGAATGAAAATCAGTCATCTAAACTCTCATCTGCTTTGTTGTTCAGTCAGTTAAAATGAAAGTTTTATTCTCAGGAAAGGCTGCTGAACTTACTTAGAAGTTGCTTTACAAGTGAATATGCTTTCAGTGTTGGAAGTCAAGTGTCAGTCCCAGATGTTGGAGAGGAAATGACACTGGGTTCTACCGGGGTGGCGCGGGGTGGCAACTGTCACCCTAAGAAAAAGCTGTGCCACCCCTCCTGCCACCCCAGAATTATCACAGAATAAAATATAAATGTAAGCAGTGTTTCATGTACCGCAGCGATGACAGCGTAACGCAAAATAATGGCAAAAAACACGTCTTTCAATAAACAGTGCAGGATGGTTGCACGCGCACGCAGCGCGCCCAGTGTAGTCGACTTCACTAACAAATGACTCTCATGAACCGTAGTGATGGGAAGTTCGGATCATTTTACCGACTCGGTCCTTTGAGTCTCGTTCAGCAAAATGAACGAATCTTTTTTCGAGTCATTTCGTTCATTTTGTTCATTTTAGCAAAATATAATTAAAATGTCACGTTTTACTTCCCTAACACATCTACTGCTTACACAAACGTTGATCACACTACAAACAAAACAAAACTATAATGCTATAAGAAACAGAAAATATTAATTCATTGTTTACCTGTGTCTTTAGTCTATGATTCGCTCACCTCACCTCTTATCTGACAAGATTTCGGGTTTGAGTCGTTCGTTCATCACCTGACAGCCCAATTAGCTTAACCAACGCAGCCTGAGCCGGAAAGAGAATTGATTAGTTCATTTCTCGAGTCCTCGGGTTTGAGTCGTTCGTTCATCACGTGACATCCCCGTAATGTTAACCTATGCAGCCTGAGCCGGAAAGAGAATTGATTAGTTCATCTTTTGAGTCTTCGGGTTTGAGTCGTTCGTTCATCACGTGACACCCCCGTAATGTTAACCTATGCAGCCTGAGCCGGAAAGAGAATTGATTAGTTCATCTTTTGAGTCTTCGGGTTTGAGTCGTTCGTTCATCACGTGACACCCCCGTAATGTTAACCTATGCAGCCTGAGCCGGAAAGAGAATTGATTAGTTCATCTTTTGAGTCTTCGGGTTTGAGTCGTTCGTTCATCACGTGACACCCCCGTAATGTTAACCTATGCAGCCTGAGCCGGAAAGAGAATTGATTAGTTCATTTCTCGAGTCCTCGGGTTTGAGTCGTTCGTTCATCACGTGACAGCCCCGTAATGTTAACCTATGCAGCCTGAGCCGGAAAGAGAATTGATTAGTTCATCTTTTGAGTCTTCGGGTTTGAGTCGTTCGTTCATCACGTGACAGCCCCATAAGGTGAACGAACGACTCTAAAACAGGTGAACTAATTCCAGTACAGGACCTAATAGGATGTTGCGCATGCGCGACTGAACGAATCACTCGCCGAGACGACTCGTTCGTCCCGAGTCACATTAAAGATTCGTTCAAAATGAACGAATCGTTCAAGAACGACCCATCACTAATGAACCGAACCTTTTTGAGTCAAAAAGACAAAGCGCGGCCCAGTTCAATAACGAATTGTTTTACATGTGTTCGTGAATCAGATAACTACTGCTTCTAACTCAGAAATCCTCTGAGAAATCTAATCCTGTCCGGATATGTCTGAGATTCATCGCGTAATTGTTTGGTGATCCGGTTCTCTGACCGATTGCTCGACTTTCATCGTGGACGTAGACCTTTTTGCATTATCCGACGAAACAATATTAGCATGAAATCAATAAGAAGATGCCGATCACGGAAACTAATAGCAGAGTTAGGTAAGCATCTGGTCGTATTGCAGTTTTCTCGATTGTGAACAAAATGTAACTGATTTTAGTTGGCTCATATTCCCAAACCATTCATTCAGTACTCAAAACAAAGGCACATTTCTCAAAAAGTTTAACAATGAGTAAGTTAAACATTAAGTAGCAAAAATGATGACTCACCAATCAGAATCTCTGCATCCAACAATGGAGAAGAGAGAAATGAATCATCTGCATGGATGTTATACTTACACATACAGTATAATTATAGTACAGTACCAGTACATTAGATGTTGGAAATTTCACTATTCTATATGTACAGTAAACTGTAGCACATGCTGTACACCTTCAATAGTGTGACTGTCAACATTTATTTGTACCCATTTTTTATGTGTAGCCTACTGCATTTTTGCAGAACTGAGAAACAGAGAAATATATATATATATAGTCATACAGTTCTTTGGTATGTGAACTTTTCTAGTGATTTTCATCTGCTGCAAGATGACTTTACAGTACTAAAAGAAAATATTTTTTTTCCCAAAAGTTCATTGCTGAATTAGCAATCTGTAATTTAATTTATGTTGTATACTGTAATAGACATTGAGTTGCAAAATAATTCCTAATAAGAGTTTTTTGTTGTTGTTGTTGTTGTGTTATTGATCTCACGAGTGTTTACTGGGCAGGAAAGTCATCATTTTATTTTAATTGTGTGTAAGAATACTTGTAATAACTAGATTGAAATGTTTGAAAGACAAATTTATGCTGGCTTGTCTTAAAGTCTTGTTTAAAAACATAAATAGTTTGGTCAGTTACATGTTCTAGATTTTTGCTAAAGTGTTGCTAGTTGGTTGCTAGGATATTCTGGGTGGTTGCTAGGCTCTAGCTATGCAGTAGCTGGGGTGTTGCTAGATTATATGGTTGATAGTGTGTTATGATTACAGACATTCCCACCTCTGTTAATAACAGAAAATTAAACATTATTTCCAAAACTGATCCTTTAATATTATTATATATTTTTTTCTAAATGTTTGGAAATTAACATTAAATCACTGACATTAACATCTTAAACTTGCACTAAAACGTGATTTATACCATCTAAGTAGTAATTTCATAGGATCACATGTCTTCTGTAGTGATACATGCTCAGAAACATTTTTGACCTGTTTTAGTATATAAAGTTTTCTTATATTGTTTATTGACTTGGTGCCATGATGGATATTGAAATGTTATTTATTTTTCATTTTAAACAGTATAGATGACTACTTAATGGTAATGCAATATTTGTGAACACAACTGTGTATGTCAGACTATAAATCCCCAAAAACTATGCATGGGAGCTTGCTTTGGTGTTGCCACCCCTCATAGACCCCATGCCACCCCTTTGCCACCCTAAAAATTATTTTCTAGATCCACCCCTGGACACTGCTAGACTTTGGCTCCAACTATATATCCAACCCGTTCTCATCAATTTGCATATAAATAACACAACTTTACACTTCCCAGTTGCGTGTAATACATACGCCAAATTCCAATTTTGCGTGCATATGATACACCAATTATTCCCATTAACTTCTGTGGAGAGCAGATGCGTATGAATACCACGCAGGATCTTCTACAGCAGTGACGTCACCAGCGAGGCTCTGTTTGCCCAGTTCACCTGATGCCTGTACACCTTCAAACAGGTCAGTAAGGTCAGGTCAGTCTTTTCTATTGTAATGAGATCATTATTTTAATTATTTTGGTGCTTCTGCATCTCCTTACATGAGCTCATGTGTTAAAATGGAAGCGTGTGCATTCAAATGAGTTAGAACAGTCGGCTGCTGCGTTAGCACAGCTGCTAACATTAGCCTACCATTTACATTAGCCTAAGCTAACTTCTAACTGTTGCAGTTTTGAAATAGATAAATAAATAAAACCGTTTTAATCATGTTCACGTGGCTGATGACAGCTCTACAAATCAACCAACCCAGTATCACGTGATAAGCGTGATCATGTAAAAGTCCGCACACTTACCATATTTTTACCATAGTACCTGTTGCTTGACCGTATTATGTGTAGCCAATGCACAACAGCCACAAGGTTTACCATGGTTTTACCTCAGTAACCATAGTTTTTCTGTGGTATTTGTAGTTAAAGCACAACAACCACAACGTTCACCATAGTTTTACCACTGTAAGCATCGTTTTACTGTGGTATTTGTTTTTAAAGCACAATAACCACAAGGCTTATCATGGTTTTACCACTGTAAACGTAATTTTACCAGTAACTGTGATTTTTTTTTTTTTTAAGTAATTGTAATTTAATCACTTGTTCCTATTTTTCCGAACTGTAATCCATAATTAATTTGCTCATAGTTTTGCTCTCTCTTTCTGTGGTCCATCATGACATTTTTACAATCTCATCATTTTGACCAATTCTGTCAGAAAGCTGCTAGAATTAACAGGGAACTTGAACTCGAAGCTCCCAGTGCTGATCTTGAAGAAGCTGCCAAGGAGGCTGAACAAGTTGATTCAACCTTTCACAGTAACGTTGAAGACATTTAGCTATAACTGATTTGCTTTAATGCACACATCCTTATTTTATCTGAGACTTTATCTAGACTTTATCTATTTGATCTGAATTGGGCCATATTGTGCATTTATGGAAAAGACCAAAGGCAAACATTTCCAAAGGTGTGTCAATGTCAGTCTGAGCATCTTGACTGAACTGTACTGCAGTTACATTTTGCACAGCTTGCTCCACGGCCCCATCAGAAAGAACAACCAACAAAGTGTCATGTCGAAATCATACAATTAACAGAAAGTCAGCAAATTTATATCATATTGTACAAGCGTAGTTATGCAAAATTCTACGACTTTCACTCGTACTTTTGTCATTGGCCATTGCCTGAACTCTCATGCTAATTTTGCCCATTGTAAGTAGTCAGAGTGTTTGTATCATAAAGTCCATTGTGTTCTTTCTTTATTAACCTTTACAAATTGCTACTGTCTCTTCCTGTTCTAACAGTACATGATATCTTAAACTTAAAGCTGTTCACACCATGAACAAGAACTATGATAATAACTATTTTAGCATCTACACCAACAGACAATAACGTTCTGTTTACTGTTATACATGCTGCACTTACAGTATGTTGCTGTCTGCCATCTGTTGTTGTCAATGTTTTTGTTGTTCATCATGTGATCAATTCTCTTTCTTCCTGGCTTGCAGGATTTCTCACAGACTACTAAGTCCTTCTTCATCAGCTCTCCACAATATCATCCCTTCCAAAAGCTTCCACATCACTTTCTCTCGTGCGGTACATCTGCTCTCAGTACTTTACTGCCGTCTTCCAGTTTTTGCATGTTTACTTGTTATCTTTTAATTTCTCCTCTACAGTCAACACTCACTGCCATCACTAACTTGTCATGTAACAAATCAGATCTTCAGTTAATTTGGCCAAATCAGATCACTTGAAGCTGTTCACACCAAGAGAAAGAACTATAATGATAACTATTTTAACCGTTTATTTTTCATACTAACATACAATAACATTCTGTTTATTATAAGCGTGTGCTGCAGTTATGTTGTCTGCATTTACATGCTCAAGCTATTTACAGTCTGGTGAATTTTCATTGGCTGTCAATATTTTTATTTTTCATCATCTGGAAAAATTTGTTCTGAAAGAGATTCCAACCATATTGTTTCTCTGTCATTTCATGTTAAATAGCTGCAGTGTGGACTCATCCTTGGTGTGAAGAGGCCTTTAAACTGCTTACAATAAAATCGTCAGCAGGTAATCATATTTAAAGAAATCAAATTAGCTTGCTATTAAAGAAAATTCTTTTCTAATGCTGCTTTCCTCTCATTCTGTTAAACTTGCACACAAAATTCTGTCTATTTCTCTTCATCTAATTCTTTTACTCCCTCACTCACTTACACATTCTTTTGTGCTCTGTTGTAAGGTAGAAACTGAGAGTTCACATGATGGCCTTTTCTCAGACTCTGAATCAGATGTGTACAGATGAACTCAGGAGTCTGCTGGAGTTGCCAGGGAACTTGAGCTTGAAGTATATAATTACAACTGCTTATTTTATGTTTAAACAACAATAATAATTAAACATGGGGTCAATAAATATTGTCTTGTTTTACAGCTGGAGACCAAAATGCAAAGAAAATCAGTCACAGCAAGCCAGTCAAACCAGTCCTGATGAATGAGGAATGAACATGGTCTTCTTGTGCCCAAACAGAAAAGACAGATTTCCACTGGTATGTATGTATTCAAGCAATGTAGTTATATGTGGTACAGCATTTGATGTTGATCTCTGAAAAAACAACCGTTATCATTTTTCACATACACATCTTTTTTTATTAGCAAATCATCGTCTCTGGAATTTGGACAGGATGACCGAATTTGGTGAGTACTGACACCTGCACCTGTAATCACCAACACTATTTCTCTGTTGACTTATTGTTTTGTCTGTTTGTTTGAAGGAGGATGAAGCCAGTTGATGAAGAGATCAATTCAGTGACCACCAGGTGCAGCACTGCAGCCTGAACCCATCAGGTATCTGCTGTGAAGACTGCATTCATGAACAGCTCTACTGTGACAGCTCAGATGTTACGGCGCATAAAAGTAATCTTCACAACTGATCAACAAGAGTTGTGGAGGGATTCTTTTGGCCCATACCTCCAACAAGAATCAATGGTAAGTCCAATGCAACAATTATAAATACAAATTCTATATATTGTTTATTGATTTACAACATTAAATACATGTTTTGTCCCTCCAGGACATCTACATCAGGTGGTGTGTGAGGAAAGCACAGAGGCCCATCAGAGACTCCAGCCGACTGCATGGATCGCTCTCATTGTTACCATCAGGCAGAAGTTATTGCAGAACCTTCACCAGCAGACTGCGAGACAAGCTCTTTCCACAGGCAATCAGACTGAACTGAACTCATACGAGTAACACCACACACAGTACATCAACCTCATGTACTGCCCTCTAACAGTTACACTGTCTGGACTCTGACTCACTATTATTCTGCACCCTGACATTCTGTTTGCACTAATTCATACCGTACTGCACTGTGATTATTGTTTGTCATTTTCATTTTGTGCTCACTGTATAGCGTAATATTTAGCATATATTGTTCTCTGCATGTACTGAGTTCCTTATATATATATATACAGTGTATATATGTGTGTGTGTGTGTCTTGCATATAATTAATAATTTTCATTCATACTGTAATGCTGCAGTTTGCATAAAATAATTTCACCTGTACACTTGTGAACATGGTACTGTGACAATAAAGTGATTTGATTTGAATTGGTCATTTCTTTTGTTCATCACTTGTACTGTAGTGTGCTGGATAACAACTCCAAATTGTTTATGACATGGAAGAAGTTTATGGATAAACAAGTAAGAAGAAGGAAACCAGGAGAGATCAGATGATGAGCAGGAAACTGAATGTGATTCAGTGATGATCAAGAAATTTTACCATGCATGCAATTGGGTGGCTTCATCTGATTAAAATATGGTTTTAACATAACCCATTTTTATTTCTCTTGAACATCATTTGTCTTTATAATCTACTTTATTTGTCTTTATGATGTATTCTCCAGTAAAGTATTGCACATGATGTTGGATAATAAAGTATGGTGAATATTCTGTATTAGGGACAGTGTTTGGTAAAAACACACCTAACTACCATGAGTGTTTTAATTAAGACATAAACATTTGGTCATATTAATGACATTCAGTTACCTGAAGGGAAGGCTGAAAGATTAATTAGAAGAGACTACATGGACCATGTGTTACAGACCAGGGAAAGATCAATACTCAATACATAGATATGAATATAATACTGTATTATAAGCAAGATGAGCATGCATCATTACTGATGTTTCACATCAGAGAAAGAAAAAATAAGGAATATTTGACACAGAGACACAAATTAGGTGTTTTACATTATGATTCTTTGCATTGCATGAATTGTACGGCTTTTGCACCGTAAACCACACACTGTCTGTGCCTTGTCTTACTAAATGACACATTGAAATTGTGTGATAGTACAATGAAGGATCACAATATGTATTGTTTTTTTACATTTGTGTCTTCATTTAGTGTCATCGCTGTATTCTTGCTCCTGATCTAATGAAATCAATGGAGCCCATTTCAGCCCATGACTTGCAACTTACATATTGGCAAGCTGCTGAAAAGACAATCTCAAAAATGTGACTCAGCACAGTGTGATGTCGATGAGGAGAAGAGATTTGTGTACATGTTACTGCCCTTCCATCTCTAGGGGCCCAGTAGAGTCCCCTGGAAGAGCAAAAAAAAAAAAACATTTCAAATGGCTGTAAATCAGTGTCTGATTATAATGACAAAGAGTAAACTGGCAGGATAACTACTTATGCTATGTTAATTACATAATGTTGGACAAAGTGTTTTAAAAAGTGGTCTAAGTAAAATACCAAATTTCAGCCTGCCTCTTGAATATGCCATAGATGTTTGCACAATGAACATGTTTAGATAACCTTTGTTCAAAAAAAGATTGTATTTTCCCCCATTTTATAATTAAACATTCTAAACTACATTACCCATAAGCCTCTGCCATTCTATCGATAGAACGTGAAAAAAAGATGGCGCTGTTATTTGTAGTTTAATGAAGATATGCTTAGGGTTAGGGTTACAATCTCTGTAAAGTGACAATTTCTCACCACATAGCAACACTGTATTGTTAAAGGAACACTCCACTTTTTTTTTTAAATAGGCTCATTTTCCAACTCCCCTAGAGTTACGGATGTGTTTTACCGTTTATGAATCCATTCAGCCGATCGCCGGGTCTGGCGGTAGCACTTTTAGCATAGCTTAGCATAAATCATTGAATCCGATTAGACCGTTAGCATCTCACTATAAAATGACTACAGAGTTTTGATATTTTTCCTATTTAAAACTTGACTCTTCTGTAGTTGCATCGTGTACTAAGACTGGCGGAAAATGAAAAGTTGTGATTTTATAGGCCGATATGACTGGGAACTATACTCTCATTTCTGCGTAATAATCAAGGAACTTTGCTGTCGTACCATGGGTGCAGCAGGCGCAACGATATTACGCAGCCGTCAACTCTGCCGACTGCAACTCTGCATCTACACAAACTTAGTGCTGGTCAGTTTCAGGCGCTGCGTAATATCATTGCGCCTGCTGCATGCACGGTACAGCAGCAAAATTCCCTGATTATTATGCCGGAATGAGAGTGTGAATTAGATCTGCCAGTTTAACTATAGGAATAATAATAATAATAATAATAATAATAATAATTTGGGGAAAAGAAAAAAAAAAAAAAAATCACAAATCACACATTTTGTAGTCATTTCCCAATGTTTATTGATGTCAAACTTTTCCCAGATAAACAGTGCCCAGAACAGCATTCTCTCTACAGTTTGTGCCATTATGAAAAAATGAAAAACAAACAAACAAAACACACACACACACACACACACACACAAAAAAAACACTGATTATAAAAATTTACAATATTCGAAAATAAAAAGAGAATTTGTTTACAGAACATGTTACAAGATGCCAAATAATATTCAAGGCTCCAGTTGAAAATATATTTTCTTCCCTTTAAGAAACAATTAGGCAAAAATGATTAAGAACAGTACTTTAATATTTTACAATTATTACCTTAAATGATATATTTCCTGTTTCCTGTAAACATTGTTTGCATCTATTGTGACTAAATGCATGACAAATTAATAACAATAATAATAACAATTTTAATTTTATAGTTAGTTGTTAGTTGACTGTAGAGGAGAAATTAAAAGATAATAAGTAAACATGCAAAAACTGGAAGACGGCAGTAAAGTACTGAGAGCAGATGTGCCACACGAGAGAAAGCGATGTGGAAGCTTTTGGAAGGGATGATATTGTGGAGAGCTGAGAATTGATCACATGATGAACAACAAAAACATTGACAACAACAGATGGCAGACAGCAACATACTGTAAGTGCAGCATGTATAACAGTAAACAGAATGTTATCGTCTGTTGGTGTAGATGCTAAAATAGTTATTATCATAGTTCTTGTTCATGGTGTGAACATCTTTAAGTTTAAGATATCATGTACTGTTAGAACAGGAAGAGACAGTAGCAATTTGTAAAGGTTAATAAAGAAAGAACACAATGGACTTTATGATACAAACACTCTGACTACTTACAATGGGCAAAATTAGCATGAGAGTTCAGGCAATGGCTAATGACAAAAGTACGAGTGAAAGTCGTAGAATTTTGTATAAGTACGCTTGAACAATATGATATAAATTTGCTGACTTTCTGTTTATTGTATGAATGAGTTCGACATGACACTTTGTTGGTTGTTCTTTCTGATGGGGCCGTGGAGCAAGCTGTGCAAAATGTAACTGCAGTACAGTTCAGTCAAGATGCTCAGACTGACATTGACACACCTTTGGAAATGTTTGCCTCTGGTCCTTTCTGTAAATGCACAATATCGCCCAATTCAGATCCCACGACTGGCCTTCCTTTGGTCTTCCCTTTCAGCTGAAACAAAGAGAAATACATACATGCTGAGACAATGTGCTAAAAAGAATCTGTAACCAAAGTATTTAAGAGGAATGACTGTAAGGAAAGTTATTATTAACAGATAAAATAAGGATGTGTGCATTAAAGCAAATCAGTTATAGCTAAATGTCTTCAACATTACTGTGAAAGGTTGAATCAACTTGTTCAGCCTCCTTGGCAGCTTCTTCAAGATCAGCACTGGGAGCTTCGAGTTCAAGTTCCCTGTTAATTCTAGCAGCTTTCTGACAGAATTGGTCAAAATGATGAAATTATAAAAATGTCATGATGGACCACAGAAAGAGAGAGCAAAACTATGACTAAATTAATTATGGATTACAGTTCGGAAAAATAGGAACAAGCGATGGCATTTACAAGAGATGTTTCTTTAAAGAGTAAGTGATCTGACGTAACTGCAAGACAGAAAAAAATATTAAATTACAATTACTTAAAAAAAAAAAAAATATTAAAGGTGTGGCAAGCATTGTAGTTATTGTGCTTTACAAATATTATACTGTAAAATCACAGTTACTGGTAAAACTGTGTTTACAGTAGTAAAACCATGGTAAACATTGTGGTTATTGTGCTTTAACTACAAATACCACAGTAAAACTATGAATACTGAGGTAAAACTATGATAAGCGTGTTGTTATTATGCTTTAAAAACAAATACCACAGTAAAATGATGCTTACAGTGGTAAAAACCATGGTAAGCATTGTGGTTATTGTGCTTTAACTACAAATACCACAGTAAAACTATGAATACTGAGGTAAAACTATGGTGAACATTATGGTTGTTGTGCATTGGCTACACATAATACGGTCAAGCAACAGTTACTATGGTAAAAATATGGTAAATGTGCAGACTTTTACATGATCACGCTTATCACGTGATACTGGGTTGGTTGATTTGTAGAGCTGTCATCAGCCACGTGAACATGATTAAAACGGTTTTATTTATTTATCTATTTCAAAACTGCAACAGTTAGAAGTTAGCTTAGGCTAATGTAAATGGTAGGCTAATGTTAGCAGCTGTGCTAACGCAGCAGCCGACTGTTCTAACTCATTTGAATGCACACGCTTCCATTTTAACACATGAGCCCATGTAACGAGATGCAGAAACACCGAAATAATTAAAATAATGATCTAATTGCAAAAGTAAAGATTGTTGCCCTTACTGACCTGTTTGAAGGTGTACAGGCATCAGGTGAAATGGGCAAACAGAGCCTCGCTGGTGACATCACTGCCGTAGAAGATCCTGCGTGGTATTCATACGCATCTGCTCTCCACAGAAGTTAATGGGAATAATTGGTGTATCATATGCACGCAAAATTGGAATTTGGCGTATGTATTACACGCAATTGGGAAGTGTAAAGTTGTGTTATTTATATGCAAATTGAGGAGAACGGGTCTTCCACAGAAAGCCGCGCACTCGCGTAATTTAAATATTAAGAGGTTAGGAGAACATTCTGGGAACTTTCAGAGAACTTTCAGGGAACCTTCTAGGAACATAAATAGAATGTTCCCTATTGGTTAGCCACGAAAGTTTTCTTAACGTAAATAGAACGTTCCCAGATAGCAAGAACTTTTGGGCCAAATGTGGCCAGTAGCTGGCACATATGGCTTAGATATGGCATGGCTGAACAGATATGGACCAGATTGTTACCATATATGTTTCGCCATAAGTTTAGAAGTTGCGGGAAATTATTGCTTGGTTCACAGCTCCTTTTGAGGAATATGGTCCAGATAACAACAAACACATTAGAACCAAGTAAGGTTTAGCTATGGCTGACACTGGTAAACAACGACTTCTGGCTAACATTTGGATTACACTTGGAAAACACGTCAAGTTTGGCTGATGTCCGGCAGGCCACACCTCGGTTGCTACGACGACCGCGCCAATTTGACCGAAAGGCGGCAATTCCCTCACAGATTTTCCGTCACACAAGTGCTTCAGGTAAGTGATATTTTGACATTTTAAAGTAATTTTATGTAAATATGTTTATGTGTCAGCATTTGTAGTCATTAGAGGTTTAGCTATTTGTTTCATTGAGAAAAGCTTCGAGTTAGATTATTTCACCTTGTTGAATGTAGTGTTTCCAATACATTCCAATAATCACGCAATCCGGGTTAATGCAAAATCACTTATTTTAGATAGAGATTGATTTGTGAAAACGTTTATAAAGCATTTTTCATGTTTTCAGTGTTTTTCACTGCTCTGTGGTGTGGTAAAACATACACATTATATATATATATATATATATATATATAACATATTTTTGTTGTTGAATGGTCGTTTGATCTCAAATGACCTAATGTAAGAGCCTGCAATAACGCGTATTCAAATTAAAAATAATTAGGTCTGACGAGAAAGACTGGGCATGGCATTGGTTTCATACAGATTACTTTAACACAGGATATTTGTTTTCGAGAGGCTTACTTCATTTAAAAGTAGACATGTCAAGCTTTCTATAGATGTCCCAGTTAGCAAATTTCCTTTGGCCCGGATCTGGCCGTAATCTACTGTAAGGTCCCACCCACTGGTCCAAAGTCCAGCAGCCTGGGTGAAGGTGTTCTGCGTGTATGTGTTTCTGGCGCTTCTGTAAAGAGTAACTTTATTTATTAAAACTGTTATTTTTAATTTTAACTCTGACTCCTTCCTCTTTTAAATTTGACTCCAATTTTAAGTGTTTACAAATTGCGGTAGTAATTTTTGGTGCTGATCATAATATTAGTTGTGTTATAATTTAGATATCTGATTATTTCGGACTCGCTATACTTTCAATTATTCGTTCATTGGGGACCCGGTGCCGCTCAGAGTCTGGCGCCGGCCGATTTACGCCGATCTCACGATCACAAAAACGCCAGTCTGATGCTGAGTCAGAGGTATGTAGGTGACTAAATACCCTTTTTGACAGCCGCCTACTGCTTGCCTTCACAAAAAGTGTAGTTTACTTTTAGTCTCTTCCCGTACAACTTGCTAACATCAGTGATAGACAGAAATCAGGAGGTCTCAGATGATGTGCCTACTGCTCCATTCAATCCTGAGCCTGCAGTTTGCTCTATCCTGGGGTAAAAGAGTAGCATCTGGCAAAGACCTTATCAGAGGCACAACCCACACCAGTGGAACAGAGTTCTCCTCATATTTGAGATCTTTATTTTTGGTCTGTTCCACTGACGTGGGACTGAGATCATATTTCCAACTGCAATGAGACCATAAAAATGATACCAAACATGAAAAGGTTATGATTTTAAGAAAGAGTAAATGCATTATGCAAGTGTCACCTCTTAGTAACCTGGGCCATATGCCCAGGGGGCAAGGAGGGGGCTTAAGGATGGGTGAAGGGGCAGATGAACAAATGGTCTTTCTTCCAGATCTTCCTGTCAGATTAGAAAGTTTATTGTTTTGTTGCATGGCATGTGTTGCGAGAACTCCTTGGGTTTTAGCTTCACGGGGAGATCAAGGCACCACAGATTCACTACAGATAAAGTGTGGCCCAGATTAGTATTTGTTCGCCGGCCCAAAATTGGCCCATGTGTTTTTAGCCAGAACTGAACCAAACCAGAGCCATAACTCCGCCGTTCATGAGTACTTGATGCAATGTTGAGAAAATACTTAGAAAATTGAAATAATTTTGTGTTTCAAGTCAAATGCTGTATTCCAGGAGGTAAGTACAGCCTAGTAAATGGTGTTTGTGTGAATGTCCACAAAACTTGAAGACTTTATATTAGCAGTAGGAAAGACAATTTTAAAGATAAAAAAAGAATTCATGAGATAATCATGAATAATTTGTTGCCATTGTGTGAATAATATGTAATAAGTAAAATGTAAGTATAGTTTGAAAATGTATTTGAAAATGTAACAACTTGATTATACAATCCAGATTACATGTATTTGGTTACCCCACACTGTTGAGCATTTTGATTTTTAGTGTAATCCTGCAGGTCTTCCTTTCAGTTTGTACTACTGATAATAATTATTACATTTCTCTTCACTGTAGGTGCTGTCAGGCAGAATCCCCTGACTGGAAGGGCTTCAGATAAAGACATTGAAATTACCTTAATAAAGTGGCTGCACCTGTCTGGAGACTGAGATGATGGGAGGAAAGAGAGAATGAATAAACAACAGTGCATTGCTGACCCCCATTAGACAGTTTGCAGCATTACTAACACCAACACACTTTCAAGCAACTCTTCTCTTCTCTACACTTTTCTTCTCAACAGTCAAGTTTTTTTGTCCATTTAATGTATTTTTTTTTTATGCTAAATGTATATCTGTTGAATATTCTTAAAAATTGATTCCAACTCAAATTTGTCCATTTCATAATTTTTGGTTTGAATATTAATTGTGTTTGTTTTATATTCTTAAAAACTGATTCCAACTCAAATTGTAATGTTAAATATGGGTTATATATTTATAAGAACTTTTCTAACTCAATACTGAGTAACTGTTAAGCGCATTTAACCTGCACTAACCTGCACTCACAAAAGTAAATTATTTTATTTGCATTTTTGTTGTTGAGTGTGTGATTTACTCTCTAGTGGGGCACTGCTCTCATTTACTCTCTTTGGGGGCAGCCGTGGCCTAATGGTTAGGGAGTCGGGCTTGTAACCGAAAGGTTGCGGGTTCAAGTGAATAACCAGCACTCTCTCCACCCTCCACCACGAATGAGGTGAGTACTGTGTGTGTGCACTTGGATGGGTTAAATGCAGAGCACAAATTCCGAGTATGGGTCACCATACTTGGCCACACGTCACGCCCTTTCCTTTCCTTAGTTAATACGAATTTTACATATACAGTCAGCCGTATGTGGGCCACATTAGTGAGGCAGTGAGGTCTTAACAGAACTCAGCCTTACTAAAATGAAACATAAGGCCCATATATGGACCACATAAAAATGTATTACTTGGCTCATGATAGGTGGAGTTATGGCTCTGGTTTGGTTCAGTTCTGGCTAAAAACATATGGGCCAATTTTGGGCCGGCGAACAAAAACTAATTTGGGCCACACTTTAGCTGTAGGTTTGGGCCAGATCCGGGCCAAAGGAAATTTGCTAACTGGGTTCCCTGTAGGTTAGGGGAACGTTCTGGGAACCTACAGGGAACGTTCTATTTACATTAAGAAAAACTTTCCTGGCTAACCAAGAGGGAACGTTCTTGGGAATGTTCTGGGAACCAAAGCGTAACGTTCCCAGAACATTCTGGGAACCAGAAATTGTTAGCTGGGATAATAGTTTGATAAATACATTACGAACTGCTTTCACTCAAATGCTTCAGGTTTGTGACATGTTAAATCAAATGCTGTTTGGATTTTTGAAGAATCGTCGTCAACACGAAACGGACAACAAACAATGTTCATTTGCTTTCACATTTCCATCAGGTAGATACACACAAATCCTGCCTAAGCATATATAAATCTCAATAAAGATTTAAAGGTACTTTGAGTTGTAAATCATAGATTGTGTCTGTTTAAAAAGGTGACATCAAGTCTTTGCTTTCACTTTCATATGTGACTAGAGCGGCCCGTTACGGGTTGCCAGATCTCGGGAAAATGTTCCATTTTTTCATCACGGAGACGTCTAATGTGTGTGATTATGAAAGGCATATTTGCAAAACGTTCTGCCTACTCATCTGGTATACACTACATGCACTCTGAAAATTTTAGCTTAAAATAATGAAGTTCAAAGTTCGAAGTTCAAAAATTTGTGGTTCAGTAGCTCCAGAGCTAAAGGATAGATGCCAGGTCGATGTGGACATTGTCCATAGACTGGGTCGAAAAGAGCAGGGAAGGAGCACAAGAGCAACGATAATTCAATTCACGAGCAGGTCTACTCGTGATCTACTCTGGAAAAAGGCAAAGAACTGTGAATTCCTTAAAGTGCAGCGCTTACGGTTTACAGGGGATTGACCGCGTTGGATGTAGAGAGACGTAAACTCCTGTGGCCCATGGTGAGAGAAGCCAGAGAGAAAGGTCGCAAAGCTTATTTTGCGGGGAGTAGAGCCTTTGTTGAAGGTGCTGAAATTCTTCCTAAATAAAGGCTCCGATGGTTTCAAAGGTATAAAAAAAAAAAAAAAAAAAAAAAAGAGGATGGAAAAAAGAAAAGATTAAGAAATAATTATGGATAGAGTAATGGTTGTGATGAAAAATCTCCCAGGTTATACTGTAAATTAATGGGAATTATGCACCCTTTGAGTTACATATACCTTAGCTCTTAATGAGCTTTCTGCCTTTTTTCTTCTTTCTTTTTTCTTTTTGGTGGTTGTTAAAGGTTCATGTCATTATCTTTTTGTTCTTTTAATGTCAGGGGTATTTGAGATGTAACAAAACAAAAGGCTGTTTTCTTTGTATTGTAAACGATTTAATGTGGATTTTTATTTCTTACAAGAGACTCATGCTTGTTCTTCAGATGTGAGTTTTTGGACGGCTCAATGGGGCAGTGAAATTTGGCATTCTTTTGGGAGCAATCACTCAGCAGGAGTTGCAATTTTAAAGGGTTCATTTAAAGGTAAAGTTGTTAGTAGTAAAGTTCATAATGGGGTAGATGGATCATTTTAACAGTCATCGTTGATGGGAAAATGTTTTTGTTAGGTACTGTATATGCTTCAAATATTAAACAATATAATGCTGATTTGTTCTCTGATATTGACAATGAAATTAATAAGGTAAGGGAAAGATTTCATGATATAGAGATTATTCTAGGTGGGGACTTTAATATTGTCCCAGATGTTAAGATGGATAGAATTCCTGTTCCAATTAGACCATCTGCAATGGATTCAGAGTTATTTAAATTTTGTAGTAATTTAAGGGTAACTGATATATGGAGACGTAAACATCCATTGTTAAAAGAGTACACATGGAGTAATAGGGATAATCTAAACAGTCAAGAATTGATTTTTGGCTAATTTCTAATTCATTAGAACAAAATACACACAGACTTTCGACTGAACCATCAATATTGTCTGATCACAAAATGATTTATCTTCTTGTTAACTGGAATAATGAAACTTTTCATAAAGGTTCTAAGACTTACTGGAAGTTTAATAATAGATTATTGGAAATTGATTGTTTTAAACATGAGATTAAAAAGATAATACAAACATATTGGATTCAAGCTAAGCAAACAAATTTGTACGGTAAAAATTGGGAGTTTATGGAATTTCAGATTAGACTTAGTGCAGTTAAAAAAGGCAAAGAAGTTGCAAAGTCTAATAAGTTAAAGGAAGAGGAAATTATTAGAGCTATTTGTAACATCACTGAGAATGATTCTGACAGGAATTCTAACTTGTTAACGAACCTACAGGCAGAATTAGATAAATTATATATAATGAAGGCAAAAGGAGCATTTGTCAGATCGCGAAGATGTTGGTTAGAAGAAGGGGAAACTAACTCTACATATTTTTATAATTTAGAGAAAAGAAATGGAGAGTATACATCTATTAGAAAACTTAATATTAATGGCCATGAAACGCTAGACCCTATTATTATTTCGAAATATGTCTCCGATTTTTATGGTAAATTATATTCTAGTAATGCATGCTCTGTAAATGAAATAGATGATTTTTTGAAACCCCTAAAACATAACAGTAATAGTACTGATGAAGAATTTAATGCCCTTTGTGATAAGGAAGTATCCATTGTAGAAGTTAAAACAGCTATTAAAAAACTCATATTAAACAAATCCCCCGGTAATGACGGCTTAACTGCTGAATTTTTTAAAACATTTCAAGATGGTCTAGCTGAATTTCTTTTAATGGTCTTTAAAGAATTTATTGATCAGGGTGTTTTGCCACCATCTATGACACAAGGTCTAATATCTTTAATTCCAAAGCCTGATAATGATCTATTATCACTAGATAATTGGCGACCTATCACCTTAATCAACAATGATAGTAAAATTATTGCTTCCATATTCGCTGAAAGATCAAAATTAGGATTAGAATCTATCATTGATGAGGTGCAATCAGGTTTTATAAAAGGAAGACATATTTGTAATAATATTAGACTTGTATTAGATCTTATAGACTATAGTGAAATTGTTAAGGAAAATAGTTTTATTTTGTTTGTCGATTTTTACAAGGCTTTTGATACAACTGAATATGACTTTATTTTCAAAACCCTTGAATTTTTTGGTTTTGGGGACATGTTTCAAAAAGTAATCAGAACCTTATATAGTCAAATTAATAGCTCTGTTAAATTGACCTATGGAACTTCATATAGATTTGAAATCAAAAGGGGCATTTGACAGGGCTGCTCTATTAGTCCACTGCTTTTTTTGTTGGTTACACAAGTTATGGCCATTCATATTAAGAAAGATTTTTTCCGTGGTATTAAAATAAAAGATACAGAAATTAAATGTACACAGTTAGCCGATGATACTACCCTTTTTTTTAAACGATTATACAGAGATTGAAAAAGCAATTAAGTGTCTGCAGTTATTTTCATCTGTATCTGGCCTCTCCCTAGATATTAAAAAATGTGAACTTATGGCTTTAGGCTCCTGTAGTCTTACTGAAATATGTAATATTCCTGTAAAAGAAGTTGTAAAATATTTGGGTATTACGATATCTAAAAACAAAAATGTTAGAACTGAGTTAAACTTTACTCCTATAAACTGAATTCTTGGCTGATGAGAGATATCTCCTTAACCGGTCGTGTGTTATTAGCTAAAACTGAGGGTTTATCTAGGTTGGTTTATGTGTTAGATATACCTCCCTCATTAATAAAAAGGATAGATGCAAAACTGTTTAAATTTATTTGGAAGAACAAATCGCATTATATTAAAAAAGAAAATGTTTGTCGGTCTAAAATTGAAGGAGGATCGAATGTTTTAAGACCTCTAATATGATAGTTAAAATAAAATGGCTCAAAAATTATTTAAAAAATAAGGAGAGTGTATGGTATACAGTACCTAATTTTATATTTGAAAAAGTAGGTAGTATAGAATTCTTATTAAAATGTGATTTTGATATTAATAAAATAACCCTTAAAATTGCAAATTTACATAAACAAGGTTTACTTGCATGGACTCTCACGTATAATCATAATTTCTCTCCCCATAAATGTACCATTTGGAATAATAAATATATAAGATTTAGAAACAAGACCATTTTTTTGAAAGTTGGTTTAAAAAGGGAATTATTTGGGCAAAACAGTTGATTAGTAAGGATGGTATTTTATACAATCATACAGAATTTGTTCATATTCATAACTTTTCAGTTGATCCTATACAATATCTGTTGGTGTTACATGCAATCCCCAAAGAAATTCTGAGACTATTAGAAGGCAATAGTTATTCTTTACAATCAGTGGAAGAATCGACTTCTTGTGTTAAATTGCAGGGCAAGGATTTTATACGTTCTGAATGCAGTAATATTTTTTTGCGTTCTCTGCTTCGATCTAAAGGTGCACTTGCTGTTACTACTCATTGGAATTCTCTATTTAATGGAATAAAATTTGGATGACACCTCATAAGTATTGCATCATAAATAAAGTGAAAGAAGTTTCATATAAAATTTTCCATCGAGTTTACAAAACAATTTACCGCTTCGCTCAGTGAGCAAACAAAATAAACAGCTCTGTTACCGGTTTTAATCTGGTTCCTTATTTCTGTGACTCATTTTCAAACGCCAGTGATTTCAGTGAAGAAGAGACTGCGGGTCGGTGATCCCGTCCAGCGCTGTCAGAGGAACCACTGAGAATTCCTGCTGTCTCAGGGCGCTGTCTGGGATGACTCCTGTAGATCAGGTTGGTAAGAGATCAGTAGTTTTCCACAACCGCGAACTCGCTAATCTCTCACGTGGAAGTTTAGCGCGCGCAGTTCGTAATCCGATGATGCCAGAAGAAACTTCTGTCCCCTCACATTCAAACAACTTCATACCAACACTAAATCAGTTCACTAAACGCAGACATGTTCGCTCTTACGCCGGTTTCACACTGCACGCGTAAGCAGCGCGTATTTTTTTCGGCGCCCATGTTAACGAATGAGAGCATTCACACCGCCCGCAGTGGCGGCGCGGCAGCGCGTAGCAGGAGCGGAGCAGAAGCGTCAGTGCAGCGATCGTTTCGGCCCCGAGTCTATTTTTGCTGCGCCTTACGCTCGCTTTCAGTGGCAATGTATTGATTATGGCCAAAATACACAGGAAAATGTAGCAGTTTTACCCCAAAAAGTACATTGATGATATCTACCGTGTTGTAAACACAGTATTATGTAATTAACAAGATAAAAATATTTTTTTCAAAACAAGTTTAATTTATACTGTTTTTTTTTTTTTTTTTTTTTTTTTTTGGGGGGGGGGGGGGGGGTTCTGACGTTTCTGATTAATTGTAATTATGTTTGCCTATATATATAGCCTGTATTTATTATTACAACTACATGTTGCCATAAGAACAGGTGTCATGCGGACATCATGATGACACTTGTAAACAAATGCACGTGTCACAGGCAGGTAGTTTTCAGAGTGCAACTGCCAAGAAGACCATCATGGACCACACTCGTCATCGTAGAAGTTGAGAAACATACAGTCACTTATGATCCTCAACATTTGCTGTATAAAGACTTGCAGGCGAAGGAAAAAGCATGGGAGGAAGTTGCAGTATCTCTTGGTGTAGATGGTAAGTAATTTTTTTTGTTACAAATTTCGCTGGCCCACGAGCGAACAAATCAATAGGACTATAGATAGGTAAACACCAATATAGCACGTAATATTGACATCTATGATGTACGTGACTGTACATTTCTGTCTTACTTTTCGAGAAATTGATAATTTTAAATACGTTTCTATGGAGAACTTTGATATGTAGACAGTTATGGATTATCCTTGTTGTTTGTGATGGTTAATGTATGTACATTTAATGTTTCTAATATATGTAAACAAACAAAAAAAAAAACATTTGCTTACGTTTTTTTGACTATAGGTAATGTGTAATACATATATTTTTTTGATATTATAGCGAAGTCTGTTCAAAAGACGCGGTTCAGGTGCGCGCTGCAAACGCTGCCGGTGTGAAAGCAAAATGGCTGCGCGCTGCTTCTGCTCTGCTTACGTGCTGCGCACGCACTGCTTACGTCCTGCTTACGCGTGCAGTGTGAAACCGGCATCAGCTCTCCCGTCTCGTCCTCTCTCTTCTCCCGCCCCCTCGAGCGATCCACCAATCTCCTCTCATAACAGCCAGTAAGAACTTTTAACTTAACAGATGTACAAACACTTTCTTCCCTTTTCAATCAAAATGAACTTATACATATATTTAGGGAAAACAATACATATAAATATAAAATATTAGAAAATAATAATAAAGAAATATTAAGAAATCAATTAAATTAAACTTCAGCTGGGCTTCATTTCAATTCATTATTTTAAATCTGTGGTGCTTCTCAGTATCCCTCCTCGTTTCCTCACTCCTCTATGGCAAGCCGTTCAGGAAATAATACATGTGTATTGTGTGAATATGGATTGGTTCACTGGCTGAATGTATGGTTTAATGATAAATGCATTTGTTTATAATACATTGGTATAATCAGACATATATTGGTTTAGATACATCGGTCTGATCACATGCGCATGGGTTTGTTCCTGTATACGTTGGTTTGGTCAAGTAAACATTGGGCTCCTCAAATATGCAATGATTTCCTCAAATATATATTGGTCTGTATATATTGGTTTCTTCAACAATATACTGACTTGTATATATATTGGTTTATTCAAATATGTAGTGGTTTAGATATATTGGTTTCCTCAACTTTGTATTGGTTAGTATATATTGCTTTATTCAAGTGTATATTGGTTTAGATACATCGGTTTCCTCAACTATGTATTGGTTAGTATATATTGGTTTATTCAAGTTTGGTG
Organism: Cirrhinus mrigala; assembly: GCA_036247105.1. Lineage (NCBI taxonomy): Eukaryota > Metazoa > Chordata > Actinopteri > Cypriniformes > Cyprinidae > Cirrhinus > Cirrhinus mrigala. The sequence continues at coordinate 2,268,303 of CM070010.1, forward strand.
TTTAGATGCAACGGTTTGCTCAGCTATGTATTGGCCCCCATGGTCAAGTGAGCCACCACCTGGATTTTACTGCGCATCTGTTAGCGGAATTACGGTACAGATACTTGGAGCGGCCAAAAAGCTCATGAAGACATCTATTTCGGCGGTTACTATTTAAATATGCCCAAAAACAAGAAAAAAAAAAACTATTACAAAAATATTAATATTGCACAATATAAAAGGTATAGTTATATTACAATCAAATATATTTTACTGTGGAGTTTTTATCAAGTACTCTCTATTCTTATTCTATTTTATCTATTTGTTTTATTTTTTCTTTAATAAGAAAAGAGCCTCCAACAAAACATGCATTCTCTATTCTTTGGCTATTCTATGAACTTATTTTATTTTAATTTATTATAAATAATGACCCTTTTATGCATTGTAACACATTAATCATTTCCTGTTTTTCTACAGGCATTATTAAAATTCCTTCAGAGGTGAAATGAAGTTTGGTAATCTTATTAAGTTCTTATTCAGATTTTGAATCGCTCCTTTGTCTGACACACCTATTTCATTAGTCTGTACTAATGAGCTGATGATCTGAATTAGGTGTGTTTAATTAAGGAGACGTGGAAAGCATGCAGTGTTGGGGGGCCTCCAGGGATGTGGTTGGGAACCACTGCATTATAACACTGACCATTTCTTGATTTTTAGACAGGCATTATTAAAATTCCTTCAGAGGTCAAATCAATTTTTCAAAAAAATCTTATTCCGGGTTACCGTGACTCTGTGTCAGGTTTTATTGAGTTTGACAGTTTGGGGAAAAATGAAAAACAAATTTTGTTACATTATTAGGAACTTCCCCAAACAGAACTTATTCTCAGCTAAAGGTTTTAGACAACATTCTTCATTATTTTCTCATGTTTACAGATAAAAAACAAAGTAAATGCTTTAATTGTAAGTTGGTCATGTAGATAAAAGGCCCTATAAATGACCTTTGTGACCTAAGCTGTCATAACAAGTCAGAAAAGTAATTGTGTATATTAACATGTTGGTTGCTTTTCTCAAAACAAAGAGAGAGCATATTCCGGTAAGAAGACATGCCATTCTATTCTATTCAAGTTTCACATTTGGGCCTCCTTTAAATCATGTAATGTTTCACACAGTAATATTAATTAACAACTTAATAAACCACTCAAAAGATATATATTGAAGTGGAAGCGGATTCCAGAATCCACCCCTTTAGTATCATTAAATAATCACAACAGAAATATAACAAATACAAACCAAAACAAAGGGGTAAAAAAATCAAATAAAATTGTCTTAAAATGAAAAATAATAGTAGTAATAATAATAATAATAATAATTAAAAAAAAGTTTGCTATTGCAAAACAGTTATCTACATGACACACATCATTCAAAACTAACAGCTCTGTTGTTTAATTGGGAAATACTGCCATTTAAATGCCACACTCATTTACTGATGACCTACACAAAGTCATCATGTGTAAAAATGTGTTTTACATCATTTGTTTACTTTAAAATCAAAACTCAGTGTTTGGAGTAAGAAATTATATTTAATTTTTCGCCATCGCGACCTTCATAAAATATATATTTGTTTCTTCTTGAATAATTATTAATCAAAGTTTTTAATCAAGTTATGACAGTTTTTTTTAACTGCTTACAAAATCTTTACTTGTCACACATTTTCTGAAACCTGACACTCAAACACCAGAACCACACACCACATCTGCAAAACTATACACTAATTGTTGTTTTATGTACAAAATTGTTAATAATCTTGCACCTTCACCCTTGAAAGAATTTGTTTTCTCCTGTACTGAAAATATACAGCATACTAGAGCCTCATCAAGAGGTGATTGTGCAGCGAATTTTAAAGTTACTGATTTTGGTCGCTCAGCTTTTTCTGTAAGAGCTGTTTTATTGTACATGGTATTATATCAATGTTTTTATTTTATAATTTGTTTTGGTACTCTCCTGCCCAGGGACAGCAGATGAAATTTAGTTATGTAGCTAAGTTATGCTTTAGTTATGTAGACTGTTTTGCTATTGCAGGGGATTTTAATATTCAAATAGAAAATGCAGAAATCAAAACCACAAAAGAAATTATAACCATTTTAAACACTTTTGACCTGATTCAGCATGTGCATGAACCCACACACAATTGTGGACACACTCTTGATTTACTCATCAGCAAGGGTCTAAACACTGGCAGACAAAAATCATCTTGGAGAAAATCAACAGCAGTACAGAGTATGAAAAGACAATGCAGAAAGGCTGAGCGGATGTGGTGGAAGACAAAACTTGAAATTCACTATAGCATCTATAAAGACAGCCTTCATGCTTTCAATGTGGAACTAGCCACAGCAAGACAGAAGTTCTTCTCAAACCTTATAAACAGTAACCTAAACAACACTCGCACTCTTTTTGCTACTGTTGAAAGACTAACAAACCCCCCTAGTCAGATTCCCAGTGAAATGCTCTCTGACAGCAAACGCAATGAGTTTGCTTCCTTCTTTTCCGAGAAGATCATTAATATCAGAAAGGTGATTAGCACATCCTCAAGTTATGCAGAGGTCAGACAGATACAACCGCAATTTCAAAAAGAAGTCACTTTGTCTGTTTTTGAAGCAATTGATAGCAAAACTTTGGAAGAAATAGTACAGCACCTTAAATCCTCAACCTGCAACCTTGACACACTTCCCACATCTTTTTTCAAAAGTGTGTTTAACTGTTTAGAAGCAGATCTCTTAGAAGTGGTGAACACCTTACTTCTTTCTGGGACTTTTCCAAACTCCCTGAAAACTGCAGTTGTTAAGCCCCTTCTGAAAAAGAGCAATCTTGATAACACCATATTGAGTAACTACAGACCAATATCAAATCTTCCTTTTATAGGCAAGATTATTGAAAAGGTAGTTTTCAATCAGTTGAACAACTACTTAAACTCAAATGGATACCTGGATAATTTTCAATCTGGTTTCCGACCGCATCACAGTACAGAGACGGCGCTCGTTAAGATAATTAATGATATTCGCCTAAATTCTGATTCTGGCAAAATATCAGTGCTGGTACTACTAGATCTTAGTGCTGCGTTTGACACTGTCGATCATAACATTCTTCTAGAGAGACTGGAAAACTGGGTTGAGCTTTCTGGGATGGCTCTCAGTTGGTTCAGGTCATACTTAGAAGGGAGAGGTTATTATGTGAGTATAGGAGAGCATCAGTCTAAGTGGACCTCCATGACATGTGGAGTCCCTCAAGGCTCAATTCTTGTTTAGCCTGTATATGCTCCCACTAAGTCAAATAATGAGAAAGAACCAAATTGCCTATCACAGCTATGCTGATGATACCCAGATTTACCTAGCCTTATCACCAAATGACTACAGCCCCACTGATTTCCTCTGCCAATGCACTGATAAAATTAACAGTTGGATGTGCCAGAACTTCCTTCAGTTAAACAAGGAGAAAACTCATTGCATTTGGAAGCAAAGAGGAAGTTCTTAAAGGTGAATGCATACCTTGATGCTAGGAGTCAAACAACTAAAAACCAAGTCAGGAATCTTGGTGTGATTCTGGAGTCAGACCTTAGTTTCAGTAGTCATGTCAAAGCAGTAACTAAATCAGCATACTATCATCTCAAAAACATTGCAAGAATTAGATGTTTTGTTTCCAGTCAAGATTTGGAGAAACTTGTTCATGCCTTTATCACAAGCAGGGTGGATAATTGTAATGGTCTCCTCACTGGCCTTCCCAAGAAGACCATTAGACAGCTGCAGCTCATCCAGAACGCTGCTGCCAGGATTCTGACTAGAACCAGAAAATCTGAGCATATCACACCAGTCCTCAGGTCCCTACACTGGCTTCCAGTTATATTTAGAATTGATTTTAAAGTACTTTTACTCATTTATAAATCACTCAATGGCCTAGGACCAAAAATACATTGCAGATATGCTCACTGAATATAAACCTAACAGACCACTCAGATCATTAGGATCGAGTCAGTTAGAAATACCAAGGGTTCACACAAAACAAGGGGAATCCGCTTTTAGCTGTTATGCTGCCCGCAGTTGGAATCAGCTTCCAGAAGAGATCAAATGTGCTAAAACATTAGCTACATTTAAATCTAGACTCAAAACTCATCTGTTTAGCTGTGCATTTACTGAATGAGCACTGTGCTTCGTCCGAACTGATTGCACAATGTAAAATTCTTTTCTATTTTTAACTGTCTTAAATTTATTTTAAATCAATTTTTAAATCATTTTAAAAGTTTTTAATTTTTTTTTGTTTTATTGTTGTGATTATTGTTTTTATGATTATTCTACTTCCTTTTATGTAAAGCACTTTGAATTACCTTTGTGTATGAAATGTGCTATATAAATAAACTTGCCTTGCCTTGTCTTGTTTATCTTTGTCTCGCCTTGATGATGTTCTAAAAAAAGTCACTGAGGGCAAAAAATTTGAGATCACAGTATCAAGACACAACATGCTGGAGAGGGGCCTTGTTCAGTGGCAAAGGCAAAAAAAGGCATCTCCAGTAAACAAACTGAAAGTCATCTATTTAGGCGAGGCTGGTATTGACACAGGGCATCAGCAAGGAGTTTCTGACAGGTATAATGGCAGTAAATGAATTACAGTATATTTAGCAATTATGTACACCAGAGATTTTCAACCTGTTCCTTGATCTTCCCCAGCCATGCACATTTTAGATATCCCTTTTTTTAAAACAGCAAAGTTACTTTGCCAGCTGTTAATTAGAGTTTCTCTATGACATGAGCTGGGTTTCAAACAGGAAGGGTTTGAAAACCCTGGTGTAGATGTACATATTGTGATATACAGAACCGTAATGATCATTTTTGGTTTGAAGAAATGGTTGGAGGCGTCGAAAAGCGTTTCTTTGAGCGTGGAAGGCCAAAGTATTCACTCACTGATTTGGATAAAGGTCATTTCAAGTAAGTTTATACTTTTTTACAAAACAGTATTTTTTCCCCTGATATTTACATGTAACATATGTCCATAAATGTTATCACATCATTTATGAATATTTTTAACAATGCTGTAAGCAATTTCACCTGTTTTGATTTCTGCTTCCATCTCAAAACTACCACATTGATGGACAGACAGAGAGCATCTATCTATCTATCTATCTATCTATCTATCTGTCCATCTAGACTTCCAGGTATATCTATGAAAAAGACATATGTAGCTTAATTTCCTTAAGACTGTAAATGATGTACTTTCAAAACATTGTTCTGTTTTTGTCACCTGGCATGCCACATCCAACTCTGATACTAGTGACAAAAATTACCCAGCATTAAAGGAATAGGAAGGAATTTTTAATAAAATTTTTGTCATCATTTACTCACCCTCAGGCTGTTCCATATCTGTATTAATTTCTTCTTTGTTTTGAAGAAAATATTTAAACAGGCTGTTTTGGGGCACCATTGACTGACCATTGTCAGTAGGGAAAGAATTACTACAAGTGAATGGTGTCCTAGAACTGTTCGGTTTCCCACATTCTTCAAAATATCTTCCTTTGGGTTCAGTACAACAAAGACATTAATACAGGTTTGGGACAACCTCTGGGTGAATAAATGATGACAATATTTCATTTTTGGGTGAACTATCTCTTTAAATAGCTTTGACATTAAATTTAAGAATTGGCATGTATTTACATTAGAGGACACCAACTGTGTACTCTAAATAAGATTAGGCTTTATTTTGGATGTTTGTTTTCATTGTTCATCTAATTTTTTTTTTTCAGTAGGCAGATGCAGACTTTGTCATTTCCATTTTCCAGGCAGAGTACAGTGAGAAGGGCTCATATAGAGAACAGGTGGAGGTTGCCATGATGAATCATCTACAAGACCTTCTCCAGGAACTGGAGCAAAGGAAGAACACTAAATTGTAATTAATGAATAATGCAGTACACTAAGTGAAATGTGGCACAACATTTGTGTATCATCTTAAAAGTGAATGTATGATTTCCCCCAAAATAAAAATTGTAGTCACTTCGTCGTACTTACCACATTGATTGTATCAAAAAGAAGTTTGGATATTTTGCTGTACAAAAACATTTACATTTTGTGTTCTTTGAAAAAACTCAATTATACAGATTTCTGCTATAGTTGCTATAAATAATGACACCATTTTCATTTTTGGGTGAACTATCCTTACATGTAATCATCTTAATGAAGTGAACACAGATTGTTGGGACTGGCCACCCGTACAACACATGCTGGTTTTCACCAACCTGAATATAGGCCGTGTGGAAGATGGATGGATTTGTTGATGTTTGTTTATGGTTAAATATTAAATAGTGATGCCGAGCTCCTGTACTCGTACTCGTACTCCTTAAAATGCCCCGATACCAAACGCGATACCACATCATGTGACAAGTGTGTATGCACGCAAAGAAACACCGACAACAAAACAACAGACAGCAGAATGGAGTCATTAGAGTATAAGGATGTCTACGAAGTATGTGTATGTAAGTAATATAATGTTAAACATTCAGTATTAAGCTTGTATAACTGGTGTGCGTCAGCTGATAGGCAAAGCACGCAGATTGGATTGAGCGCGCGGCGGGCTTGTCGAGTTAATATCCCGCCTTGACATCACTGGAAAGTTTGTAGTTCGGTGAGATATGTCAACAACAATTTAAGTAAATCAATGCACAAGTTATTTAACGGTATAGAGAGAGAGGGAGTGAGAGAGAAAGCACGAGACAGAGAAAGAGAGAGAGCGCGCGCTGTTGCGTGATCTTCATTGATGTTTGCATATTTAGCACACGCATATTTTGGATTAAAACAAATTCGTAGATATAATATATATATATATATATATATATATATATATATATATATATTATATATATATATATATATATATATATATATATATATATATATACAGTGTTGTGCCTGAACGAGTTCATTGAACGATCGTTCATGAACTCGTTCATATTCTGGGTGAACGTGAACTGAACGTGCTGTATATCTGCCTGATGAACGTGAACGCGCTCATTCTGGCGTTTATGAACGTCGTTCTCTCGTACAGTGTTGCCAACTCCTCAGTAAGGAAAGTAGCTATTGGCTGTCCTAAAAGTAGCTAGAAGGCGCTAAATGACGTCATCGACTAATTTGCATAAACGACCATATGCATGTAATTGTGATGGACGCTGTAGAGAGCGGAGTAACATCGCTGGAGAGACAAAAGGTGAGTAAAAACCACCCTGAATATGTTTAGAACCACAAATGAACTTCTAATGTGGATTCTTTTTTTTTATTTTTATTTTTTTTTTTATTTACGATTCACAACCCTCCTCCTTTATCCGGGCTTGGGACCGGCAATAGTGACCCAAAAGAGACACTCTGGCGGAGTTAATTGTTTTTTTTTTTTTTTTTTTTTTTTTTCTTTTTTACCTGGCCCACTTAGGAGCCTATAAAACATTAACATTTTTAACCTTTTTTTTTTTTCTTTTTAAGTTTGGTTTTTAACCCTATGGTCCACTAAGAAACCTACAACTCACAGTAAAATATTAACATTTTTAACCATAACATTTTCTTTGTATACAATCTTTTTTTTCTTCTTCTTCTTTTTCTTAAGTTTGGGGTTTAACCTTATGGTCCACTTAGGAACCTACAAGAAGTCACAGTAAAACATTACCATTTTTAACTATAGTATATATATATATAAAAAAATTATACAATCTAGATTAACAAAAGAGATAATAGAAAGAAAATGGGATATAGTAGAGAAAATCTGAGAAAATGGTAACTAGTCTGGCCCTAATTCAGGTTAATTGTATTTTTTTCATACCCCCCTCCACATACAGACAGGCTGTGCTGGCTCACAGAAAGAGTGGCTCGTCGTCATTTTGGACAAGGCTCTCTATGGCAGGTTCAGCAACTGAGGGAGCTGACTTGAATGAGTAAGCAGCTGATGTGCCAAAAAGCTGCAAAACATTATCTGGGAGCTGATGCTCATAGCAAGCCTCACCAGACAGCTTCAGTCCATATCGGATGTACAGGATGGAGTTAAGGGTCTGCAAGGACATCCGATTTCTGAGCTTGCTTTTTACCACACTCATCTGGCTGAAAACTCTCTCGACTTCAGCATTCGAGTGTGGTAAGGACAACACAGACACAGCAGCCATGGCAAGTTCTTGAAATGGGTTGATATCAGCTGCATCTCTGAACTTCATAATCTCACTCCAGAAACTCATTGTGTTTTTTGTCTCATTCCATTTGCTAAGGTGGATGGCACGCCATTGCTGGACAATTTTGTCTATGTCTGCAGGGGAGTAGCCGAGGAGCTTGGCTATTTTTCCTATTTCTCCAGGGCTCTTATTGTGCTTTAAAGTTTCCTCCACATTAAAAACTGACATGTACTGCAATGCTTCGATGTTGTCCGGCAGTCTCACCCTCAACTCATTAGTGAGAGAGATGGTGAAGGCTACACACCGCTTTCGGACATTGATTTCATGCTCCGGCACAAGATGGAGCTCAGCTGCCTTTGATTCAAAAAGGTAACCAAGGTACGGTTTGGGACTGATGTCTCCATCTATTGGCCCTTTAAGAACATCCGTTTTTGCCAGTGGATTCAGCACCCTGCTACTCACAGACTTTATCAGGCTAACCAAGCTTTCAAGTAGCTTAAGAGGATCTACTTGTTCACCCTCAAAAGCCTTGATGGCCAACTGTACCTCACCTAGCACTGACTTCAAAAATGTCAGATACAAAATGTTTTGAGGGTCGCTATACATGGAATACAACACCTCAGCCATGTAGCAGTGTTCACTGGACTTGGTGACTGAGAAATGCAGCCTAAGCTCCTCCCACTGGTCCAAAATGCGTGAAACCGCAGGTTCAATGGAGAGCCAACGTGTGGCACAGACCTTTGTTATTTGTAAAGGTTTTTCCCCACAGTTGATGGTCTCATATATGGCCTTGTAGGCCTCCCTGCGCTTTGGAGACACTGAAAACCAGTTATAAGTCTCTCGTACCAGGTATTCCACGCTACGGGGGATGGTGTCATTGGAAGCATGACTTACAGCAAGCTGCAGAGAGTGGCATACACAGCGAATAAGAACAAGATCTTTAAGGCCATACTCTTCCTTCAGGACTTTATGGACCCCATTGTTAACCCCTGTCATGACAGAGGCATTGTCAGTCCCTATCCCCAGGAGTTTCTCTTTTTTTAGACCACACTTCACGAGGAAACCCACAACAGCACAGGCTATAGATCTGGCATCTCCTCCCTCCAATTCAACAAGCCCCAGAAATGTTGAGACAACTGTCTGCTTGGTGTCACTAAAGTACCTTATCACAACCCCCAAGTATTTAGAAACACTTATATCTGTGGACTCATCGAGGAGGAGGCTGAAACGCTGATCACCCACATCTGCAACCAACTTTTTGAGGAAGTATGGTGCTAGAACACCATTAATCATCTCTGTGCACTTTGTCCTGTGCATTTTGAAATGGGTAGCTGCAGTGGAGTCTGAGAAAGCAGCTCTACATGCTTCTCCAATGTGGTCACATGCTAGCATGGAACAGTGTTCAGCGATAGCTAATGCCATGGTGGCCTCAGCCTTTTTAGCAGAGTCAATTTTTTGAATCATAAATGGCAGGCTTTTTTGGGTGGAACTATCATAAGGCTTTGCCTTTTGAGTGTGTTTTTGAGTTGCCTTGTGTTTTTTTTACATCACTAAGTTTGGCATAGAAATCAGCCTTACAATACAAACAGTATGCCCGTGTATTGTCTCCAATAAACGGCTTTAACCAACCTTTGAATTCAGGGTTTGATTCCCACTCCTTTCTATATTTTTGTGTGTACAGTTTAGACATGATGAACTGGCTAGCTAGTTTAACTTATGTCACAGAAAGGCACAAACACGACGAGATAAGTAAGTGGACCAGACGAGTAAGTGACTGAGGCTGTGTGAGTCAAACTAAATGCAGCTTTTTATTTTTGTTAAGTGATTTAATTATTTTAGACAAAGTACATTTTACATTTTAAATCCCTTGCTGAATGCAAGACAGGGCGGGATCAGCCAGCGGCGGCTTCACGCACATGATGCGCGATTCATTTGCAGTCAGGACACGGAGGGGTGAACATCTCCGCGCTCTGACTGCAGCTGGGAGGGGCTGGTGCACGAGAACTGGGCCGCCTGTGAGTGCTTTGCCACGGGGGATGGGTCAAACGGCAGCACCCGCTGCTCGTTGAGAAGAGTAAGAACAATGTGCGGTTTCACGTCAAAAAGTCTCTAAAAGTCTCCAATAACACCAGTAAAAGTCGTTAGATTTGTCGCTAGTCGCTTTTTTGAAAATGTGTCGCTAGAGGGGTCTGAATACTCGCTAAATATAACGACAAAGGCGCTAAGTTGGCAACACTGCTCTCGTAGTTCAATTTTGTTCTAGAGAGTGCCAGATTTCCATGGAGCCAGGCAAAATCCCGGCTATAACCACTGACTGTACAATATCTAAGCTACAACTGCTACAACACAATCTAAAACGGGCCTTATTATATAGGGGGAAAGACCAGATCTGGCAACACCAGCCACCACAGAGTCGCACCGCGCATGCGTCATCAAATTGCGAAGAATGAAGGCAGCGGCACTACTTCTGTCTCAATGATGAATGAAACTTCATATGTCCACCTTAAAGAATTTTTTGAAAAGGTCAGTGATGATCCAGGTGGTGAAAATCTTACCTTTTTGTGTAAACTGTGCCCGCCGGGTCTCAAGAAGCAACTCCGCACATCAACAACGTCAACAGCAAACTTGAAACGGCATATTGAAATAAAGCACCTGTCTAACCTTTTAAGGTATGTGCAGGTCACTAAAAAATCAAAAGACACGGCAACGGCGTGGACTTTTTTTTTTTCCCCATTGATGATTATTATTATTATTTGAGTTATGTCCATGGCCTTGGACTCTGATTGACTCTTTTTAAGTTATTGAGGGTTTTTTTTTTTTTTTTTTTTCTCATTCATTTGGACTAAATATTTCACTTTTATTACTCAAGTTCTAGATCTGTTCTTTTTCTTTGGGCAAACAACTCAAAAAAAAATACATTCACAAAAAATTGAAAAGTGACTTACTGTGAAGAAAATCAATGTTTAAATGTTTTGCGCTTTGAGGTACATCCTTGTTTCCTACCTCAGCCTGGTTCCTACCTCAGATTGTTTCTTAATTCCTCATTAAAAAAACCATTCAAGCAGCACATTCTTCCTCATGTTTCTGAGAATATACTGTAGGGTGAAAGCTGCAGCTGGATACGAGTGTGGACTGAATGGGGGGCAACAACTGGAAAATGCCAGTATTCTTAGGGTAACAGCTTGCAGCAACATACTGGAAAAAATAAAAGAACTATGAACTAGTTCATTTTGGAACCTGCGAACTTAGTTCAAAAAATTTGAATTATGAACTATGAACTGAACTAGTTCATTTTAAAATGTGTGAACTGAACTTTGAACTAGTTCATGTAGAAAATGAACTTTCCCAACACTGTATATATATATATAGGGGCATTCGCTATAAACATCGTTTTTTTTTTTCAACCTTAAGCATACACGAATGTCCGGCGAAAGTGAAACTATCGCAGCCTGTGTGAAATGCGATGCGATGTTTTGCTTGCTTCACGAGTGATTCTCCATTAGTTGAGTCCCTTTGGATTGTAGCCCAAATAGCAGCATATTTCAGATAAAAAAAAACGTGACTTATAATTCTGAAAATATCAGAGTTAGGAGATTCATGATGAGTGGTTCGCGTGATTACAGTACTGAGCCACTGCAATGGAGCAGTTCAATGCTATTAAATTGAAGATGATGTACCATAGAGCAAGAAAAAAACAAAAAAAAAAACAGTGAAAATAACAAAACACATTTTAATGGGCATAATTAAGTGTAAAAATAAAAATAATTAAGGGATATATAGTCAACCCAAAAATTATTCAGACAGCAGATATACACCATCCTTTGACAATTGTTGATATATATATATATATATATTATTTTTTTTTTACTAGTGGGTGCAGGACACAGTTTATGATAATGGGTTCTAAATACATTTTGGTTTGACTGTATCTATTTGATAAATGAAGTTGACCAACTAACATTATACATATTCTTTTAGTTTCTGTACCCTGTATTTTACAAATCTACCTGTAAATTTTAAAATATCGGTATCAGTATTCGGAATCGGCAAGTACCAAAAATAAAAGTATCGGTATCGGGCGAGTACTGAAAAAAGTGGTATCGGTGCATCCCTAATATTAAACACAACATTTCATTTGTTTATCAGGTGACAGTGCTTCTGGTATAGAGGCAGCTTCTCATCCTTCATGTGTCTGAAGACCTTCCTTCAGTGGGTCACAGGGCAGGGACACGTTCCCATTCTGTCTCAGGAGAAGAAACGATTCAAAATCACAGTGCAGTTCAACCAGAACTGTGATGTCAAATATAGTGAGCACAGGATCTGTTACCCAACTGTAGCAGCATGTAGCAATACCATTATCCTACCAGTTAAACACATGTTAAACTATGAAGACTTCAAAATGGTGATGTTGGAGGCCTTTTGTCTTGGCCAGGAATTTCTCAGAATATAGCAACACAAGCTTGTCTTAACTGCATTATTTCTTGGCCAGGAATTTATTAATTAACATTTCATGTTCAAATTACTGTTTCTCATTGAAAAATATTAAGGCACTGAACGTAGATGTCTCGACCATGTGAGTGTGATGTAGCTGTAGGATCAACAGAAGCTTGGAGGTGTCGCATTTCTTGCTCATTTAGGAGGGGAGAGAGTTCAGGGACCACAGCTCCACATTCTGTTCATGATTCTTCATGGAAGACGACACTCTCCCAGTCTATGTCAAAGTCCTCTACATCCTAGGAATTCATAAGATAAAATCATTTAAAATATCCCATTTGCACTCTGTGCTGTGTCATAAATCAGAGAAATGAAAATCATTCCTATCTCTACATTCTCAGGTTCATGAATGCTGTGCCGTAGACGTCCCACCTCCCACAACTGCTGGGGCTCATATTTCCTTCAGTGTGTAGGGGGTGATGATTCCAGCCCTCAGCAAATGACGGGGTAAAAACACAAAGTGGACAAGGAAGATGTGTGGTGTGTTTGAGATGTCCAGCAGGCCGTCTTCTTCAAGACTATGCAGGACATCGTAATATGACAGTCACTGCTGTCCACACATCACGCCAGAGCCTCTCAATCCTGTAATATGAAAAAATCTTAATTCGTGAGATGCTTATGGACATATATGGCGCTTAACATTATCTTCAGTTGTAATAATCTATTCTACATCATGTGTGCTATGGATGAAAAAAAGAACAAATATAAAGAAATATTTTGCCATCAACCTGCATTTACTTACCTTTGATTGTGTACACTTTTTCCAGAGATGAAACTTGCTCGATCTGTTCCCCTTGAAGTGAACATGAAGCGTGCGATGTCGAGGTTTTCAACTCCTTGATCACCCCGAACCCTTGAATGTAAAAGATTTTGAAAAATTAATACATCAGTTTAAATGACAAATACTTTTTTATTTACTCAGCCTCATGTTGTTCTAAATCTGTATGACTTACATTCTTTTACAGAACTCAAAAGAATTAGTTTGACAGTATAATAGTCACAGTCACATAATGACATTTAATGGTTGGAAACATCATGAAGGTGAGTGAATGGCAGCAAAAATAAAAAATGAATTAATATTTACCTTGAAGGCAGTCCATTCCGCTGAACAGAGTCTATAAGTTGATGCCTTATTATTGTTAGCTGCATCCAAGTACATTATCTAAACACAGAGCAAACCCATTAAGCAAAGGCAAGGCAAGTTTATTTAGATAGCACATTTCATACACAATGGTCATTTAAAGTGCTTTACATAAAAGGAAGTAAAATGATCATAAAAATAATAATCAGAACAAACAAAACAAGAACTGTAAAAACTTTTCAAATGATTTAAAAATAGATTTAAAATAAATGTAAAAACAGCATATATAACAAAACATGTATTGACTGGACCATTATACATAAACACATCAAATTACCTTTCTGGAAAAGCCATCAATGCCCCCAAAAATGACAAGGTTGTGTCTAATTGAAAAAAAAAAACACATTAAAAATATATATTTATTCATTTATTTATTTATCAGTTTTGGTAATGTGCAATTTTGAAACCAAATTAGAAACCAACCTTATCAGTTTGTGGTTTGTATCCACATGCACTAGACTGAGAGGAGCCCTAACAGAGTATTTTCTCCACACTATACAGCCTAGCTGTATCATACGGGAAAAAACACCAACTGCATCTACTCTGTGCATCGAGGCCCTCAATCTGCTCCACTGTATCTTGTGACCTGAAGATCTCAGACTTCCCATCATCAATCTATATCCAACATGAGGCACTTCAGACTTGATGTTGGACACGAACATATCAAGCTCCTGGTCACTCATTGTACTGTATGAGTCTGACACAGACAACTCAAACTCCCTCATCCTACCAAAAACTGTTCTTTCACTAACACCTAAGAGTTTGGCAATGCGAGGAATGGGCAGGCGAATGTCTAGTAAAGACCTGAGCTTCTCCTTTTCTAGAATGAATTTCGGTCGTCCCATAACTCCTGCAACTGATTCCAGCTCAATTTGAATCGTTTCATTTTCAACCCGTCCTCTCACTAATGTACAGAGCTCTCTTAGAGCATTTACAATACAATCAGGGAGAGCGTTTTGTTCTTCTAGAGCAGTGGTTCTCAACCTTTTTTGGGTCAGCACCCCCCTACCCATTATCCAGGCCCCTCACCGCCCCCCATCAAATAAATCATAGTCTAACTGTCCTCACTGAATATTAAAGTTGATTATTATTATTTTGTGTTTATAATGAGGACTGATATTGTATTTACAGTAATTCAAATGTATGGAGTCATTATGATTTTTAGGAAATTACTTTATTTCAAGGATGCATTAAATTGATCAAAAAAGACAGTGAAGTACTTTTTTACAGTAAATTATTTTAAAATAAGTGTAATAACATTAATTTACAGAGTTTTTGAGCATGTTGGTGGTTTTCATTGCTATAGCTTCAGTGTTGTTGAGATGCGGATATATCTTGTTGCCCCAAATTTAAAAAGACTAAATAAAAATGACATAGTGGACATTGTTATGTTGGTAGGTAAATCCCACATTTACACATAAACCCTACTTTACTATATTTCATAGATTTGGTGAGAATATTTCCAAGTTTACTTAAGAAAAACTAAGTACAACCCTAATTCTAGAAAAGTTTGGACATTTTGTAAAATTATAAAATCTGTGATTTGTTCATTCTACTTTATGTTTATTTAATTGAAAAAAAGTACAAAGAAAAGATTTCCAAAGTTTTCACTGACCAACTTAAATGTATTTTGTAAATATAAACATTTATTTATAAAATATTTATTGATTGATTGATTTGAAGTATTCATCCCACTTCAAAAAAATGTTGGGACAGAGGCAAAATAAAAGTGAAAAGGTTATAGAATAACCAAATAAACTGCTTTGAAACACAGCAAGCAGGTGAATTGGTAACAGGTGAGGGAATCATGTTTGGCTATAAATGGAGCTTCTCAGTCTTCACAAGCAAAGCTGGATCATGACTCAAAATTTGATTATATTAACAAAATAAAACTAAGTTGGCCAGTGAAAACATTGGATTTTTTCTTTGTACTTAAGTCAATTAAAGGCTAAAGAGAACAGATGACACATTCTTAATTTTATGGCATTTCACAAAATGCCCCAACTTTTAATTGGGGTTGTAGAAAGTTACTATTTTAGTGCTGTCCTGATTTATATATTTGTTATAGTCAATTCAATTTCAAATCTTGTTTTGTTTTTTTGTTTTTTTTGTCAGTGTGTTGTGCCAGCTATAATAAGAAATGTTTCTTAAGCAACAATCAGCATAATTTCTGAAAGATCATGTGACACTGAAAGCTGTAGTAATGTACTGTAGCTTAGCATGAGAGGGATATATACATTTATTTATTTTTTAATGTCATTGAATAGTACATGGCATTCATCACATTTTTGATTTATCATTTTAAGTATCATTATCATTAGAAGCAAAAAAGGAGCAAAAACTAAACAAGAAAAACAAGAAAAAACATCTCTTGCTTCATCGTGTCTAAATACTTGCTATTGTTTTGGCGCCGCAGCTGCGCTACAGAAAGTCAAGCAAACACTCAAGTACTGAAGTCGTTGCTAAGGAAATGATACACCGTCAAGTCTAGGAGCGGGAGTATTGGTGTAAAGTAGCAGCAAACACCACTACTACACAGGCCGCGAACAGCGCGACACGTGTGTTAAAGCACATCGATCCCGTTATAATCAGTCGTTCAGTAACAACTGAGCGCAAGCGCTACAATAAAAGGATGCCACGTTCTATTTCTGCCTGCGGGATTCCACACGCCGGCGTTACAGACAAGTTGAACAATAGATTTAGAAAGTGCGTTTTTACGTATCCAGTAAAGACAGCGTTAGGATGTGGCAGACCATTTTCTTTTGCAAGTTTCAGCTCATACATCTTTGGTGTAAACTCGTCTTGACCAAACGCCCCCCAGCAACAGCTCAACGCCCCCCTTTCAGAAATATTGCTTCCAGCGCCCCCCGATGCTGTCCGAACGCCCCCGTTGAGAAACACTAGTCTAGAGCATCAATAAATGGAGATAATCCAGGTCAAGGCCTGAGACAGAGAGACTAACAACATACTGCATACTGTCCTCTAAGCAGGATCTATAGAAACAAAAACAGCACAGACACTGAAAATTAGTTGTCATCTTATGTAGTGATATTATATTATTTTGGTTATTATTAAATTATCAATTTTTATTTTACAGTGTGATAGGATTACGGCAATCATAACATTTCTTTATGCTTATTATAAAACAACAGAAGAAACAACAATTATTATTGTTGTTGTTGTTGTTGTTGTTGTTGTTGTTATTATTATTATTATTAGGGGCCAAGCACCGAAGGTGTGATGGCACCTATTGTATCCGTTAGCGTACTTTTTCTTCCGCTCTGGAAGTCTATGGCAGCCTATAGAACCACTTGCGGGAAAGTTGTAAAATTTGGCACACTGATAGAGGACAGTCTCATCATTAACCACAGCAAATTTGGAGTCTCTAACTCAAACTCTCTAGCGCCACCACTTGTCCAAAATTTCAATCATTTTATGCTAATAACTTTTGAACCGTAAGGCACAGAATCAGAATTCTTTTTTTCTCTGAATCCTTGGCTCACGCCGAGTCAAATTAAGTCCAAAATTTAAAAAATTCTCCTAGACAGTTTGTCTGATTTTCACCAAAATTGGCTCAGATCATCTTCAGACCATGCTGGCAAAAAGTTATGGAATTCAAGTTGATTAGTCAAACCGTTTTCGAATAACGCACAGATGAATTCTATGAAAAGCACACAAAAATGTATGTGAGGTTATATCTCTGCATCGGTTTGGCGTATTGAGACCAAACTTGGTGAGTGTCATAACAAGCATGACTTGAGGTTACCTGCAGTGTTTCGGCGCAGTGCCACCAAGTGGTCGGGAGATATGTAAAATGGCTTTTTTTGCTTATAACTTCTGAATGGTTTGGCCAAAAATCACAAAACTGGTATCTTCAGATTTGGTGGATCATGCTGAGTCCAACCATATCCAATTTTCCCATGTCAGCCATTCTAAGTGTCGACCATATTGAATTTTGTCCAAAAATGCTATCTTTTATGAACACATTGACATATCGTTATGGAACTCGGTATGTGTCTTCGGCACCATGCCCTGACAGTACTCAAAAAGTTTGGATGTAGCTCCATCTTGTGGTCAAAAGTTATAACAAAATTTAGAAATCTGCTTATAACTTTTGTTTTAATTGGCCTACTCTAATGAAACTAGTCTTGATATATTCCTTGGATCATGCCGAGATCATTGATACCAATTATGCCATAATTGGATGAACTTCCTGTCCGCCATTTTGATTTATGTTGAAAACCTACTTTTGCGAACTCCTCCTAAACTGTTTGTCCGATTGTCACCAAATTTGACTCAGATCATCTTCAGACCGTGCTGACAAAAAGTTATGGATTTCGTGTCGATGCTTAGTAGGAAACGGTTTTCGTTTAGCGCATCAATGAATTTGCTGGAAGGATGCCAAACTGCATCTGAGGCTGTATCTCTGCAGAACTTTAACATATTTGCACCAAACTTGTATGTGCCATTGTCACCTCACACTGACTACGCCACATCAATTTGGTAACAGCGCCACCTACTGGTCAGAAGTAATACACCATTCATTAAACATTAATAATGAAATTTCCAAAAATGCTAATAACTTTAGTTTACATTGGCCTACTTTAATAAAACTGGTCTTGTTATATTCCTTGGATCATGCCGAGAGCACTGATACCAATTATACCATAATTGGGTGAACTTCCTGTCAGCCATTTTGATTAATATTGAAAAACTACTTTTTCAAACTCCTCCTAGACCGTTGGTCCAATTTTCACCACATTTGACTCGGATCATCTTCCAACCATGCTGACAAAAAGTTATGGTTTTCATGTCAATAGATGAAACGGTTTTCGTTTAGCACATCAACGAGTTTGTTGGAAAGATGCCAAACTGCATCTGAGGCTGTATCTCCACAAAGCTTTGACATATTGACACCAAACTTTGTATGTGCCATTGTCACCTCACACTGAACACACCACATTGATTTGATAACCTATTGGCTATCTATTGGTCAAAAGTGATAAGCCAATATATTGTATTATTATTGGTTGTATTTATGATTTTTTTTTAGCCATTTCAACTGATATCATCCTAAAATGGCTTTAATTACTCATTGTTGTAGTCGGGTCTGTTGCTCCTTGCTGTGCTTAGCTCCTCATTCTGCCTCTTTAGTGTTTGGCCCTGCAATTGCTGCTTGCAGCTATATTTATTATTATTATTATTAATTATATACTAACATTTTATTTACAAAGCAATATGATAACTGCAACAGTATTTAATAATAAAATAAAATTCATATTTTGGCAATTATTATAATTTAAATTATAACAAATATAAGACGTTATCAGTAATATTCAATAATAATAATAATAATAATAATAATAATAACAAAATATGAATAATATAAAATATGAACTATATTTTATTGAAATGACAACAATTAAATAAATAAATATAATAAATAAAAAACCTCAATATTATTGCATTAATATTACTATGTTTAATATATAAAAAGTCAGTATTTATTAATAATTATAATAAAATAAAATATGAATATCAATTATTATTATTATTAGTAGTAGTAGTAGTAGTAGTAGTAGTAGTAGTAGTATTAATTGTAATTGTAAAAATAACAATTACACAAATAAATACTCTTACTATTGCTGTAATCATATTGCACTGTAAAATAAAATTTCAGTATTTAATAATAATACAGGTGCTGGTCATATAATTAGAATATCTTCAAAAAGTTGATTTATTTCACTAATTCCATTCAAGAAGTGAAACTTGTATAATGTATACATTCATTCCACACAGACTGATATATTTCAAGTGTTTATTTCTTTTAATTTTGATGATTATAACTGACAACTAATGAAAACCCCAAATCTCAGAAAATTAGAATATTACTTAAGACCAATACAAAGAAAGGATTTTTAGAAATCTTGGCCAACTGAAAAGTATGAGCATGTACAGCACTCAATACTTAGTTGGGGCTCCTTTTGCCTGAATTACTGCAGCAATGCGGCGTGGCATGGAGTCGATCAGTCTGTGGTACTGCTCAGGTGTTATGAGAGCCCAGGTTGCTCTGATAGTGGCCTTCAGCTCTTCTGCATTGTTGGGTCTAGCATATCGCATCTTCCTCTTCACAATACCCCATAGATTTTCTATGGGGTTAAGGTCAGGTGAGTTTGCTGGCCAATTAAGAACAGGGATACCATGGTCCTTAAACCAGGTACTGGCGAGACGCTTCTGACGCCGTCTGTTGTTCAAGAGTGGCTTGACACAAGGAATGCGACAGCTGAAACCCATGTCTTGCATATGTCTGTGCGTAGTGGTTCTTGAAGCACTGACTCCAGCTGCAGTCCACTCTTTGTGAATCTCCCCCACATTTTTGAATGGGTTTTGTTTCACAATTCTCTCCAGGGTCCGGTTATCCCTATTGCTTGTACACTTTTTTCTACCACATCTTTTCCTTCCCTTCACCTCTCTATTAATGTGTTTGGACACAGAGCTCTGTGAACAGCCAGCCTCTTTTGCAGTGACCTTTTGTGTCTTGCCCTCCTTGCGCAAGGTGTCAATGGTCATCTTTTGGACAACTGTGAAATCAGCAGTCTTCCCCATGATTGTGTCGCCTACAGAACTAGACTGAGAGACCATTTAAAGGCCTTTGCAGGTGTTTTGAGTTAATTAGCTGATTAGAGTGTGGCACCAGGTGTCTTCAATACTGAACCTTTTCACAATATTCTAATTTTCTGAGATACTGAATTTGGGGTTTTCATTAGTTGTCAGTTATAATCATCAAAATTAAAAGAAATAAACACTTGAAATATATCAGTCTGTGAGGAATGAATGAATATATTATACAAGTTTCACTTCTTGAATGGAATTAGTGAAATAAATCAACTTTTTGAAGATATTCTAATATATGACCAGCACCTGTAATATCAATGATAAAATATATAATATTTAATATTATTTTTATTTTAATTATAACAAATGAGCAAAGAAATATATTACAATTGCAATAATCCAACAGTACTGTAAAATATAAAGGGAGTTTTTAATAATAATACTAATAATAATAATACATTTTCCTTAATATTATAAGTTACAAATAATCATCAAATTTGCATTATTAATAAAATGTTAACAAATCCATAAAAAAAATTGCTGTAAAGTAAAACATTTAGTATTTTAATCCTATTATTATAATTATAGTTATTATTAATAACGATTATTGAGTTTTTACTCAGTTCTATTCAATTTTACAAGATTATTACAATATATTTATATTACAATATTATTATTGCAATTCCAACATTTTATTATCATCTTATAATTTTATTAATTCATATTTTGGCTTTTACTGAATAAAAATAGAAGAATTGTATTGCATTTTTGTTGAATAAATATTGCAATTAATGTTGCATTAATGTTTTTAAATAAAAAATATAATGAATATATTACATTATTGATATTTGTGTTGTTATGATTATTACATTTTTTGTATTTCTTACTTGTTATAATTTACATTTTAATATTCCCCAAAATAAAAATTTTATTTTATTATAAAATACTGACTTTTTTTTTCTTTTTAAGTGCAACAAGATTATTGTTATATTCTGACATTTTTTTTTATGCGGTGTTTTTTTGTTTGTTTGTTTTTTGTTTTTTGTTTTTTTACTTGGTATAAAATTAATATTTACAAATGTTATTATTATTATTATTATTATTAATAATATTATTAAATACATTATTTTATGCATGCATACATAGTGTTTATTTAATTAATATAACCATAATCATCTTATTTTTATTGATTTGTTATAATTTAAATTGATTTAAATTCATATTTTGATTGCTATTATTATTTATTTATTTATTTATAATTAAAATAATTTAAAGTAATACAAAGTGTTGATACAAATATGTCAGCTGAAGTAATATTTGCATTATATCTAGGTTCCCTTTCGAGGAACTCGAACTGCGTCCTCTAGGGGCCGCCATGGGGAACGCCGTCTGCGTGACCCATGTCTGAAGCCTACATACAGCTGCTTGCTCCCCGCGACTCGGGACCATCCGCTGCCGTGGCACGGAGGAAAATGACATTGTGGGGATCGCAGACGTACCTCGCTGACAAACTAATAAATAATAACTAAAAAAGTGGCTTTCCCTTTCACGCTCGTCAGTTGAG
Organism: Cirrhinus mrigala; assembly: GCA_036247105.1. Taxonomy (NCBI): domain Eukaryota; kingdom Metazoa; phylum Chordata; class Actinopteri; order Cypriniformes; family Cyprinidae; genus Cirrhinus; species Cirrhinus mrigala. Next base: position 2,290,278 of record CM070010.1, read on the forward strand.
GGCGAGGATGAGTTGTTGGCTGACGATGATGTTATTTCCCTTACATCATCTGATCCAGCAGCTAGTGCTCTTTTGGGTCCTACCCAAGAAGAGCAGATGTCGGAGGGTGAAGAAGCTGAGGCTGAGCCTTTTTTAATCTCTTGCCCTGCGTACGATGAGCTTGTGGAGGTTGATGATGATGATGATGAAAGCCTTTATTTGTCACATACACTGTTACATGCAGCGAAATTGGATCCCTCCGACCATACACAAACATCACATTTCGGGGGAAGACAGGTCAGTCGAGAGGTAGCATAGAAAATAAGAAAATAAGATACATTAGGAAAAAAGGAGGCGAAAAAAAACCCCTCCCAGACTGTCCTTCAAGCAGGGCAGTGTGAGATCAGGGGAAAAAAAGCCACAGCAACAAGCACATAAACACATAAACATAGACATAACATTGCAACAGGGGAGGGGGACAGGGGATGTGGAAGTAGTCCAATGCAGGCAACAGCCATCCGGTCCTGCAGCTAGAGAGCGCTGGGGGGGGGGTAAAAGCGCACAAAGGCGTGGGATGCTGGGGGAGGCATTGATTGTCTATCTGTAGCTATGTACGTATGTGTGTGTGCGTGTGTGTGTATGTGTAAGCCCGTGGAGTCTGAAAAACCCAGTCCGCAACAGGTGTCCTTGGAACGGGGAGGAGGAATTCAGAGCCTCTCGTTATCTTGTTCTCCGGGGGAAGTTGTCTCCAGCAACGGCCTTGGCCGAGGCCGTCTGGAAGAAGGGGGGGAAGCCGAAAGAGAAAAGATCTTTTTGTCAAATTTGGGTCAATATCTGCCAATTTCGCAGATATCTAATGTCCGTCACTGGTCTCCAGGTCTGTCCAAAACCCGTTGCATAGCTGCTAGTTTCTCCACGATGTTTTCCAATTTGCGGTCCATAACCACAGTCTGAGTACTAACAGCTCTGCCCACCACCGTTTTAATCCAGCCGGCCAGTTTAGTTTTGAGCCGTTTTGAGGTTTTGAGCCGCACTGACCGCTTTTACCACTCGTCGATACAACAGGGCCCCACCTAATCCCATCAGCAGAAACCCTGTTATCAAAGTTCCGAACAAATAAATATCTTCAATATCCTCCAGGGACAGAGCGGCCAGGCACACGACGCGCCACTTCTCCCACCCGTCCATCACGTATCCAGCTGCAAACGTTCCTGCAGGACAGTTGGGTTCCCCCGAACCCAGGCTTCTCGTCGAGAAGATGGTGTCAATTGCATTCAGACACCAGTTGATCAAATCCATATTCCTTTTTTGTTTGGAGAGCAGGGCAAAGAGAGTCTCAGAGATAGAACTAACAATTACGAGACAAGAGAAGCCAGCGAGGAGAGATAGGGGAGGGAGAGGTAAAAGATGCGACCGCCTTCGCCGAGAGCAAGAAGAAATAATAAGGTTATGGATCGTGCGAGCAAACCAGAAAGGTGGCGCCGCGGGGTCGTCTCGACGAGCGCTATCTTTCCGATCATAGCCTCCCAGCTCAGGTGAGCCTTCCATTCCTTCCTGATCTCCATATGGAGATTGAGAAGGTATGGAAGAGGCCGCATTCTTCACGCCTCCATCTTTATCCGCATTCTAATTATGTTAACATTGAGGGGATGCGTGAACACGGCTATGAGAGGATGCCTCCCGTAGCCAGCTATCTCTCTATGGGTAAAACATCCTCTCTCAAAACTCCCTCCTTGCCATCTATTTCCCTCCAGGTAACATCTCGATTAAATGGCAAGGCGTACGCAGCAGGTCAGGCTGTGGGTGCGTTGCACACTATGGTTGTGCTTCAAGCCTACCAGGCTGATCTGCTAAAAGATCTGGACAAAGGTTCAGGGTCTTTCCCCTGATGAGGTTGCTGAGCTGCGCCGCACCACGGATCTTGCTCTCCGTGCCACCAAGCAGGCTGCCATTGCCATGGGCAGGTCTATGGGAGCCATGGTGGTTACGGAGAGACATCTGTGGGTGAATTTGGCTGACCTCGGGAAGAAAGAGAGGGGCTTTCTTCTCAACGCGCCAGTCTCGCCTTCCGAGCTTTTCTGTGCCTCCATTGAGATGGTGGTCAAGAAGTTCAGGGAGGCGAGGGCGTGCTCAGTGGCCTTCAAAACCTTCATTCCTCGAAGGTCCAGATCTGAGCCCGAACAGCAGGGGGGTCCTGGCCCGTCTCGTTCTGAGGAACGAAAACAGGCCCAGAAGACTAGTGTGGCTACTCGCGCCCCTCCCCCACCTGCGGGTGGTTCTAGGAGGAGGCGTGGATCGAGAAGAGGCAGGCAAGATCTGAGGGAAGTAGAGTAGGAAATAACTTCTACCTACTTTTCCCTGGGGATTCTCATCTTGCCCCCTCTCAATTCCCCCTACATCTGTCTCTTCTCCACCTGACTGAGGTTAGGTGGCATCTTCCTGCGCACCTCCTACTGGACCATATGATGTTTTAGGTTAGCTTTTATACTTATAAAAGCGACCTTTACTGATGGTCCGGATCTAATTATCCCTACATCCAGAGCTATGCGCGGGAACCACGGATGGGTGAGTACGATCCTTTCTTATGTCTCTAGAAACATTTTTCTTAGAGCTTTTTATTAAGGATAGCCGGGTGTCACCTTGGTGATCGCCCCCCTTTCTAGGGTTTTTAATGGCGGTCTCTCTGAGTTTAGCCAGATAAGTGCTGTTCCCCCTGCCTGGGATATAGGCTTGATCACGCTACATTTCACCATCTTACGAGTCAGAGTCGTTTCTGCAGAAACTCTCTGGGTGCTCTGAGGAGCCTTTGGCTACATTCTGGCCCTTGTTCTCGAGGTTCTGCGGGCCTTGATGGAGCAGGGCCCATGCTTTCCATTGAGGTGGTAAGCACAGGTCTGTGTGAGGTGGGAATGGCTTTGCCTTCTTAAAAAGAATACCCGTGGCACAGCCCGAGGGCTGGGGACGCTACTGCTCTTTGTGCAGTTTTATAGAGGTGGCTCCTCATCATATCTGATCTCTAAGATCGCTTCCTAGGCCTCCCTTGCAGGGCGCAACGATGTTCCCCTTTTTACAAAAAGGGTTTGTTTAGAGCTCGTTCCCCCTGGGGGATCAGGTGTTCCTCCCATCCCTCGGGAGTAGAAGCCTCTCCTGATACTCGACCTTCGATTTTGGTTGAATGTATCGGCTCTATGGCAGTATTATTAGACAGATAACGGCAGCTACTGTCTGCTTGGCGCAGTATGCTCCCCTCCCCATCGAGGGTTTGCTTTGAGCACTGCCCTATCGGGCATTTAAGTTTCGCCCGTACTGCCTTCCCCTTAGGCCAAAGGAATTGATCGCCAGGATCAGATTTAGAATAAGACCTCCGTGATGAGGTCTCTTCCAAGGCCTCCCTTACAGGGTGCAACAATGCTCCCCTTTTTATGGAAAGGGTTTGCTGAGAGCTCGTTCCCCCTGAGGGGATCAGGTGTTCCTCCCGTCATGAGGAGTGAAGCCTGTCCCGATACTCTACCTTCTGCTTTGGTTTATGTATCGGCTCTATGGCGGTATTATTAAACAGATAGCGGCAGCTACTGTCTGCTTGGCGCAGTTGCTCCCCTCCCTTCGAGGGTTTGCTTTGAGCACTGCCCTATTGGGCAACTAAGGTTCACCCTTACTGCCTTCCCCTCAGGCCAAAGGAACTGATCACTGGGGTCAGATCTCCAAGGCTCCTTTACAGGGCACGACGATGCTCCCCTCTCTATGGAAAGGGTTTACTGAGAGCTCGTCCCCTCTGGGGTGATCAGTGGCTCCTCCTATCTAGGGAGTTGAAGCCTGTTCCGATACACTGCCTTCTCTTCTTGGTTAAGTGTATCGGCTCTATGGCAGTTTTATTAGACAGATAGCGGCAGCTACGGTCTGCTTGGCTTATGCTCCCCTCCCTTCGAGGGTTTGCTTTGAGCATGGCCATTTTGGGCAACTGAGATTTGCCCTCTCTGCCTTCCCCTTAGAGCCTTGTTATGCCAGCAATGCTCCCCTCACTCTGAGGGTCTTCTTATTTCACCGTTTCTCAACGGTACGTCTAAAAACCAATTTTAATGGTAAGGCCCACACAAACCTTTGGATGCTTTCTCAAATCCATGTATATGGTAAGTGCACACACAAACCTTTGGGCACTTTTCTAAAATCCACGCTGTGGTATGGAATGCACCAGAGTTCTGCGTCCATTCTAAAATCCTTTATGGTAAGGGATTCACGCGCTATTGCCCGTACCCTTTCTTGGGATGGTTAGAACCCCAGCCACCTTGGGTCCCTCTCCAGAGCATCTGCCAGGCTAAAGGAACGGTATTACGCATGCCAGTCCCAGCGCGCTCTTTATTCACGCTCAACCGCTTTGAGCAGGGAGTTACCACTTGCGTTCTGTAATACGGCTCCTGAGGGAACCCTGCAGAGCTGCGGTAGCTCCTGGGTGACAGGCCAACCTAGGTACAACAAGTTGCACCAGAAGTGACGTCATAGGCTGTCGCCGGCCAACTTCGTTTATGTTTTTGAACGTAGGCTTCAGACACGGGTCACGCAGACGGCGTTCCCCATAGCGGCCCCTAGAGGACGCAGTGTCTCGTTCCCTTCTCAGGAAACCAGGATTACATACATAACCTGAGACGTTTTGTTTATCTAAATCTTGTTTAAATCAATTCAATATACAAATAATAAAAATAATAAATAAAAAAATATGATTTTTGTACTGTGATTAAAACACATGAAGTTTTCCTGACAAAATGGCAATAAAAAATATTGGAAATATAATAATATTTATAATAAACTTCATATTTATAGTTTCTGATTCTGATCATAATAAAACAAATGATTGATGAGACACGACAATAAAACACAAATATACTTACACACACACACTGATCTTACTGTCTATATGAGGATTTATCACACACATTTATTCTGATTCATGTTCATATTCATGTGATGAAGAGACTCTATAACATCTCACTGTTACTGATTCATCATCAGCTCAAAGCATTATGGGTACAATCTCTCATCATTCTATTCTCATTCATTAACACAGTTTCACTGATGATCCAGAATAATAAACCCTAAACCCAGCACAGAGTGTCTGAGTGAATGTGGTCTGGACTGTGTGGATGAGGCTCATTGTGTCAGAGACACTGTAGAAGGACAGAGTTCCTGCACTCTCATCCACATACACTCCTATTCTATAGATATCATCATAATCATACACTCCTATTCTAATGATGATGGGCTTTACAGGGAGATCAGCCCATATGTTATTGTGTCTGAATGAGTATCTGTCAGGAGAGCAGAACAAACTCCAGGACTGATCATTGTGTCCAAACACACACTCATCACCCCGTCCCTTCCTGCTGATGCTCTTATATGACACTGATATACGTACACTTCCACTCCACTCAATCTCCCAGTAACAGCGTCCACACACACTCTCTCTACACAACACCTGAGACCAAAAATCAAATCTGTCTGGATGATCAGAATACGACTGTTTCTCTGTCACAAATGTCACCTTTCTGTTCTCCTCAGACAGTCTGAGTTCAGTGTTTGCTGTGTTTGGATCCAGTGTGAGAAAACAGGCATCTGAACACAAGAACAGACACATTTATAACACAACAACAATCACTACAGCTGTGTGTGTGTGTTGTATGTTGTGTGTGTAAACATACATTTCTTCACTCCTGCTGTAATCCTGGATTCTCCTCCATGATCAACACTAGAAAACACACACAGACACATTCAGTCAACAAACTGTTGCTATGCAGTTGGTAAGGTAATTAAGGTGGTTGCTAGACTGTTGCTATGCAGTTGCTAAGGTAACTAAGGTCCTTGCTAGACTGTTGCTATGCAGTTGCTAAGGTACTTAACATGCTTGCTAGACTGTTGCTATGCAGTTGCTAAGGTAACTAAGGTCCTTGCTAGACTGTTGCTATGCAGTTGCTAAGGTACTTAACATGCTTGCTAGACTGTTGCTGTGCAGTTGCTAAGGTAATTAAGGTCCTTGCTAGACTGTTGCTATACAGTTGCTAAGGTACTTAACATGCTTGCTAGACTGTTGCTATCCAGTTGCTAAGGTAATTAAGGTCCTTGCTAGACTGTTGCTATGCAGTTGCTAAGGTAATTAAGGTGATTGCTAGACTGTTGCTATGCAGTTGCTAAGGTAATTAAAGTGCTTGCTAGAATGTTGCTATGCAGTTGCTAAGGTAATTAAGGTCCTTGCTAGACTGTTGCTATGCAGTTGTTAAGGTACTTAACATGCTTGCTAGACTGTTGCTATGCAGTTGCTAAGGTAATTAAGGTCCTTGCTAGACTGTTGCTATACAATTGCTAAGGGAATTAAGATGATTGCTAGACTGTTGCTATGCAGTTGCTAAGGTAATTAAAGTGCTTGCTAGAATGTTGCTATGCAGTTGCTAAGGTAATTAAGGTGATTGCTAGACTGTTGCTATGCAGTTGCTAAGGTAATTAAGGTGATTGCTAGACTGTTGCTATGCAGTTGCTAAGGTAATTAAAGTGCTTGCTAGAATGTTGCTATGCAGTTGCTAAGGTAATTAAGGTCCTTGCTAGACGGTTGCTATGCAGTTGCTAAGGTACTTAACATGCTTGCTAGACTGTTGCTATTCAGTTGCTAAGGTAATTAAGGTCCTTGCTAGACTGTTGCTATGCAGTTGCAAAGGTAATTTAATTGCTTTCTAGGGTGTTGCTATGCAGTTGCTAAGGTAATTTAGTTGCCTGCTAGACTGTTGTTATGCAGTTGCTAAGGTATTTACAGTGCTTGCTAGGGTGTTGCTATGCAGTTGCCAAGGTAATTAAGTTGCTTGCTAGACTGTTGCTATGCAGTTGCAAAGGTAATTTAATTGCTTTCTAGGGTGTTGCTATGCAGTTGCTAAGGTAATTTAGTTGCTTGCTAGACTGTTGTTATGCAGTTGCTAAGGTATTTACAGTGCTTGCTAGGGTGTTGCTATGCAGTTGCTAAGGTGCTTGGGGTGGTTGCTAGACTGTTGCTGTTTTAACAGGTGATAATTATTACTCTAATAACACCCAACAGTATATTGTGTTTCTATAGAGTGTAATTTCTGAGTTGAGACATTAAGAATGTTGAATTTGACCGTGATTAAGAGTGTCGAACCCAAAAATGCAGATGAGTGTTCAAAACTAGTAACTTTCATCGTGATCAGTGAGAAGTGATGCCTAAATATACATATAGTTGAGATAATCTAGTAAACACAGTACGTTGTGAGGATGTTGTCAGTTGGTCGTCATTTGGTCAGTGTGACATTATTAATGACAACATCACGAGGAGGTCATGGTAACGTTCCATTTTTATAATTTTGGCTAATGTTCCAGAAATGTTGTGTGCACGTCCTCAAAAGACGTCTCTAGTGAGTCACATGGTGAATGTTGTAGTGTCGTGGTCAGCTGGTGTCCAGATAACTTTTCATTTTATTCACTACATGTATTAGACTCTTTTTAAGGTGTATATCATTATATATCGCCTATAATATGGGAAATAATAATTAATGCCATCATGCGAAATGCTTGATGAATTCAGTATATGTAAATACAATAATTCATGCCATAATTTAAAATGTAGATATATATTTGTCATCAAATTAATGACAAAACAAAAACCAAATGGTAATAATTTATGTATGTGAATGACAGAGATTTATTGAAAGAGGACACGGGACAAATGAACATTTAATTTAAATCAGCGCACGTCACTTTCTGAGTACTGCGTCTGTGTGCCCAGACGGACATGAAGGAAAAGGTAAATATACTTTTATTCATCGTTTTTGCTGATATGATGTTAGATATCATGTAAGATGAGTAGTGTTTTGTATTTTTGTAGGTTTTCTATATTAATTTTGTAAATAAATGCTCTGTTTGGTTAGTTCATGTCGCGGTCATAGTCTGTGCGTAGCCTCGGTTTAGCTCGTAGTCAGACCGGCTATTTGTAGCCCACTGATAGTCAAAACTGATTGATTGTAGTTTTTGGTCATGATGTACCATCATGTTCACAGTGTCAATAATATCTACAAAGATGTAAGTGTCGTTTCATGACATGGTCTATATGTAGCCACGATTTAGCTCTGAATACGGACTGTGTGTCGTCTGCTTTTAGCCCACTCGGCCTGACTAAACACACCTGAATGAGCTAATTAGGATCTGAAGGAGCACTTGATAATTACAGACAGGTGTGTTTGATCAGGGTTGGAACTAAACTCTGCAGGAAAGTCGATCTCCAGGAACAGGGTTGGGCACACCTGCATTATACGATATTATTTGACTGTCTTTCATTTTATAAATAAAAATGCAATTATAATTCCCAACCGCTAGATAGCCTACTGAGACAGGACTACTGGCAACGCCAGACTTGAAAGTTAAGCCGGGCTCACAATACAGGATTTTTAGCCCGATTTTGCCCCAATTTTCCCCTCCCGAGAATCGGAGCAAAAATCTTGTCGAGCACCTCGATCGGTCCCGATGTTCGGCATGGATTATCTGGTAATGTGAGACATTCACAGATCGAATCTTGCACCTCCTGATCTGCTCTCACACAAATCGGGGCAGCCCCAATCATATCAAACATGTTTGATATTCAGGATTTTAAATCGGGATGGTCACGGCTACGATTACATCAGTACTTTCACAACAGCCAATGCGCAACCACAAAACAGCTGCTGTACAGTCCAATGGATAGTGGAGATGGAGGAAACTGCTTCTTATGTTTTTGTAGTAACACTGTCTGTATAATATATTGAAAACATACCACAACCACAAGGAAGGAAAAGAGCAAGGAAAGCTCTGGAGTGAAATCGTCTCAGTTTTGAAAATACCGGGTGAGTGCATAAAGCTGCTAGCACACTAACTAACATTTGTAAACATTAATTGCTGAAATGACGATTTGTTGCGTAAGATCACATGAGGCGCTCCCTCCATCATGATAATCTTAATAATATCTTGTAGTGTGTGATGCGCCACAATTTTCAGATCTTCTTATGTGTGCGCTGCAACCAGATTTAATAATCAGTTAGGATTTTAAAAATCCTGTAGTGTGAGCCCGGCTTTAGTAAGAGATTACTGCTGCAAGATCCCGCCATAATCATTTCCGCCGTTTTTAAACAGTAAACAGTACAATCAGAAAACATAATGTAATAAAAACGGTAGGGGTGAAATAATTATTCCATGTACATTTGAGGTTAATGTGTGTACTGGGCTACATTTTAGTTACAGCAGCATCACTGTGTTGTTATGAAATCAGTTGTGCCAGACAATTTGTATCCCTTGTACACTGTCGCATAAAATACTACCTGTCTGACATTGGCATGTGTTATTCAGGTGTCAAAGTTGTGCAGAATTGAAGGAAGAAACCTCAAAGACAGTGCCAGAAGGATGTTGGACAGGTACAGTCTTCAAAACGTGTCACATTAATCAAATATTGTGGTGTCGATACTCAATAAGTTACAACACAAATCAGACATTTTAAAAATAATTCCTTTACTGGTTGTTTTGAAATGTCAAACTTTGTCCACAATTAACAACCTCAATCTGTATTATATTTTAGAGTTTTAAAAAATTCCCTCAAATTCAACAGGAAGGGGGTGGTCCGCTGCTGAAGGAGGCATTTGAAAAGACTGCACTGTTTCCCCTCCCGAGAATCGGAGCAAAAATCTTGTGGAGCACCTCGATCGGTCCCGATGTTCGGCATGGATTATCTGGTAATGTGAGACGTTCACAGATCGAATCTTGCACCTCCCGATCTGCTCTCACACAAATCGGGGCAGCCACTGTTCTCATTAGAGGTTTAAATATACAACACACAACATCTACGAGAGAGAGATTCTCTCTTTTTTTACACACTGAATGATGATACACAATATATATCTTGTTTTTGTTTTTAGTGTGCATCAAAGCAAAAGAGAATGACTCTCTGTCACAATTAGTGACAAAAAGTAAAAAAACAAACAAACAAACAAACAAACAAAAACGTCAAAAAAGCTTTTCTTATGCTGTTTTTGTTTCTTATTTGGCAGATGCAGTGATGAGCAACTTCCCGGCAGCAACAGAGTTGGACTTGAGGAATGCAGTTGGGAAGCATTTTATACAAGAAACAAAACCAATAATTAATTATTTTAAAACTGTTGGTTGTTTTATTTGTTAAAATAAGTAAGCCAATGCAAGGGTTACTTTTTTTTTTTACACATTTTAATTTAACAGTAATGTTTTAATGTTAAGTGTGATAACATGCTCTTGATTTATTTCTTAATGTATTTAAAATATTTTATTTTCATTTTTTTTCTTTTTATTAAGTTGTTAAATTCCATTTTTTATCATTATATTTATAGTTAAGTGTATTGTATTTATAATATTTTATTTTGTTATTAATTCTTTTGCATTTTTATCATTTTGTATTGTTTTAAGTTGGTAAAAGTGTTATTTTTCTCAATAAAAGCTGCATATTTAATTTGTTTGGATGGATCACCATTTTGTTGTCTATTAGATGTATATTTGTAGGTATTCATTAGCTGTCAATTTAATGACTAGTCTATTTCTGGCTATGGTTAGACGTCTATTAAATTTTCACTGACAGACCAAATTCAGTCTTGTTTTAGTCTAGATGTCAGGGCTGTGTTTGAACGGCTAATAGACGTCTTTTGAACGCAAATTGTTTGCTGGAAGAGAGCAGCTCTGCCACACAAACGCGTGTCTACCGTGTGCTGCTGCTTTAATGTGTGGTTTCTGTAAGTTACAGTGACGGAGAAATGAACTGTTTGTCATCTGAAAGTTTTATATCTAGTCTCCACCGGAGCCGCTTTCTCCCGTCAGTTTATTGTTCTGCACGCGGCTCAAATGCTCCGATCTTCACTCACATTGAAAAGCTGCTGTCGGTTAATGATGATTTGATGGATGAACTCACGGCTCGATGGAACTTTCTCACTTTTCCGGGTTTCTCATAGCGGAAGTCGTCATAGTTGGGTAAAATCCGAGTGCAGTGAATGGGAGAGTGTCACAAATTACGCAAATATCAAAAGAAAATCTCCATGATAGTGTTTTCATGACTTTCAATCAAAAGAAAAAAAAAAAAAAAAAAATCAGAGAGACTGATATCAGCAGTCAGAAGAGCGAATGATGTCAAATTTACCGTCCCTCCCACAGACGCGGCATTAGAAACACCCTCACATTAGCGTTAACTCGTTTTTGTAACTTGATGAAAAGGTGATATAATACAAAGTTTAGTGTTATAAATGTACATATATTTTTTAAAAAATAAAAATATTAAAAATTTCCAGTATTTAAAACGATGATGTCCGCCCAGACAGCAGTGGACTCCATGCCAGATCAGTTTTTAAACCGGCAAATTCGCATAACAGTCACATCTGTTTCAGTGCTGTAACACGGACTAATCCCGAGCCCGGTTTCAGTGGGCGGGAACAACAGTCGCAGAGCGGATCCGGGCCGCGTCCGTGAAAACGAGCGCGCCGATTTCTTTTTTTTTCCCCCTTGAGTTTAGCATACGATCGAGGCAGATACAGACTGTACCGCTGCTACCCCAAAAACTTCATCAAGGTAAGTCACACGGTGTGATCAAACTGTTCTATTAATAAATTAATTTCTTATTATGTTGTGCACTGGTTAACTTAAAGGTTTGGTGTTTTTATTGCTCTTAGATCGACGTTGGATTGTAATGTTAGCGAACTATGTTATCAGAGGGATTGCTAACACAAAGAAGACGGTCCAGAGGTCTCTAATTATACGTAATTAACAAATTAACTGCTTATATGTGACCCTGGATCACAAAACTAGTCATAAGGGTCATTTTTTTCAAAATTGAGATTTATACATCATATGAAAGCTGGATAAATAAGCTTTTCATTAATGTATAGTTTGTTAGGATGGGACAATATTTGACCGAGATACAGCTATTTAAATATCAGGAATCTGAGAGTGCAAAAAAATCAAAATATTGAGTAAATTGCCTTTAAAGTTCTTCAAATAATGTTCTTAACAATGTTTATTACTAATCAAAAATTACGTTCCCTTTCGAGGAACTCGAACTGCATCCTCTAGAGGTCGCTATGGGGGAACGCCATCTCCGTGACCCGTGTCTGAAGTCTACATACAAAAACATCAACAGAGTTGGCCGGCGACAGCTCACGACATCACTTCCAGCGCGACTCGTCGGCGCCGGTGCGTCACTACCAGTGCGACCACAGTATAAAAAGACACCGGTAGAACACAACATTCTCTTCTTCGTCTTCACTGACTCTTTTGTCTGGAGCGTGCATTCTGGTAAGAAAGATTCTTTCTGCCTTCCTACATACTATGGCGAGCACTAGTAAGACGTTCAAGAAGTGCGCGGATCTGTGTCCTCGTTTTTTGACACCTGATCACACGCACGATCTTTGCGTCTATTGTTTGGGTGAGGAGCACACACGCAATGTCCTCAAGGGGGCAATCTGCGTGCACTGTGAGCTTTTTTCCATGAAAAAGCTCCGTTCTCGTTTGTCACTCTTTTCGAGGAAAGAGGGGCAGCCGTCTGATCCCCGCGGTTCAGGACCCTCTGCTGCCGAGGCACGGAGAAAAATGAGCTCGGGTGGATCGCAAGCGGACCTGGCTGAGGAGTTAAAAAAGGGACTTTCCCTTTCACGCTTGTCGGCCGGGGACGAGGACGAGCTGTTGGATGATGATGATGTTATTTCTTTAACATCATCTGATCCGGCAGCTAGTGCTCGGTTGGGTCCTACCCAAGAAGAGCAAGAGATGTCAGAGGGTGAAGAAGCTGAGGCTGAGCCTTCTCTAATCTCTTGCCCTGCGTACAACGAGCTGTTAGAGGTTATGGACCGCGCCACGGCGAGGCTTGACTTACTGTGGAAACGGACTAGAAAGGTAGTGCCGCGGGGTCGTCTCGACGAACGTTATCTTTCCGACCATAGCCTTCCAGCTCAGGTGAGTCTTCCATTTCTTCCTGATCTCCATACAGAGATCGAGAAGGTATGGAAAAAGCTGTATTCTTCACACATCCATAATTTTCCTCATTCTAATTATGCTAATATTGAGGGGATGCGTGAATACGGCTATGAGAAGATGGCCCCTGTGGAAGAGACGCTGGCTAGCTATCTCTCTATGGGTGAAACATCTTCTCTTAAAACTCCCTCCTTGCCATCCATACCCCTCCAAGTAACATCTCGTTTGAATGGCAAGGCGTACGCAGCAGATCAGGCTGTGGGTCCGTTGAACACGATGGCTGTGCTTCAAGCCTACCAGGCTGATCTGCTGAAAGATCTGGACAAAGGTCAGGGTCTTTTCCCTGATGAGGTGTCTGAGCTGCGCCGCACCACGGATCTTGCTCTCCGTGCCACTAAGCAGGCCGCCACTGCCATGGGCAGGTCTATGTGGGCCATGGTGGTTACGGAGAGACATCTGTGGGTGAACTTGGCTGACCTCGGGAAGAAAGAGAGGGGCTTTCTTCTCGATGTGCCGGTCTCGCCCTCTGAGCTTTTCGGGGCCTCCGTCGAGACGGTGGTCAAGCTCAGCTGCCTTCAAAACCTTTATTCCTCGAAGGTCCAGATCTGAGCCTGAACAACACTCTCGCCTGGACCAGAGTAAAAAATAAACATCTACTCACTTTCCTCAGGGGTTTTTCCACCTACCCTTTCTTCCTCTTCTCAATTCCCCCGCAGCTACCACTTCACTGAGGTTAGGTGGCATCTCCCTGTGCGCTTCCTACCGGACCTATGATGTTTTAGGTTAGCTTTTATGGTTATAAAGCTACCTTTACTGATGGTCTGGACATGGATCTTACCTTCTCACGACTTTCTGAGTCATGCGCGGGAACCACGGATGGGTGAGTACGATCTTTTATTATGTGTCTAGTCTCCTTTTGCTGTATATTTCGGACCTGTCTCTTGTGTTTTCTGTCTGTTAGGTAGGTCCTCTTCGAGCACCCCCCCTCTGGTCTTCTGACTATGGTTGTGGCTGTTGTGGTTTCCCCTCCTGTCTGTCAAAGAATTACTCTTGAGTCTTGGGTTTTGATGCCAAAAGATAGACAACGAGATACAAATTTTAGACGTCTTCAGACATAATATATACATTTTTAAGCACGTGCAATCTTATTTATTCATCTATTATGATAAATCATTAAACAATAAATGTATATCCTATTTTTATTGGTCTCTTGCTACAATAATCTTCAAAGGCCATATCTTGTAGCCATTTAGAACAAAATTCTTATAAGTCACTTATTATTTAGAGCTCGGCATTCATTTACTCCTCTCCAGCGAGGCAACAACTACGCTCTCTCTCTGTGAAACACAGGGGGGCCCGCAGTCACCGCTCACAAGATGCAGAGTCTATCACACATCAATCATGCTCATACAACCACACACATACATTTAAATAGACTACACTCTTCCTGAGTGACCTGTCAGTTCTACTCGCTCTTTTACTGAAACTTTCCTCAACACAGTAAAAAAGCAGCACTCTGCAGGCTTTTTGCCTACTCACGCGGCCCTCTGTAACTTCCTAACGCCAACAGAGCGGTATCCATAGGACTTAATAAATAACCTTACAAGTTTGCACTCTGTCTTCACTTGATAACCTTGGCTCAAGGAAAGGCAACCCTTGCAGTGCCTACCCTTGTAGGACTTTTGCCTACCCTTGTAGGATTTTCCTAATAGCGCTTCTCTTTTAACACTTTTAATCTAATTCTACTTAAATAGGAAAATCTGAATTCACTGTTCCCCTCAAGTCCAACTCAACAGAAAATACAGATCAATGCATGCATTTAGTGCTTTTGGAATCAAAACCCATTTTCCTTTTATTTTAAATCTTTATCCCATTCATTTTAGTTCTTTAAATTTGGAGTGTCTAAACTTAAACTTTTAAGTGTCTTGACCACCACGGGCAGCCTCTAGCCAAACAACACAAACTGATTATGTAAGCAAATACTGCTTACCTTTATTTGTGGCCACTCAGTTTGTGTTGCTCATCAAGTCAGCCCAAAGTGGTCTTCTCTTGCTCCTTTCCAATCCTGTTCGTGACGCCAATTATGTTGTGGTTTCCCCTCCTGTCTGTCAAAGAATTACTCTTGAGTCTTGGGTTTTGATGCCAAAAGATAGACTTTATTGCCGAAACAATCAAGCCGAGTTGTCTATAGAGAACTGATCTTTACTTGGTTGAGGACAGCTTTTTATACTGGTCTTCTCACGTAAGTATGTCAACCTAAATTATTGGGGGGTCCCCTAAGTAAACACTATGAGGGAGACAGATGTTTTCTATAGCAGGATTTTACTAGTAACTCTCCAAATAAGGGCATACTGTGCTCATACCATGGCTTCACCCGTGGGCCCCTAACCATAACAGTATGTGCTTGTCCAGCAAAATATAGGGTAGAACAGCAAGATTATAATAGTAAAATAATTTGGACACAATTCTTTTATATTTTAGTTAATACAATCTTCCTCATGGCCTGCTTGTTCTTGGATCTGCCTTCATCATGGAGACATCATGGCCACTTTTGGCTTTCAGGTCCTCACTACAGCACTACAGCACTACAACTACAACCTCCAGGTAAGCTCTTCAGAAGTTTTTTCTTCGCAGGAGGTTCCTGGTCACCCCTGACTGGACATGTATGCCTTAGAGGCCACCTAACTAAGCCACTCCATCTGCATCCTGCCCTGAGGGGCTTCCTTTTTCAGGGTATCCACCCAATCATCTTACAGACCTATCCTCATACCATCTTGGTAATTTAGTGAGTCGCCCCTCTGAGGAGTGGGCTTGACCACGCTATTTTTACCATCGTATGAGTGGAAGGTGTTTCTGCGGGAACCCTTCTCAGTGCTCTGAGGAGCATTGGCTACGGTCTAGGCCTTGTTCGTGAGGTTCTGCAGGCCTTGCTAGAACGGGGCCTACGCTTTCTATCGAGATAGTAAGCACAGGTCTGCTTGGGTTGGTAGTGGCTCTTGCCCCCTCAAGAGAATACCCACAACACAGCCCGAGGGCTGGGGACGCCGCTGCTCTGTATGCAGCCATACAGTGTTGATGGATTCGTCTCTGCTGTGATATCTGATATCCTGTGATCAGATCACATCTAAGGCCTCTTTGACAGGGCATGACGATGCTCCCCTCGCTGCGGGAGCATTTTTCTAGAGCTTGTCACCCATGGGCGGATCGGGTATTCCTCCTGTTTCTCAGGAGTTTGAAGCCTGTCCCAACGCACTAACCTCTCACGACTGGTTAAGTGTATCAGCTCCATGGCAGTATTATCAGACAGCTAGCTGCGGCTAACTGTCTGTTTGGAGTAGCGATGCTCCCCTCACCTTGAGGGTCTGCTCTGAGCATTGCCCCAATTGGGCAACTGAGGTTCGCCCTTACTGCCTTCCCCTTGGAGCCTTGTTTGGAATGCCTGCAGAGCTCCCCTCATTCTGAGGGTCATCTACTAGCAC
This sequence comes from Cirrhinus mrigala, assembly GCA_036247105.1. NCBI lineage: Eukaryota > Metazoa > Chordata > Actinopteri > Cypriniformes > Cyprinidae > Cirrhinus > Cirrhinus mrigala. Next base: position 2,306,726 of record CM070010.1, read on the forward strand.
ACCATTTCCAAACAGTATTTCTAAAATCCATTTTTATGGCAAGGCCCACACAAACCCTTGGGCGCTTTCTCAAATCCATGTATATGGTAAGTGCACACGTGAACCCTGGGGCACTTTTCTAAAATCCACATTGTGGTATGGAATGCACCGGAGTTCTGCGTCCATTCTAAAATCCTTTACGGTAGGGATTCACGCGCTTATGGCCCGTACCCTTTCTTGAGTTGGTTAAAACCCCGGTCACCTTGGGTCCCACTCCTTGTGAGCATCTGCCAGGCTAAAGTAACGGTAATACTTGCGCTAGTTCATGCGCACCCTCTATAATATGGGTTCACGCTCAAACTTGTGCCCATTCTCTGAGTTGGTTGTTCCCGGACACCTTGGATACCACTCTACTTGCACATCCTGAGCAGGTTGTTGCTACCTATGTTCTGTAGGACGGTTTCTGAGGGAACCTATCCAGTCACTGTGTCTCAGGGGCAACTACCTTAACCTTAAGGCAGTTGGTACTTAGTACTCGCCTCTATGATGGCATGCACTCCCCTCAGCATGGCAACGTGGTTATAACCGTTCCCCATATCGACCTCTAAAGGACGCAGTTTGCGTTCCTCGAAAGGGAACATCTCAGGTTATGTATGTAACCTTGGTTCCCTGAGAAGGGAACGAGACACTGCGTCCTCTAGTCTCGTCGCCATGCTTCGGACGTAAGCTTCAGACGAAGAAGCGAATGTTGTGTTCTACCGGTCTCCTTTTATACTGTGGTCGCGCCGGAAGTGACATCATAAGCTGTCGCCAGCCAACTCTGATGATGTTTTTGTATGTAGACTTCAGACACAGGTCACGGAGATGGCCCCCATAGTGTCTCGTTCCCTTCTCAGGGAACCAAGGTTACATACGTAACCTGAGACGTTTTCATACATTTACAGTAGGAATTTTACAAAATATGTTCATGGAACATGATCTTTACTTAATTTCCTAATGATTTTTGCCATAAAAGAAAAATCAATAATTTTGACCCATACCATGTATTTTTGGCTATTGCTACAAATAAACCCTAGCGACTTAAGACTGGTTTTGTGGTCCAGGGTCACATATTTATTTTTAATGTTTAGGATTGCTGGCAGGTAATTAGTGATGGGCTAACATCAATGTTAACGGTTAAGTGCTAACATTAGCTAAAAACTCTCACACACCCTTTAGGCTGCATTTATTTGATCAAAAAAGGTAATATTGTGAAATATTATTACACTATGAAATAAGTATCTTTTATTTTAATATACTTTAAAATGTAATTTATTCCTGTAAATTTAGCATCATTACTCCAGTCTTCAGTGAGACATGATCCCTCTGAAATCATTCTAATCACAGACATGTATAGCATATACTTACCCATGACTATATTAAGTTAATTTGCTGCTAAATTGTTATTGGTGCTCAGTTATCAATAATGGTTAAAAAAAAAAAAAACTCATATTGTTGCCTCATATATACTGGAAACATTGTTTTAAGATTCTTTGATGAATAGAAAGATCAAAAGAACATGCTTTATTTGAAATAGATTTTTTTTTTTTTTGCAAAATGTTTTTACTTTTATCAATTTAATGCCTATTACTAAATAAAAACATTAATTGCTTAATGTTAATTGCATTAATTGCACCAAACATTTGAATAGTTGTATATCATGGTTTCTGCATATATTATGAGTACAACTGTTATTTAACAGTGATAATATTCAAAAATGCATCTTGAACAGCAAATCAGCATATTAGAATGATTTCTGAAGGATCATGTGACACTGAAGACTGGAGTAATGATGCTGACAATTCAGCTTTGATCAAAGCAAAAAATGATATTTTAAAGTATATTAAAATAGAAAATCATTATTTTATGATCAAATAAATGCTAGCTTGAGGAGCATAAAAGACTTCTTTAAAAAATATTAAAAATAGTAACGTGTCCAAACTTTTGACCAGCCCAGTCCCCTTGAATAAGCAGGTAAAACATTTCAGGCGCTTCCTGAATGATAGAAACAGAGAAGGGCACTGAGGAAGCAGACATGTATTACATTATATTGTTTGGTATGGTTTTTTATTTATAAAATCTTTGTTAAAAGATGCTTTTATTTCTGTTAACGATATGTTCCATGTTAATTCAGTAAATGAATTGAGAAATTGTGCAGCAACACTATATAACAATCTGATTCAATTTGAGGTACCACCCAGGAGCTGAGGCTGTCAAATAGTAAGGTGAGTCCCTATTTTTGTTGTCATTTTTTTTTTTTTTTTTAGTGTTCAGCGGAGTTTGAGTTATTCACTAATTCATCACTAATAAGTAATGTGCACTAATTAATCTGGCTCTTACAGGATTACTCCACTTCCAGAATGAAAATTTCCTGATAATGTACTCACCCCCATTTCATCCAAGATGTTCATGTCTTTCTTTTTTCAGTTGAAAAGAAATTAAGTTTTTTGAGGAAAACATTCCAGGATTTTTCTCCATATAGTAGATTTCAGTGGGGATAAACGGTTTGAAGGTTAAAATTGCAGTTTCAATGCAGCTTCAACGGGCTCTACATGATCCCAGCTGAGGAATAAGTGTCTTATAACACTAGTGGACTTGGTGATTGTGAAGATTATCAGACAAGAAGCTTTAAATTGTTTTTTTGTTTGTAATATAATTGCAACTCTAATAATAAAATGACTAGTCTGTGAAGGTTTCCACTGAGTACATTATCCTGACATGCAAGTGCTGTTAAATATCATACTGTTCTGTATGGTTTAATAGAGATCAAGATCTGCCCTTATTGAGATATTTTACACCTTTCTGGAGTTTTATTTTTTAGGTTTTGCTGTATTTAAGAATATATTTTTGCGGTATAAGTACCAAAAACCATCTCAATATATTTCTACAGCTCCTCTCTCTGTTTAGACCAGGTTGATTTTGGCCTGTCTAGTTAATATTCATGAGCCTCTCTTCTCATTGGCCTGTTGTTTTCTGAGTGACACACAGCCAGTCCAACCACAGGTAACTAGGGTCGTGTATGCTGTAGCCTGCTGTGGCTTGGTGATACTCACAAGTAAGGTTAATAGAAACACCAGTAATGATGGTCACTGCTGAGGAAAATGTTGTTCAGCCATACATGTTTGAGCTGAACTCAGACCCTGAATCATCAACGGCAGGAGACAACCAGCCACCTCCTCAAACACGCTTACAACACAGTGTTTCAGAAAGGTAATTAATGAGTTTTTTTCTAAACACAGAATGCAGTAAGCTACGTAACTATTGCTTTCCTACTGATACAGTAAGTTGACGTGCCACTGGTCTCTTATATTAATGTTGTTCAGAAGCCTGTTCAATGATGTAGTTTCCTGACATCCATCAACTGAACAGCGTTTTCTTGACATGTTTCTGTGTTGCTGTTTCTCAGCAATGGTGTGGACGTGATGTTGTCTGGGGGTTTGGCAAAAGGAGGGTGGGACGGTGGCGGTGCTCGAGGTGGAGACTGAAGGCAGTGACTGTGTAGTCTGAACATCACATTTTTACAGAAGTCACATCCAGGAAATTTGAGTTTTGACAATATGGGACCCTTAACTGTTCCCTCCTGGTAGTGTGACGGTGTTATGGATGAATCATGAGACGGTGGATCCATTTGCAACAGTTTTATTTTCTCAGACAAAGTTAACAGGCAAGGGTCGACAACAGCAGACTGGTGTGGTGAAGGCAAATCCAGAAGAATAGTAATAGTCCAAGCAAAGGGTCGGGGCCGGCGGCAGACAAAGGGAATAATCCGTGGGAATAGCGAGGGTCGATAGAAGGCAGGCGGCAAAGGTTCACACACAACGTTAACAGTCCGGTTGGCAACAGGTAAGCAGTCCGAGAAATAAACGCTCAGGATTGACAGCATAACTAATCAAAACTTCGCGACGAGCGAGCCGGCGAGGCGCGCTAAAATGGCCGACAAGGGGAAGTGAACCGGGAGACCCGGAACCGGAAGTGGGGAGCCCCAGGCACGGGATAATGGGAAATGCAGTCTTAGAACTCCGGCGAGGGTTCCCGCTGGTGCGGGATAGGAGGAGCCACAGAGACCGCGTTCGTGACAGAGCCCCCCCCCTGCGAGTGCCTCCTGGCACGAGGAGGCGGCCGACGCCGGGGTCTACCCCTTCCACGGGGCCCTGGTCGATCTGGGTGCGATGAGTGGAAATCAGAAGTGAGAGAGGGATCCAAGATATCCTCAGCGGGCACCCAGGACCTCTCCTCGGGGCCATAGCCCTCCCAGTCGACCAGGTACTGGAGATGACCGCTCCGGCGTCGGGAGTCCAGGATTGCGTTGACTCGGTAGGCCTCCTCGCCGTCGATGATCAGGGGGGGTGGTCCCTGTGGTGCGGTCTCGTCTAGGATCTCCTCCCCTCCTGGGCGACCAGCGGGCTTCAACAGAGAGACATGGAATGTGGGTGAGATACGGTATTCTGAGGGTAAATCGAGTCTGAATGACACTGGTGTAATCTGACGAGTGATTTGAAATGGACCCACGTACCTGGGGCTAAGCTTTCTGCAGGGCAGTCGTAGGCGCAGGTCCCGGGTTGAGAGCCAGACCCATTGTCCGGGCTCGTAGGGGGGATTGGGTCGGCGTCTGCGGTCAGCCTGGGTTTGGGTGCGTCGGACGGCCCTCTGAAGGTGGACATGGGCCCGGTTCCACGTCTCCTCGCTTTGCTGGAACCAGGAGTTGACCGCTGGTAAGTCAGAAGGTTCTCCGGACCAGGGGAACAAGGGGGGTTGGTAGCCTAAAATACATTGGAACGGAGTAAGATTAGTGGAGGGCTTGCGGAGAGAATTCTGGGCGTACTCTGCCCAGAGGAGAAAACGACTCCAGTCCTCCTGATGGTCTTGACAGTAAGAGCGCAGGAAGCGGGTCAACTCCTGGTTCAGTCTTTCCACTTGTCCATTGGCTTCTGGGTGGTATCCTGATGTAAGGCTGATGTTGACGCCAAGTAGACGAAAGAAGCTGGACCATAGGCGGGAGGTGAACTGTGGGCCACGATCCGATACAATATCCTCCGGTAGCCCGTAGAACCTAAACACTGAGTTGCACAGTGCCTCTGCAGTCTCCATGGCGGTGGGTAGTTTGGGGAGAGGGATGAAACGGCAACCCTTGGAGAATCTATCAACCACTGATAGTATAGTGGTGTGACCGTGGGAGGAGGGAAGGTCAGTGACGAAATCCACCGCAATGTGGGACCAAGGACGCTTAGGTACTGGCAGAGGCTGCAGCAGGCCAGCAGGTAGCTGCCGGGGGGTCTTGGAGGTGTTGCAAACGGAACAGCTCTTGACGAAGGCAATCGTGTCGGAACGTAGAGAGGACCACCAAAATCGATTGTGCAGGAGCTGGATGGTGGCCTCGATACCGGGGTGACCCGAACTAGGGGTGGCGTGGACCTCGGAGAGGACACGGGTGCGGAGGTTTAGGGGTACATAGGTGAGATGAGTTGGGCAGTCAGCTGGAGGGGGGTCCTGGGCGTGGCCCTCCGTGATTTCCGTCATAATATCCCAGGTGACAGGAGCCACGATAACAGATGCGGGTAGGATGGTCTCTGGTGGCTGGAGGGTGTGATCAGGCTTGTGTACACGGGAGAGAGCGTCGGCCTTTGTGTTCTGAGAGCCCGGGCGGTAGGTTATTTCGAAGTTGAATCGGGTGAAGAAAAGTGACCACCTGGCCTGGCGATGACTGAGTACCTTTGCTTAACGAAGATATTCCAGCTTCTTGTGCTCGGTGAGGATTATGAATGGATGTTGTGCTCCCTCGAGCCAGTGCCGCCACTCTTGAAGCGCGAGCTTGAACACTAACAGCTCCCGGTTACCCACATCGTAGTTTCTCTCGGCCGGGCTGAGCTTATGCGAGAAGAATGCGCAGGGGTAGGTCTTGGGAGGCTGACCCTGTCGCTGCGAGAGAACGGCCCCTACCCCCGTGCAGGAGGCATCTACCTCTACCAGGAAGGGTAGTCGGGGATCTGGATGCCGAAGTATGGGTGCCGTAGTGAATCTCTGCCGAAGATCATGGAAGGCTTGTACGGCGATGGGTGACCAGGTGAGCCGGACGTCGCCCTTCTTAATCATAGATGTGAGTGGGGCGGCGACTGTACTGAAGTTGCGGATGAACCTGCGGTAGAAATTAGAAAACCCCAGGAAACGTTGAAGCTCCTTGAGGGTCTTGGGACGGGGCCAGTCACGCACAGCGTTCACCTTGGTGTCGTCCATGGCAACGCCCTCGGGGCTGATGATATACCCCAGGAAGGCGATGGTCTCTTGATGAAATTGGCACTTCTCCTGCTTGGCGTATAGCCGATGTTCGATAAGACGCTGGAGAACAGACCTGACGTGTTGAATGTGTTCAGCATAGGAGTTGGAGAAAATAAGGATGTCGTCGATGTAAACTATGACCCAGTGGTTAAGCATGTCCCGAAAAACTTCATTGACGAAGGCTTGGAAGTAGGACGGACTGTTGGCCAGGCCGAAGGGCATAACAAGGTACTCGTAGTGACCTGAGGCCGTCTTCCACTCGTCACCTTCTCGGATGCGGATTAGGTTGTACGCGGAGCGGAGGTCCAATTTAGTGTAAATCCTTGCTGTCCATAGCTGTTCCAAGGCCGGGGAACGAGTGGGAGCGGGTACCGGTACTTGATGGTTAACTCGTTGAGTGCTCGATAGTCTATGCAGGGACGCAAGCCGCCGTCCTTTTTCTTCACGAAGAAGAATCCAGCCGAAGCAGGAGAAGTTGATGGCCGGATAAACCCCTTGGCGAGTTCCTCCTTGATGTACTTCTCCATTGCTTCGGATTCGGGCTGGGAGAGTGGGAAGATGCGTCCACGGGGCGGAACGGCCCCGGGTACCAGGTCGATGGCACAGTCTCCTGGTCGATGAGGTGGTAATTCTGTAGCCTTGATGGTGCTGAAGGCCTCCAGCAGATCCTGGTACTCAGTAGGTATGGTACTGCTGAGAGGGGTTGTCGTGGGTCTGGGGATTACCTCGGGCACGGTGTGGAAACAGTGCTGTTGGCAGTAGGGTGACCAACGAGTTATGATACCTCCCGCCCAGGAGATGGTGGGTTCATGTCGGTTCAGCCAAGGGTAGCCCAGGATGAGTGGTGATTGAGGCGATGAGATGATAAAGAACCGGATGGTTTCTTGATGGCGGGGTTCGATGCGGAGAGTGAGGTCGTTGGTGGTGTGGTCGATGCGGCCTGATCCTAATGGCCGCCCGTCGAGGGCTGCCACTGCCACGGGAGAAGCACAAGAGAGGATGGGCAAATGGTTAGTGGCTACAAAGTCTCTGTCAATGAAGTTGCCGGTGGCGCCGGAATCAACCAAAGCTGTGGTCTTAATCGTAACCCCCTCCGCACAAAGCAGCACTGGAATTTCACATCGATTCAAACAGGACTTATTGGCACTCACCGAGGTTGGGGTTCGCGGAGGTCGAGTAGGACAGGTGGCCCTGATGTGTCCTGCTAAACCACAGTATATGCAGAGGTTGTTTCGGAGCCGTCTCTCCCTCTCCTCGACGGTAAGTCTGGTCGCGCCCAGCTGCATGGGCTCCGGGGTCGTATCGGCTGAGGGTTGCTGCACGGACATGGTGATCGAAGGTCGGTTGGGCTTACGGGAGCGCATCACATTGTCGATTCGGATGGACAGATCTATATACTGACTCAGCGTGAGACCCTCGTCCCGGCATGCTAGCTCCACCTGCAGGTCCTGATTTAACCCCCTGTGGTAGTGGAGCTTGAGGGGTCCATCGTTCCATCCACTCTGAGCCGCGAGCGTACGGAACTCCAGGGCGTAGTCAGCCGCGGGACGACGGCCCTGTCTCAATGCGACGATCTGCTCACCCGCCTCACTGCTCTCGGGACTCGGCTGGAACACCTCCTTGAAACTCTGAAGAAAGGTTGAGAACGTAGGATAGGTGGACTGCCCCAGGTTCCAGACTGCGGTGGCCCAGTCCAGCGCCCTCCCAGTGAGGAGAGAGCACACAAAAGCAATCTTGCTCTCATCCGTGGCGTATAAATGCGGCTGTTGGTTGACGAACAGCGTGCATTGTAAAAGAAACCCCTTACACTTAGCGGCCGCTGGTGCTGTGTCAGAAGCGAGGCTTGAGCGGAAACTTCTGTAGCAATCTGACTCACTGTCGCTGGATCCGAAGTTGGCGAAGTTTTCTGTGCGAGCCGGCGAGGCGTGCTAAAATGGCCGACAAGGGGAAGTGAACCGGGAGACCCGGAACCGGAAGTGGGGAGCCCCAGGCACGGGATTATGGGAAATGCAGTCTTAGAACTCCGGCGAGGGTTCCCGCTGGTGCGGGATAGGAGGAGCCACAGAGACCGCGTTCGTGACAGGTAGAATGACCTGCCCAATTGATCCGGGCAGATGATTTCTTCACCATCTTCAAGAAACAGCTAAAAACACTTCTCTTCCATCTTTACTTGACCCTCTAACTCTAGCACTCTCTATTCTAATTCTATTCTTTACAAAAAAATTACTCTATTCATGTTCTAACGGCTTGTTTTCTTAAAAAAAAAAAAAAAAAAAGCTAAGACTAGCTTCTCTATTCTTTTTGCATTCTATTTATTTGTTTGCTTTCTATTTATTATATTATTAAAAAGGGCCTCTAACACTAGCTTGCTCTATTCTTTTTCTGTTGTCTTTATTTTATTTATTCTATAATTAAAAAAACCTTGCCACATGTACTGTGATAGGCTAACTGAGACTTGTCATAGCACTTCCGTATCATTGCTCTTTTGATGATTTTAATTGCTGCCATTGTCCTCTTTTCTAAGTCGCTTTGGATAACAGCATCTGCTAAATAAATAATGATAAACGTAAATGTCTGCTACTAGTTAAACAGCAGCTCTACTTTCATCATTCACTTAGGTCAGAGGAGAACCGGTCCCCAAATGAGACTGAAAGATTTTTTTTTCTGCATTTGTGTCACCTGATATAGTTTGAGTTTCTTGTCACTGTCACCTCCTGACTTGTTTAGTTGGAGTCTAAAAGTCACGTAACTTTCAGAAATGTATTGATATAACTGCATTGACTAAAACCATTGTATGAGAACAAAGCTTAAACTGAATTAAGCTGCACTATCATCTTCTGAAGAACTGCTTTACAGCCGAATTACATCCTGCAACATCAAACTGGTATTGTACTGAATTGTATAAAGCACTAAAGAAATGAAGGTGACTTGACTTGTCTTATTTTGTGGTATACTGTCATTTGTGTTTTTCTCTCTGTGATTTCCTCTTTGGCTCCTCCCATCTCTTTGACAGAAAGCTGATCAAAGAAGATAAGAAACATTATCCAGAGTGCTGTCTGTGTCCTGCTGTCCTGTTGAAACTGTTGTGTATTCTTATGGTTGAGTTTATTTATTTATTTTTGGCATTGCTCTTTAATCTGAAGTAATGTCAATTAATCTACTGTAATAGTGACACCAACGTGTAACTTCTAATATTCCAAGTTAGGGCTTTTTTGTTCCTTCATTTACAAGTTGTTAATATTTTCAACATAAATGATAAATTTGAATATGTTTGTTTTTACCATTTATGAAAACTGTAGGAAGGTGGCTGCCTTTTTAGTTGTGTTTTCACTGTCTACTCCTGTTTTGTGGCCAGTTATGGAGTTAAAGTTTTGTTTTGTTGTTAATTTGTTTTGTCTGATCAGTTTAGTTAAGATTTTACTCCTCAGACCAGTGCTTTATATTCCTTTATATTGCTGCATCCTGTAGAAACTTCTTCACACAGATATACAGAGACACTGAAAAGTTTAAACAATAAAACCCAAAAACTCCTTCTGCTTGACATACTTGAATTTGTCCAGTGAGCAGTTTGGATCCTCCAGTTTTTCAGAGAGCAGTTTGACTCCTGAATCCCCTGGATGATTGTAGCTCAGATCCAGCTCTCTCAGGTGTGAGGGGTTTGGACTTAGGGCTGAAGACACATAACCACAGCCTTCCTCTGTCACCATACAGCCAGATAACCTACAAAAACATACAACAACAGTCCACATCACATTAGTGTGTTTATTGTTCCTTTTAATATTGAACTGATTGTGACCAGTAAAAACAACTGGTCACAAAAAAGATCATTTTGTGCTCATTTAGCATTATCAGGAAGAAACAAATATTTCCCCAAATCATTGGACATTATATATCTTGCATTTAAATACAAAAGTAAAGTATTAGATCTCTCACACAAACAATAGTGGCACTATACTATTCCTAAAAACTTATGTCAACAACGTAGTAAAAGAAAGAATATAAAAATAAGATTTAAAAACAAAACTTCTTGTTCTAAAATTAAATAAGAAGCTGCTTGCAGATTCCCACAGTCACACTTGTAAACACAACACTGAAATCCACACTTGAAGATTTTAATCCTGATTTTCCTCCCTAAGCAATCAGGGAGGAATAGCCAGATTCAAGGCTTGTCGCAAATAACTTTTTGTCCAAAAAAATCCTCAATTGTGTGGTGTCATTATGATTAATTCACTGCTCCTGATCATGTCAGAGCAAACATATTTGATATTTATGACTCTTGATCATGCTGCCTCTGATGTGATACCTGTCATAGTTCCCCAGATCTCAATCCAATCAAGCATCTGTGGGATTGTAACGTGGAGAGGGAGACGAGAGGCGAGGGGATCCATACGCAAGCTTTTATTTACTGGACGAGACAAATACATGGTCAAGCAGGCAGGGTCAGAACAACAACAAACAGGTATGTAGGGACGAGGCGCAAGAGTAGTCCGTGAAGTAGGCATGGGGGGATCAGCAGCGTACATAATCCATAACGCGAGGCAGAGGGGTATTCCATACAATGAGCAAGAAGTCCAAGAGGCAGGCGGCGAGACAGACGAAACGAGGTGGCCAGGCGAGAATGCTAAACTGAGAATGCCCCCCAAAGAGCGGCTTCCAGACGCTCCACCCGACCAACAGTCCAGGGGAGCAGTGGGGTGGGGGCGAGACAGGGCGAGGGTTGGAGGACCAGGTCCATGCGGAGGACCCGGTGACTGAGGCAGGACCGGCAGGGCAGGAACCCTCCAGGGCAGAGCAGGAGGCGGAGCAGGAGCCGAAGGAGCCCTCCAGGGCGGAGCAGGAGGCGCCGCAGGAGACTGGACTGGGACCTGGGGAGAGCAGGAACAGAGGAGGCAGACAGAACAAGGAGAGAAGTAGAGAGTTCATAGGTGAACGCCGCCTCCTTAGGAGGTTTTACAGCAACCGCTGACACCTCTGGAGGCATTGGCGCAGCTTCTCCGACAGGAGAGGCCTCTGAAGCAGATTTGTAGACAGATGAGACCTCTGAAGCAGATTTGTTGACAGATGAGACCTCTGGAGCAGACTTGTGATCAGATGAGACCTCTGGTGCAGACTTGTGATCAGATGAGACCTCTGGTGCAGACTTGTGATCAGATGAGACCTCTGAAGCAGATTTGTGATCAGACGAGACCTCTGGAGCAGACTTGTGATCAGACGAGACCTCTGAAGCAGATTTGAGCTCCGGTGCAGCCGCCATTTCACGAGCGGGTTGCACGGCCGGCGTTACCGCGATGTCGCGTTGCTCCTCCGCGACACTGACGGTAAACGCTGAGCCCACACACCGCAAAGCATAATCCAATAAAGCGGCAAGTGATGAACGCGGACCCTCGCATCTCAGCCTCACCCTTAACGGCTGATTTATGCCATCACAGAAAATTTCAATGATAATACGGGAGGGTAGAATAGTTTGCAATGGCCAGAAATTCACGGATATATTGTTGCTTGAGTCTAAACAAAATCCAGGTTGTGTCCATACCTGTCGATTGTCCGTGGTGAAAGCTGCTGGATCCTGTTGTGACCGAGTATTCTGTAACATGTAGAGGGAGACGAGAGGCGAGGGGATCCATACGCCAGCTTTTATTTACTGGTTGAGACAAATACATGGTCAAGCAGGCAGGGTCAGAACAACAACAAACAGGTATGTAGGGACGAGGTGCAAGAGTGTCCGTGAAGCAGGCGTGGGTCGATCAGCGGTGAACATAATCCATTACGCGAGGCAGAGGGATAATCCGTACAACGAGCAAGAAGTCCAAGAGGCAGGCAGCGAGACAGACGAAACGATGTGGCCAGGCGAGAATGCTAAACTAAGGGAACTCAGGAACTAGGGATCTAAGGAACGACTCTGTAATGGTGCTAGCACTAGGAGAGCGCTAAACGCAACCAAGACAGTTCTCCACATTAACAACTCCACAATACTCAGTGAGTTACAGAGGGAAAGTCTCGGGCTTAAATAGGGTGCCTGATTGGCCACAGGTGCTGACGCAATCAGCGCGATGGATGATGGGAGATGTAGTCCGGGTTGTAGTGCAACAGTCTGTGTGTAATGACAGGGCGAGAGCGACATCTGGTGGTGAGCGGAACGAAGGTCACCGACCAGATTCCTGACAGGGATGTACTGAACAAACAAGTCCGATTCATGGAAGCCCCACCACACAACTCATGACTTAAAGGATCTGCTGCTAGCATCTTGGTGCCAGATGCCACAGCACACCTTCAGGTGTCTAGTGGGGTCCATGCCTCGACACTTCAGGGCTGTTTTGGCTGCAAAAGGGGGACCAACACAATATTAGGAAGGTGGTCATAATGTTTGCCTGGTCGGTGTATATGTGATGCGATCTGGGAAAATCCATGGGATGTCGTGCTGGGACATTTTCAATAAATTTGAAAAATAGGTTGAATGTCATTTTTTTTGGCCAAAATTAGGTTTTCATTCAATTATTATTATATAACATCTTATCTATCATCTCTGAAAATATCCTGGCAAAATGCACAGAGAACTGGTGATTTATTGCAGCAATCAGAAATGACTCTGTCTTTCTCTTGTGTTAAGAAAGCACTAGGAGGTGCACCACAACAGTTAACCTATCAAAATAAACCATGTAACCTATATAATAAAGGTGTATAAATGCACATTTCCCACCAGTCCTGTGTAAACTACAGCACAAAATGTTTATTCATTTATTTATTTATTTATATCGTGAGATGGCAGAGTTTTGAGTTTTAAGTATCTGCTCACTTCAAACAATTTGCTCAATCTTGGTGATGTCAGTGACCTAAACCATGTTATAATTGACTATTTCACATCCAGAGATACAGACAAATGTATGTGTGTGTGTTTTCTGTTGTACATGAATTACAGTGAATTATTGATCTTGCCTTTCATTTACATCTGGAAGTGAATTTCATCTGCACTGCATTTTTTCTACACTACATACTTGCTGTGCTAACATCATAGAGGAAACAAAAAGTGTGAGAAGGTTGAATCCATTCTTGACAAGCTCCTCTCATCATCTCCACAGGGTTCCTCCTTTGTGACCCCCCCTGTGCAGATTTTCTCTTTCTCTTTGTGTATTTTCCGCTTTATAGTTAAAGCAACTGTGATAAGTGTGTAAGCAATTAGGAAAACTGTGTTTTCTGTGTGTTATTAAATGAACAGTTATTAGTTTAAGGCAAACTGAATATACCATGTGCATTTGATGATATGACAAATTACAGAGTTTTGTTTGTTGTGTTTGGACAAATGATACATAAATGCCTGTGATTTGTGTAAAACCAATAGAAGGAGCTAAAATTTATTTATTTTTATTTTTATTTTTTATATTTTATATATTATGAAAACATTTAAGAATTTTGTGCATAGTGTTTTGAGAAAATTATTGGCATGATTTGTAATTTGTATGAAATGAATGAAAACTTGCAATCCATTTAGGACAATTACAAAGTGGTTCAGATCACTCTGTTACCTGTTTTGAGAACAGTGACCTGTGTTTGAAGAAATGTGTCAAATCAATTAAGAAAAACTGTAATATCAGTAATATCCAATGATGCACGTCTTTTGTAACATATTAGACAAACAATTAAGAATGAATGTGTACATATTTTAAATTAAAAATATTATTTGGAAATAATATATTTTTTTTTAAAACCATGTTATCAGTGGCCCAAACTCACAACGCTGGCAGAACTAAGAAATGTTAAGTTTCTTGTGTCAGTGAATACAGTGTTACACTTCATTTATATATTGTATACGTGTATAATCAAATTGTAATCATTCCACCACTTGCCTGTTGACAGTTCACAATTCTTCACATCTCAGTATATACATATATAATTCTTAAGTGGTAATACGCCCAGTGTTGAATTAGGCTAACTGAAGTGTTTTAATGCAAAAATAATAATAATAATAATAATAATAAATAAATAAATAAATAAATTTACACTGATGGCCGTTAGCTTGTTTTATTTGGCTGCATTATCCAAAGGCACATCACCTGGCAAACCATTAGAAGGCTTATTTAAAGGGAATGGTTGTGGTGAGGAGTTTTGTCAAACCATTAGAAGGCTTATTTAAAGGGAATGGTTGTGGTGAGGAGTTTTGTCAAACTATGCAGTGATACAGGGAATAGCTGTGCAAAATCAAAGATGGTGCTGTCCGTGGAGCCATAGTGTATATGTGTATTAAAACTATAGTCTCTGCTGCAATTCCACAATAAATAAATAAATAAATACATACATAAATATATAAATAAATGCATACTGTAGGATTACAAATTTAAGAATCTGTTGAAAATATGCTGATCCTATGTTCTGACACAGCATCACAATAGAAGCTAAGGTAAAGTACACTGTATTTAACATTTAAGGTAAATATGATGTTATCAGACAAATGATTCTCTCAAGCAAAGTTTGTAGCATGATGTCCCTGCCAGTTCCTGTTCTCTTATTGTAAGTCAAATGAGCCAGATTACTGAGATGTTTACCTTTTGTTTGTAATGGCTCTTGGTGCCTCTGCCCCAGTCTTTGAGTAGTTATGATGATTGGATTAGGACTGGTGTAAATGGGGCACTTGGCTATACCTGAATACTTAATTTGCATGCTTTGTTTGGGATCGTCACCCAGGTGCTTTGTCTACATTTCAGGGGACTGCCCCCTAAATGTGTATAAACTACAGTGTATCACTGCCGTAGTCAGACTTTTGATGACTGCAGCGACACGCAGCGCATTCTCAATAAAGAACTCTGCTGAAGATACCCAAGCGTCTCCTGGTCTTCGCTTCTGAGTTTCCAACAATACATACACCAGGGTCCGTATTTATCAGGCATCAAAGAATTACTCTCAAGAACACTGCTAAGAATTGACTTAAGTGTAAAAAAATTCTTGGCTCAAAACTGTGCTTAAAAGTTAGTTATCAAGCATCTCAGTCGTAATTTAAGCGAAGTGTAGGACTAAATCTTAAGTGTCAGTCTTAGAAATGATTCACGACACTTTGCCGTGCCACAGACATGATTTTGGATAATGAAATAGACATAGACCAATCACTGAATAGATTTCCTTATTTAAGAATATTCTCAGATAAGTTCACTTTGAATGGTTAAATTCCTCATAGGAGTTTATATTCAACACACATTTGACAATAATGAATTTTCAAGAGAAGACATTATGACAACGAAACAAAGCGTCAACACAACCTTCAATTTAGGGGTGTGCCGATTTACAATATAATTGTGCATCGACGATAGAGATATTGCCTGTTGCTGACGCCTTTGACAACAGCAAGACAATTATCATTTTTATTATTATTATTATCCGTCAAAAATATAGTCGCCTATCTTTACTGATGCAGTGCAGAGAGTCGCTTCAGAAACTCACTGCTGGTGAGTGTCCACAATCAGAGCTGTAAGATGTGCTGCAGACGTGTGCAGTGTAAATAAGGGGTGAGGGATTTATTCATCATACAGTGCAGACAGCTTCACTGATTGTAATGGGAGTGTTTTTTAAAGAGCATAATACTTGCGCTAGACTGAAGTCGGTTATGATGTTCTTTGGTAATGTAAATGTTCTTTGCTCTTTTTAAATTACTGAGGAAACGTAAACATTTCATTAACTGCTCGTCATCAAACATTAAAAAAACATTCCTCCTCTCCTGAAAGATTTGTCTCTGATTTGTGAAAGATTTGTGCATGTCTCTGTCTCCACAGAGCCGTCACAAGCCAGATTTGGTGAACTGTTGCTGCAAAACTCTAAACACAATTTCCTACATTTCTCAGTGCTTACACCATGTGATCATTTAGAAAGCACTAGCATTCAATATAGTTCACTCAAGTCTGCAAAGTTTGAGCTCAATTAGCACACAATTACCCAAGTGGAAACACTAGGAGTCAAAATTGATCAAACACCAATCAAAACCTTCAATGGAGATAAAAGGGCCAAAGTCAGCTTACAGTTTGGTGCATTTCTCAGATCAGAAATGAAATTCTCAAAACTACTTGTTCAACCTCCACATCATCTAGTCACTTGTGCACATCATAAAATGTTTCTAATATTTTTGAACAAGTCGTGTTTGCTTTGGTACGTTCATGCAACTGATTATGCAACTGATTTGTCTGTGGTTTCCTACATTATCAGTTCCTATTGTCATGTTGCTCAAACTGTATGACATGTATATAGTTCTCTGTGCTATAGTCTTATACCTCAAAACATCAAGTCATTAGCTCATCATATCTTGTCTTTGCAGTAAATGCTAAATTTTTGATCTAGTTGTCATAAACTGGCAAGCATATTCTACATATTTCTATTAGACTTTTTGTAAATTTGCCATGAATTGTTCAAGTGAATATTGACTCTCACTAATGTCGAGACTACAGATCAACCAATGATAACGCAGTTCTCTGAAATAGCTCAAAAGTACATCTCAACATCTCATGAACCTTCAATTGTAAACATATATACACAGAGGACAACACAAGAGTTACAAATTCTGACAGTGGACTTTCTAATTTATATTTTCACCTTTGCCCATATTTCTTTTTCTTTTCTATTTCACAGTGACTTTGTAATATATTTGTATTTGCTTTTTTTGTCAGACCACTAGTAAAAGTGTAACTGTGAATCCTATCCGGTCTTTTTCAATAAATATCCCGCATACAGTAATGTGTAATTTCAAAGAGGAAGAATAGGAGGTGAAAGAGGAAGAGGAGAAGAAGAAGGAGGAGGACGACGACAACAACGTGGAAGAGATATAGGAAGGGCAAGGGCAAGAAAACAATTTTTGTTTGTTTGCTGTTTTGTGCTGTATGCTACACTGCAATAAATTAAGGATTAAAACACTTGCAAATGCATACATTTGTTGTGTTCATCATGTCAATTTTTTTTCCAAGCAACACTTATTACCAGTTTTTGTAGTATTGTTTTGAATTGATCTCATCAGTGTGTAAAACTGTGTTGTCTTGTGTGTTTTTGAGGGTTTGTGTGTCATGTCTGAGAGCAAAGTGTTTTTTTTTTTCAGCAAGATTGAGTTGTTTACAGTGGAAAACTTTATTTTGACCTGAATATAGTACGTTTGGGGAATTGAGTTAGAAGTCACAGATTTGTGTTTAGAGTTTTGCAAAAAAGAGGCATCATTTCAAGAAATGTGTTTAAGCAATTGAGAAAAACTGTAAATAAGTGGGAGAGTAAGAGTGATTCTTGGCTTTAAGAAACTTGATAACTTGCTTTTATACTTAAGTTAGAAAATAGGAGTAAATTTCATGAATTCTCAGCACTTAAGACCAGAGATGTGGACTCGAGTCACATGACTCGAGACTCGTCTCGGACTCGAGTCGCAAATTTGAGGACTTGTGACTTGACTTGACATAATAAAGGAAGACTTGTGACTCGACTTAGACTTTGACAACAATGACTCGAGACTTGACTTGGACTTGAGCGCTGTGACTCGGAAGTCTTTATGGCTTATCTTATATTTAATTAAAAAAAAAAAAATGTATAGTCACACTGGTATGATTCACGCAGCTTTTGGCACTGAGCCAAAGACACTAAGCGAGCGCTTCTTAGTGTTTTCATCCACATAATCTTCCAGAAGAAATAGATGAAAGCGTGCTGTATATCCGACAGGTTACTACATCGCACATAGAGCTCCTAAACCAAGCCATCAACTGTGATCATTATGAACTTGTTTAACACACAAAATACATTTACCTACATATATTTGTTTATCTGCATGGCTACAGTTTTACCGTGAATAATTTTGCATGCCTCATTTCTTAAACCATGAACGGTGTGATGCCAGACATGTTTGGTTTGGCTACTTGTGGCCAAGAGACATTTAACTTGTAAACTTGAAATATTAACTCATCCCATAAAATCATTACAATAATAAAATTTTATTTTGAATAATGAAAAACAAAGACTATAATAGATTATAACTGATATTGCACACGATCGTCTCCGTGACAGCATGAAATCTGAATAATTTGTTGAAGGAATAGCCTGTATAAGAACATAAAATAATATAGAACTATAATAAAACACATCCCATCCAATCTTTTAAATCCATTCACGGATGGTTTCTTATTTTTTGTTTAACATTTGTATATATTATAACCAGTGGTGTAGTGGTGCCTGAAGTGGGTACGCTTCATTTATTCCCCAACTCTTCGCAATCTCTGATAAAATCGGTCGGGTTTTCCCTGTATTAGAGCCATTTAAACTTACCATTTGAACGCATTCGTTTACTGGATCCTTGGACTGAAAAGTTTACAGGGGTTTACCGGTTTCAGAAATTTCTGCATCTTTTTATTTATAAGGTATTGTTTTCGTTATAATGTACTGATTCAAATCAGTAATCAATAAAGAAGATAAAGAAGTGTATACGCCGTATACTGTACTTGCGTATACCCTCCACTACACCACTGATTATAATTATTCTTATATATTTACTTTTCCGCTTCATTTCATGTATCTCTTTGCTCAGTAATTAACGTTCTGTATCAACGTATCAGTTTAGGACTTACAAATATTTTGTAAATATTATAAATTATACCCGTCAATCATTTCAATAAAGCTATGTTCTGTAGACCTAATGGTACCTCAGTAGGTGGCGATAAATGAGCGTCTGTACTACGTATTAGCAAGTTATTAAATAATTGACTCAGTTGATTCATTAAAATCACTGATTCATTAACAAATGAAACAGGGGACTTAAATTATTCATTCACATAGGCCTATATGTCTTTACAAACAATGAAACCTATATGTCAATGAGGCCTATATGTCATTCCTCAATGAAACACCACAAATGATTATATCTTTATATTATACTTACTATAGACTATTATTGATATTAAATTTACTGTAGTAATTAATACAGAGACACTAATTTGGGCAAATAGCACTAATGACTTGTTTACGACATGATGCTTAAAGCGGAGGACTTGCGACTCGACTTGGATTTGCCCGCCTTGACTCGGGACTTGACTTGGGACTTGTCCGTCTTGACTCGGGACTTGACTCGAGACTTGAATGTAAAGACTCGAGACTTACTTGTGACTTGCAAAACAATGACTTGGTCCCACCTCTGCTTAAGACTAAAATGTCACTTTGAGAAGCTTGATAAATATGGGCCCAGAACTGGCCCAATCTGAGCAACACTGATCCAACACCTTGTTCTGGACCACATATCGTGGAATAATAGCATTTGGGCAGTCCGGTCCTGTATGCCAGAACTGGGCCTCAAGTGAGCCTTAGCATTGCCACATGTAAGCCAACCAAATAAACCAAAAAATAAATAAATAAACCTAATGTGGGCCACAGTTGATTCTTATTCTAACCCTGGTCTTCCCCACATTCTTCATGTGGCCCACATGCTGCATGGAATGATGGCATTTTGGCAGTGCTCCACAAACAGGCCACTGCACAGCCACATTTTAGCTGATAATAAACTAAATAAACCATAAATATACATTATCTGGGCCACAGTAAGCCTTAAGTGAGTTATGCATCAGCAATACTCAACATATTGTGAAGGGAAATTTAAAATAGTCCTCCCTAAATGTTCAATTAAGCTGATCCACAAATGTGACCTACTTGGTAAAATCAAAAACAGTTCTTTACAAGTTTGAACCTAAATGCTTCTCACTCAGACTCTACCGACACAGTAAGTCTGTGAGAGCTATCATTATACAGGGCTCCAGACAAAAAAAAAAAAAAATCGAGTAAGGAGTCATTGGCTCCTATAAGAATAAACGTGTTTTATTTTTATTTTATTATTATTATTATTATTTTTACATTTGAATATTTCAGTCATACTGTCATGTTTATGTCTAACCTGTTCTTAACTTTATTAACATTTTTGTCCATCTTGTAGATGATCTGGGAAATAAGGTTCACTTAAAGTGGAAACTAAACGTCTTTTCCAACTTGATATATACAATCAGAATTGTTTATTACACAGAATCTGTATCATGGACCAGTGTAGTTTGTGTTCCTCCTGTAAATATAAATGTTTATCCAATCCTATAAATGTTGTCAAATGTCTTTCACACATCCAGTCAGTTTTTCTTCATTAGCAACAAGCAATTTTATGGTGTCACACCCCTGTGGACTGTTTTGTTGGTCTCGCCCTTCTGTGCCCTTATTTGGTCTTTCCTGTTCCGTTTTTTGTTAAGTCGTTATTGGTTAATTATCTTCACCTGTCTTTGTCTCGTTTGCTACCCTTTTTAAGTTTGATTCAGTCCTTTGGTCCCTGTCTGAGTGTGTTCCCGTTCTGTTCCTGTCCTGTACCCTTGTTTGGATTTATTCATTAAAGCCTGTTTGTTATATATTTCCTCATCCTTGGCTCCTTTCTACACACAGCGTGCCATATGGGAGGTGATGAATTTTATCTTTAGCTTGCATTCTTGCATTTTTATCATGTAGACAACAAGTTCAGTAAAAATGTTAATATGCAATAGTGCATTAATATAGCTGAAGAGACCAAAGCGTGATTTCCATGTCACTTGTCTAGACGCCGTTACAGTGAATTCAACTGTGCTCAAATGATGAGATGGTATGGTGTGATACGACAATGACTTGGTTTATTCACAAAAGAAAGAAGGTAATAAACAAGAAGTAATTAGTACACTGGTGTTATTCACAATATGAACTTATAAGCATCAACTGAAACCTTACATCTGATGGTGTCTTCCACAGTTACATGAGCTCATTACATTTATACAGTCTTTTGTGACAGTCTTTCACCAGCAAGTGTCACTATATTGAAATTAATAATGTCTCATACAGTAGCAAAATACTCCTCTTTATAGTTATTTATTCAAACTGACTGATGAGCTTATGGACATCTATGTTACGTAAAAATGTTTACACACTAGTGTACATCTTTACAAATTTTTCCACAGTTTGACACTGAACGAGCGATTACATGAGACATTTCAGTAAGTTCTTATAAAGTAGCCTAACTTTTGATGTTAATTCATGTTCGTTTCATACTATAGTAGTAAATTGTTGCTTGAACTGAGGCGGTAAAGCGATCGCGTCTGTCGTGGTAAAGTCATTGCTGCCACACACACACACATTATATTTTCCACTCAATTATGTCGTAATAACGAGATCTTATGTCATTTTAAAGACATCTTTTTTCGTAATAACGAGATGTTATCTCGTTAAAACAACATATTTTCTCGTAAAAACAACATATTTTTTTCTAGTAATAACGACATTATGTCATAAAAACTATGTTTTTCCCATTATAGAATATGATCACATTATGTGAGCAAACTAATCGATTTTCAGCGCTGCTGTCGACACAGTCCTGACATAAAGGAGGATCTGCAGGAGCGATAATAGAAATACAGTGTTTTAAAAGTATTTTCATGCTGTAACGCGGACTCGTGGGAAGCGTGTAGGATCCAATTGCGAGCTTTATTATCCAGATCGTAGTCAAACAGGCAGGGTCAATATCCAAACAAACAGTACATCCAGGGCAAAACAACAGAGTAATCCACAAAACAGGCAGAATGTCGAAAAACCGGAGTGAGCAGTCCAAAGTGACAAATAAACAAGGCTATGAAACTAGACAAAACTATGGCAGTGAACTAGGCAAAACTATGGCAGAAAACAAAGACAAAACTATGACCATGAAACAAAACCGTGACAACAAACAAGGCAATGAAATCAGAGAAATGCTTGGTAGAGTCTGCTATAACAAAACAATACTTCGCAAATGTCTGTTTGGCATGGCCTGCCCTTTATGGCTGCCAAACAGGAAGTTACCAGCGAAGCAGCAGAGGGAGCAGCAACAGTCAGTCAGTGGGTGAGGACTCCCTCTGCTGGCGTGGTGTTACACATGCAATAGTTTTATTGTAGCGGCATGTTTATTAGGATTAATAGAAAAGTGTTTTATAATGTTTTGTTGTTATTGTGAAAGTACACAAAATAAAGCAGACATTTATATTTGTTTCCTGTGTTATCAAAATGTAAGAGATGGCGCCGGTGCCGCCGACCTGAAAAGTGCAGTGTTGCACTTTATATGAAATGTATGTTTGCAAGAAATATAGCCTATGCAACAGCCAAACAGCATGAAGAAACGTTATTGTGACTAATTTGCAGAACAGTACATGAAATGAACTCTTATTCTGTGTGATGGGACAGTAAAGCCAGGCAGAGATGAAAAGTGGAGTCAAAAAATCTAGCTTAATTTTTGTTTGTCCAACAATAACAATAATAGGCCTAAGAAGAAGAAGAAAAGGAAGGCCATAATAATAATAATACACCGTTTTTAATCCTAATAAACATTAATTTTCATTACATTGAAAATACATTTAAAACAGTGTATTTCTATAATCCCTCCTGCAGATCCTAATTTTTATGAGAAAAGATTTTTAACAAAATAATTGTTGTTTTAACGACATAACATCTTGTTATTATGAGAAAAGATGTCGTTAAAATGACATAAGATCTCGTTATTATGACATAATTGAGTGGAAAAAAGCAAGGCAGCAATGCATCACCGTAGCATATAGACTAAGATCTTGATAACAAGAAGCCATAGTATCAATTATTAATGAGAAATGTTAACGATATTGCCAGTATCCACACAACTGACACGCCTCTGTCATTTTCAATCTCTCTCAAGCTGCATCTAAGCATGTGTGCCGTCAATGCGTTTGGCAGAGATGAGGACTGTTTGAAAGTCTTTTTTTTACACAAAAACTTGATGCGCTTTGTGTCAGTTTAATATGTAAACATACAAAAGATGTGATCGCAGAACAATCAGGAAAAAGGAGTTGCTTGAAAATTGTAAATAAGTGTAAATAACATAGTCGCTGGTGCCAACCTCAGCAAAAACTTCACTCACAAATTAATATTTTTGTTCACAGTCTGGAGCCCTGTTATAGTGCACTTCTGTTTGTTTTTTTTGTTTGTTTTTTTTGCACAGTATTAGCCAAATTGCTGGTTATGTATCTTAAGACTCATTTCCAGATCAACCTGTATCAGTTAACTGTGTTGCATCCTACTAAAAGTAGCCAAATTCTATTAAAATATTTAGGCCATATTTACTATTTCAAATGTACATTTCAATTAGCCAGTGTCAAGTGCTACATCCAAACCAGAAGTGGCCTTCATCTGTTTTATGATATATGGGGAATATTTGCCATGTCAAATGTGGGACAAGTTTGGCTTACATACTAATTAGCCAAAGCTGACTGTGCCATATATTTGCCAAAAGTGGCCCAAATTGTTATGAATTATTTGGGCAATATTTGTCATTTTATATGTGGGCCACTTTAGGCTCACAGCCACATTAGCCAGTGTTTACTGTACCATATCTTTGCCAAAACTGGCCCAAATACATTTTAATATGCCTGGACCACATTTGCTGAAACATATTTGGACCAGATCTGGTTTATACCCTGATTAACCTTTGTTGATTGTGCCATATTTTTGCCAAAGGTGGCCCACATCCAGATGCTATCTGGGAATGTCTTTGTCCCTTGTTCTGGGATTGCATTGAGAGCAGATTAAACACTTGTTGACAAAATTCAGTGGCCATTTATTGTGGTAGCATTTTGTTAATTATTTTATGGAAAACCAGTTACCTCAGTATCTCCAGCTGACAGTTCGGACTCTTTAGTCCTTCAGAAAGAAGCTTCACTCCAGAATCCTGCAGGTCATTGTTACTCAGGTCCAGTTCTCTCAGGACACAGTTTGAGGACTGTAGAGCTGAAGACAAACTTTCACAGGACTGAGCAGTGAGTTGACACCCAGAGAGCCTATGAAGAGAACAAAACAAATTAATGTTTTGCCATATTAATGTGAATTTATCAGATAGGTTATATAGTTTATAATCTGGAGTGCATGTTTGTACTGAATAACACTTTATAATAAGAATACAAGGACAAAACACGTTTAAATCATTTCAAAACTATTATAGTTCATTAGTTGTTAATAAACTGTAGTTAATACATTAATAGACTATATACAAATAGTGAGTTCATCATTGATTGGCACTGTAACTAACGTGCTTAATTAACTGATGTAAAAAGTTTGATTATGTTTTGTTGACAATTTATTCACCGCAGATTAGATTAGGTCACAGAAAATCTGAAAAAGTCATAAATTAAGTGCTTTAAACCAGGCTTTATTTGACATTAATTGCATTAATATTCAGTGTCCCTTAAAATGTTTACAAATACATTAAGCACACATACACACATTGGGTTTCCATGTTTTATAATTATATATACCTTCCATAGAATACTGTATAGATTAAACTGTATATTGTGTCCCCACTAAATCTAACTCTAAGCCTACCCTTAATCCTAACTGTTGTATTTTAACAACGTGATCTAATAAGTATTAGTATGCATTTCATATTGACAGCATTATGCTGTTTAATTTTTAAGGTGGTTATGTTTAACTTTGGGCACAGACTTCATGTATTTTGTACATTTTAAGAAACTCTGAATACTAATGCAATTAATGACAAATAAAGGTTGGTTTTAAGCACTTAATCAATGACATTTTTTGATATACCATGACCTAATATATAGTGAGAACTATTTACGGTTGCTTACAAAGCATTATCTAACTCTTTAAAAATGATGCTAATTAAAGAATAGAAAAAAAAAAAAATCACTGTTTGTATAGTCTGTTAATGTCTATTAACAGTTGATAAACTATTGATTAACTACAGTTCGCAAATAATTTGTAAATACTGTATTACTTTATACTTATTATAAAGTGTTACCACTTTATCCCTTAAAATGTCACTAGTAACTTAACTTAAATAATCAAGTATTTCAAACGCAAACCTCAACATCTCCAGTTTAGAGTTTGGACTCTTCAGTCCATCATAAATCAGCTTTACTCCTGAATCCTGTAGGTGATTATTACTCAGCTCCAGCTCTGTCAGATGAGAGTCTGACAATTGTAGAGCTGAAGACAGAGTTTCACAGCATGTTTCATCAAAACCACAGCCATCAAATCTGCCAAAACAGAATGTTTAGACTGAATATTTTCTGATGTTCAACGTTTCTGCAATAACATTTTGTACCCTTCATAACCGGGACAGGAAAATATTTCACATAGTATTTTGACATTTAACTGTTTAGTGATAAAGAACAAAATGTTTAATTGAACAGCAGTCAGTGAAATTACTCACAGGGCTTTTCTGCAGCATCTCATAGCTGGAATGAGTCTCTTGTAGTCTGCTGGTGATGACGTGAACCTCTTTGGGCTGAACTCATCCAGCACCTTCTCTGACATCAGCAATACATAGGTCAGCACTGTGCACATTGAAGATGAAAGTTCTCTTCCTTGATGTTTACCTGAACTGAGGTAACTCTGGATTTCCTTATATAATGAATGATCTTTGAGCTCAAGTAAGCAGTAGAATAGGTTGACTGAAGCTTCATCTGAGATATTCTCATTTTGTAACTGTTTAATGTATTCAGTTGTTTGTCTGATGCTCTCTGTGGTGTCTTGAGTTTGTGTGATCAGGCCTTCAAGCAGGTTCTGACTGGACTCCAGTGAAATTCCCATCAGAAACCGAAGGAACAGGTCCAGATGTCCTCTCTTACTCTGCATTGCTTTATCAGTGGCACTCTTTGTTAACTCATGAAATTTGACTATTTGACTTCTAAAGAAGAACTGACACTTTTGTCTGACTGTAGTTTGTGGATCTTCAAAGAAAAACTGAAGTTCTCGCATGCTCTTGTTCAGGTAACAGATGAACACATGTACTGCAGCGAGAAACTCTTGAACACTCAGATGCACAAAGCTGAAAACTTTTCTCTCATAAAGTCCATTTTCCTTCTTAAAGATCTCAGCGATCATTCCTGTGAACTCAGTGTCTTTACCCATATTTATACCACATTTTTTCAGATCTTTTTCATAAAACACAATGTTTTCTTGCTTCAGCTGTTCAAAAGCTAGCTTGGCTAATTTCAGAATCATTTTTCTATTTGATTGTAAGAGCTTTGTACATTGTCTTTGTTTTTTTCCATCGTACTTCTGGTTCTTCACATTCATCTGTATCAGCAGGAAGTGGATATACATTTCAGTGAGTGTTGTGCTGATTTTCTCTGCATTGGTTTCAATGAGAATATGCTGAAGTACTGTGGCGGTGATCCAGCAGAACACAGGAATGTGGCACATGATGTAGAGACTACGAGACGTCTTAATGTGTGAGACGATTCTGTCAGCCAGAGTCTTATCTGTGATTCTCTTTCTGAAGTACTGCTCCTTCTGTTGGTCAGTAAATCCTCGCACCTCAGTGAACAAACCTACATATCGAGGAGGAATCTGATTGGCTGCTGCTGGTCGTGAGGTCACCCAGACCAGAGCTGATGGAAGCAGATTCCCTTCGACCAGATTTGTGAACAGCACATCTACAGATGATCTCTCATCAACAGTGTTCAATGACCTACTGTTAAAATTCAGAGGCAGGCGACTCTCATCAAGTCCATCAAATATAAATGCAAGTTTAGATTTTGTATATAACTTTGATTTCTCCAGGTCCTTCAATTCAGGATAAAATTCCAGCAGAAACTCATGGAAACTGATCTCTCTGTTTTTAATCATGTTGATCTCTCTGCATGGAAACAGAAACACACAGTCTATGTCCTGACTGGTTTTTCCTTCTGCCCAGTCCAGGATGAATTTATGCACAGAAACAGTTTTTCCAATGCCAGCAACTCCCTTGGTCAGCACAATCTTATCCTCATTCTTTTTTTTCAGTTCATTAAATATATCTTCACATTTGATTGTTTTTTCCTGTGATATCTGGGTCTTTAGAGCATCATCAATCTTCAGAATCTCATGTTCCTGATTGACGTCTTTCATTTCTCCCTCTGTGATGAACAGTTCTGTGTAAACAGCCGTGAGATCTGTGTCATTTTCTTTGTTGCCCTCAAAAATATATTTTGCTTTCTTCTTCATTTTGGTTTTCTGAGTTTTAAAGAAGTTTTGCAGCTCTATAAATAAAAACAAATACATAAGAAAAATAAAAGAAAAGAAAAAAACAGACAGATTAATTTCATACTGCTGGAAACAGCACTGTACATCCCTAACAACTTAGTTTCAGTATTACAGTTTCTGAATGTTTTTCATGTTCTTTCCAGATGACTTTTTGGATTGATTCAGATCATCTTAACATCATGGTTTCCACGTCATCTAGCACATTAAACAGGATGTGAGGCTGTATTTACATGTTTTGACCTGCTTTTGCCTGTGTGATTTCAATCATGTCTTGATGACACTGAGCCCTTGCCCACACTAATATGTTTTTGTTTGAAAACACATTTTTTTTCTACGTTTTGGCCTTCCGTCCACACTGAGATGGCATTTTTGTCAAAGAAAACAGAGCTTTTTGAAAACCAAAGTGGAGACATTTGAAAATGCAGTTTTTGTGTTGTAGTGTGGACTGTGAAAACGATGCTTTTGAAAATGATGACGCTTGTTTAGTCATTTGACACATATTGTACTAATAGATATCAATGTTTATGCTGGTACTGTGCCTGTTATGTGTTTTTCACTTACACTGTTGCTTAGATATGTTACTTTGTACACTCTTAATATTACAGTCCTGCAAGATGACAGATCACAAATGCTGTCCTGTGGCAAAACATGAGGGAAGTTGTGTTTTAGATCAAACATATAATGGTGAGTGAGTGTGACCTGGATGCGTCAGTGAATGATGAGGTATTTCCATAAATAAAATTATCCTGCCAAAAGAACTGCATATAAACTTACTATGACTGTTTTGTCTGAGCTTTTATGAGGTTTTACGCATGCACAGTACGGCCAATTTAGTGTTTACAATGATTCAGTGTGGATGGAAAACTTTTGGAAAACACTAATGTGAATGGAGAGCATTTTAAAATGAAAATGTCATTTTCAAATGTATTCAGATCAATGTAGACATAGCCTGAATCAATTTGGTGACAGTGCCACCTATTGGTTAACTTTAATAAACATCACATTTTTATGCTTTTGTAAACTGATTGTCACTTGGGAAACAGTGTTTTTTTCTATATATTTGTATAAAATCTGCTGCTGATGTGACTGGCCCTGTAATTGCTGCTGCAGTTATATTTTCTATTCTTTCCATTTACAGACAGTGATTGTTATTTACTTGAGATTTGACCTGTATCAGCTCCAACAGGGACAGATGTGTTCGTATTGCTCTCAGTCTGAGCTGTGAGAAAGAGAGAGAAATACTCACTGAAAAACATAAAATCACACAATCACATCAGCTAAGAGGAAAGTTTATGTCATACATCACACTGGTAAACAGTCAATCATGACTGAACATTACCTTTCTTGTGTTTGTTCTCCAGCTGTTCAGCCAGTTTATTCTGATTCATCTTTCTCAGGATGCAGACCATGTTCTTCACAGCTTCTTCTGGTCCAAAACAGTCAACCATCTTATCCACTGTTTTTATCATATCTGCATTCTCCATTTCAGACTCTGATATACACTCATGATCTTTCTTTAAGTGCCACTGAAACCTCTTCAGAGGAGCTTCTTCCAGTTCCATCAGTGAGTTCAGGAGCAGCTCTTCAACAGATGCCATTGTCCTTCATTGATTGACAGCTGCAGGATGAGAAGAAAAAGATCTAAAGTAGTTTCACTCTTAACATGGGGATCTAAGTGCTCAAATGGGTAACACTTTAAATCAGTGGTTCTCAGTGGTTTTTTGGGCCAGCGTCCCCCTAGCCAATATCCAGGTCCCTCAACGCCCCCATAAAATAAAACATAGTTTAATAGTCCTCACTGAATATTAAAGCTGATTATTATTATTTTGTGTTTATAATGAGGACTGTTAATATATTTACAGTAATTCATGTATGGAGTCATTGTGATTTTAGTTTAATTCAAGGATGCATTGAATTGCATTTGAAAAAAAAAAAAAAAAAAACAGTGAAGTACTTTTGTAGAGTATTTTTTATTTTTATTTTTTTAAGTGTAATAACATTCATTTACAGAGTTTTTAAGCATGTTGGTGATTATCATTGCTACAGCTTCAGTGTTGTTGCGATGCTGATACCTTGTTGCCCCAAATTTAAAATGACTAAATAAAAATCTGTTTAGAACATATCCACATGGACATTTTTACAGAAGAGATTTTAGTTTGTTCTTTCATTGGAACTCCTGAACATCCTTTTTACTGCTGTGATATGTTTGGATGTTTTTGAGAGTATATTGAATTCCCTTTTTTTTCTGGCATAGTGGACATGGTTATTTTGGTGGGTAAATACCACATTTACATATGAAAATGGAGGAAATGTAAACCACTATATTTTACTATATTTCATACATTTTGTGAGAATATTTCAAAGTTTGCTTACAAATACTTTAAAGAAAACTTGGTACAATCCTATTTCTAGAAAAGTTGGGATGCTTTGTAAAATTATAAAATCTGTGATTTGTTAATTCTATTTAACTTGAAACAGTTCACAGAAGGAAGGTGAACTGGTAATAGGTGAGAGTGTAATGTTTGGGTGTAAAAGGAGCTTCTCAGTCTTTGCAAGCAAAGCTGGATCATGGTTCAAATGTGTTTATATTAACAAAATAAAATTAAGTTGGTCAGTGAAAACACTGGATTTTTTTTTCTTTGTACTTCAGTCAATTAAATAAAGATTAAGGAGAAGAAATGAAATATTCTTGGTTTTATGGCATTTCACAAAACCTCCCAACTTTTCTAGAAGTGGGATTGTAGAAAGATGGGAAAAAATACGCTCTTCATTTTCAAAATAGTTACTATTTTAGTGCTGTCCTGATTTATATATTTGTTATAGTCAGCATGATTTCTGAAAGATCAAGTGACACTGAAAGCTGGAGTAATGAAGGTTAGCATGAGAGGAAAACACATTTTAAAATATGTTCAAATAGAAAGTTTTTTTGTTTCTTTGTATCATATGGTAGTTTTACTGTTTTTACTGTATTTTTTAAACAAACAAATGCAACCTTTTAATCCATTAACAAATCTTACATGACCTTTATTTTTTAATGCATATTATAGGCTATATTTAATTTATAATATATACGCCTATTTTAAAAGCATGCATTTTAATATAGTCTATATTTGTGAGCTTTAAATAAACTCTTTAGAAATTTGGCATTCAAACCAACTGCAGCTAAACAAAAAGCTTTCATATTCATTTTTCTAAACAAACATCATACTTTATTGTGTCTAAAAGCTAGCTATTATTTTGATGGGAAGTTCGGCAGCTGCGCTACAGAAATTCAAGCAAACACTGAAGTAAAAAGTCGTTGCTAAGGAAATTACACACCGTCTGGTCTAGAAGCGGGAGTACTGGTGTAAACTAGCAGCGAACGGCGCGACACGTAATCTCGTTATAATCAGTCATTCAGTAACTGAGCGCGAGCGTTACGGTAAACGGATGCCGCGTTCTATTTCTGTGGGGTTCCACACATTCCACGAGCTTGCGCTACCGACAAGTTGACAAATAAATAAAGAAAGTGCGCTTTGATGCATCCAGTGTAGAGACTTTTCTTTTGCAAGTTTCAGCTCATACATCTTTGGTGTGATCTCGTCTTAACCAAACGCCCCCCAAGAACAGCTCAGCACCCCCCTTTCAAAAATATTGCTTCCAGCGTCCCCCAATGCTGTCCGAACGCCCCCGTTGAGAAACACTACTTTAAAGGGTCATGAAACCCCCGTTTCAGCACTGTTTAGTTCTCACCACAGTTTTTAAAAATGCTGTAAAAGTGGGCGTGGTGCGCTGCAGAAGAGGAAGTCAACTTCAGGTCAGACAGTTTCATTTCACTCTTATTGAGGTAACAACACAAATAAATGCACAGCCATTTGCAATCTGCACCGAAAACATATA
This sequence comes from Cirrhinus mrigala, assembly GCA_036247105.1. NCBI lineage: Eukaryota > Metazoa > Chordata > Actinopteri > Cypriniformes > Cyprinidae > Cirrhinus > Cirrhinus mrigala. The sequence continues at coordinate 2,337,926 of CM070010.1, forward strand.
TATGAACGCGCTGTCGCAACTCTATCAACTTTTTAAGGCTTATTTTGACACATTTATAATCCTTTTGGTGGGTTGCGTCGTGGATTTGTAAAAACGCTATTACACTCACTCTATAAATGAATCGCGTTTGTGCCGAACTCTCACAAAGCAAACAAAAACAAACACTCTCCTTGGATCCATGAACGTTTCTCTCAGTTAATATAGGCAATCTCACAGTCTGAAGCGTCTGTCATAGCAAATCAACACACGCTAATACTTAAGCAAAAGAGTCTTCTCATAGGATAAGAACACGCAGCCTCATGAATAATTATGAGACACCGACACGTCATCGATGTTTGATTTTAAACCCGCAAAATGAAAATAGCGCAAAAAAGCTCAAAATTAACCAGTTTTCTCCAACAATTAAAATTAACGGATGCTAAATCTGTCATCTATAATGTGCAACACAAACACCTCTGCTAAAATCTCAGAAAAAGTAGTTTGGGGTTTCATGAACCTTTAAAATAACTTTCAATCCCAACTTAATCCGAGCAGTCCTTAGACATCTACAAGAAACAGCTAAAACAAATCTTTATTTGACCATCTAGCACACTCTATTCTAATTCTATTCTAAAAAAAAAAAAAAAAACTAAGACTTGCACTCTATTCATTTTCTAACTGCTTGTTTTCTTTAAAAAAACTTCTATTATCTATTACTATCCTTATATTCTATTTATTTGTTATATAATTAACAAAAATAAAAAAAAAGGCCTGTAACACTAGCTTGCTCTATTCTTTTTGTATACTTCTATTTATTATATAATTATAAAATTGTTTGATTGCTTCCATTTGCAAGTTGCTTCGGATTAAAGCGTCTGCTAAATGACTATAATGTAAAATGTAAATGAATAAATCATTAACAAACATTATATGATGCTTATGATGATTGTCCAGGAGCATGAAGTGAGACGGGTGCTCAGAACAGTGAACACGGAAAGCTGCAGGTCCTGACAGCATCCCAGGGAAGGTGCTCAAGGGATGTGCTGACCAGCTCTCAGGAGATTTTGCCAACCTCTTCAACCTCTCTCTGACACAAGCCTCAATCCCACCCTGTCTAAAATCTTCCACAATCATCCCAATACCAAAGAAATCAGCCATGGATAACCTTAATGACTATCACCCCATCGCCCTCACGCCGATCATCATGAAGTGCTTCGAGAGGCTGGTCCTACACCACCTAAAAACCTGCCTCCCTCCCACCTTCAATGCACATCAGTTTGCCTATAGACCTAACAGATCGACTGAGGATTCAATAGCCATAGCTCTCCATAATGCACTGAGCAATCTGGAACATCAGGAGAGCTATGTGAGGATGCTTTTTATGGACTATACAGTGGGGCAAAAAAGTATTTAGTCAGCCACCAATTGTGCAAGTTCTCCCACTTAAAAAGATGAGAGAGGCCTGTAAATTTCATCATAGGTATACCTCAACTATGAGAGACAAAATGAGAAAAAGAAAATCCAAAAAATAACATTGTCTGATTTTTAAAGAATTTAGGCAGCTCGGGCTCTGTAAACACAGCTGCAACTTGACTGGGCTCAGGAAACACAGCAGCTACTTGACTTGGCTCAGTAAACGCAGCTGCAGCTTGACTTGACTCAGGAAACGCTACTGCAACTTGACTTGACTCAGAAGACGCAGCTGCAACTTGACTTGACTCGTGAAATGCCGCTGCAACTTGACTTGACTCAGAAGACGCAGCTGCAACTTGACTTGACTCAGGGGAAGCATCTGAAACTCGACTTGCCTCGGAAAACGCAGCCGTCACTTGACTTGACTTAGTAAATGCAGCTTGACTTGACTTGACTCAGGAAACGCTACTGCAACTTGACTTGACTCAGAAGACGCAGCCGCAACTTGACTCAGGGGAAGCATCTGAAACTCGACTTGCCTCGGAAAACGCAGCCATCACTTGACTTGACTTAGTAAATGCAGCTTGACTTGACTTGACTCAGGAAACGCTACTGCAACTTGACTTGACTCAGAAGACGCAGCCGCAACTTGACTCAGGGGAAGCATCTGAAACTCGACTTGCCTCGGAAAACGCAGCCATCACTTGACTTGACTTAGTAAACGCAGCTGCAGCTTGACTTGACTCAGGAAACGCTACTGCAACTTGACTTGACTCAGAAGACGCAGCCGCAACTTGACTTGACTCAGGGGAAGCATCTGAAACTCGACTTGCCTCGGAAAACGCAGCCGTCACTTGACTTGACTTAGTAAACGCAGCTGCAGCTTGACTTGACTCAGGAAACGCTACTGCAACTTGACTTGACTCAGAAGACGCAGCCGCAACTTGACTTGACTCAGGGGAAGCATCTGAAACTCGACTTGCCTCGGAAAACGCAGCCGTCACTTGACTTGACTTAGTAAACCCAGCTGCAACGTGACTGGACTCGGGAAACGCGGCCGTCACTTGATTCAATTCCGCAGACGCAGCTGAGTCCTTACGGCGCCTTTTCCTTGCCGCCTTCTTGCGAGCCGTGGGCGGCGTCCGAGTGCTCGCCGCGGGTTCTGGTGTGTGCGTTGGGGCTGCCACTCGGATATTTGCTGCCCGTACAGACATTAATGGTGGGTCCAGCACGCTGGCCATCAAGATTGGCCATGACCTCGGAGGGCTGCCCGCGAGCTCCGGACTGACGATGAGAGAGGAGTTATGACGAATAGGAGGGAGCGAAGAAAGACCGGAGAGAGCGGGCTCGTTGGGACGGCATGTGGAGGAAGCTGGCTGGTGGTGAGCTGGAGCAGCAGCATGTTCTCTAATGGGGGGGAAGAATGGAATCTTCTACATCGATGTAAAAATTGGAATGACTGAAGGCTAGGACATGGTTGATAAATTCAGCAACCGGTTTGTTGCGATACTCATAGGGTATGGAACTTAGCAGCTGGGAATCGTTTAGCCCCATTAGAAAACACGTATTAATCATGGCATCGCTCCAACTCACCAGATGACACACGTCCAAGAATTCCTCCACATATCGTTCCAACGGCCTCTTCCCCTGACAAATATTCATGATCCTCTCCTTAGCGTCCATGTTGTAGTATTGGTCGGTGATTCTGTCACGATGTCGTCGTGTGCGGGGAATGAAGCAGGAGGAGAGCGGAGATCCAGTAAATGAAGGATTATTTAAACAATCCACAAGGAACATAAACGAAGGAACACAGCAGGGAACAGCAACCACGACGAATAAACCAGAGTAACAATACAATCACCGACAAGACACCAAGGGGACAACCAACCTTATATACACAGACAAACCAATCAAAACAAGACAGGTATGAAAGATTAGACAATGATGTAACTAACAAGAACAGGAACAGGAAGACCAAATATGGGCAAACACCGTGAAAACACATACAAACAGTCCAAATGGCACACACAGGTCTGACAGTAATGATAACTTATTTTAAGAATATAGTAAGACTAGCAAGAATAAATAAAAATGCATCTGTGACTTCATATTGCTTCTTTTTTTTCAGTGGATTGATAGCTCCAACACCAATTAAGCAGACCTGAGCAGCTGATCAAGGATCACCAGAAACGCTGCAGAACTTCAGTACCCAGTCCTCAATAAGTCCTCAATATCCAGGACTGGAAACCAGAGTTGTAAGTCTTCAATCTAGCAGTCATCCTGCCTCTCTGAATTGTCATGTTTAGAACATATTTCAGGAGATATCAACATTGTCTCTTGAGGTCCACTTACATGCGTTTTGCTCCAACCTAGTCCAGTGCGCCTGAACAAACTAATCAATGTCTTCAGTTTTAATAACTTTAAAGTTACATAAACTATGGGTGTGTATCTGTCAGGTCCCTTGATCATTAGTCAGTGATTAAAGGAGAACTACACTTCCAGAACAACAATTTACAGATAATGTACTCACCCCCTTGTCATCCAAGATGTTCATGTCTTTCTTTCTTCAGTCGTTATGTTTTTTGAGGAAAACATTTCAGCATTTTTCTCCATATAATGGACTGATATGGTGCCCCGATTTTGAACTTCCAAAATGTAGTTTAAATGCGGCTTCAAACGATCCCAAATGCAGTTGTAAACGATCCCAGCCAAGGAAGAAGGGTCTTATCTAGCATAACGATCTGTTATTTTAATAAAAACAATACAATTTATATACTTTTTAATTTCTAATGCTCGTCTTGTCTTGCTCTGACTGAACTGTTTTTGTTCTGGTTCATGACAGTTAGAGTATGTCTATAAACTCTCATCTCATGTTCTTCCTCAACTTAAAAATCGTCCTATATCCCTGTTTTACCTTTTTTGTTAAGGGTGTTTGATCTTCTCTGCATGTTCACTTTGTAAACACTGTGTCTGTACTTCTGCAGTTATGTAGGATGATTTTGAAATTATTTTTGAAGTTGAGGGAGAAAATACGATTGGAGTTTTTCGACATACACTAACTGTCTTGAGTCAGAATACACAGAGTTCAGGGAGAGAAAGGCAAGACGAGAGTTTGAGATCAAAAATTATTTTAAATTGTATTCTTTTAATGAAAATAGCTGATAGTTTCGCTAGATAAGACCCTTCTTCCTCGGCTGGAATCATTTACAGCCGCATTTGTATTTGTTTGAAGCTGCATTTAAACTGCGTTATGGTAGTTAAAATTGGGGCACAATATCAGTCCATTATATGGAGAAAAGTCCTGAAATGTTTTCCTCAAAAAACATAACGACTGAAGAAAGAAAGACATGAACATCTTGGATGACAAGGGGGTGAGTACATTATCTGTGAATCTTTGTTTTGGAAGTGGACTTCTCCTTTAAGGGAGGTCTTAATCACAAAATATTTACTGTGTACTGAAATGTGTGCTCCCTAAATAGCTGTGAAAACCAGGAGGCATCGATGCTCACTACGTTCCCTTATAGGAAGTTTTGAAGCTCAAAACTTAAGAGAGAATTCACTACAAAATGATGTGACCGATTTTAAAACACAAACCAATATCATATTTCAGCATAAACATACATCACTAGACAGGTAATGTCTAATCTAGCAAACATTTACAATTTATTTATGGCTGAAATCTTGCACATTCATTTAACAAAGTATGTATCATAATGTACTGTAAATAGCAATAAAAGAGATATTCATTTTAATGCTGTGTGTAAATATCAGTAGTGATGCTGTACAGTTAGGACGGAAATAGTCACCAGTGTGTAGTGAGCCACTGTCCTTATCAATGTCTGAATTTGTGAACGCAATTTATCAATTCACAACCTAGCAAACTATTAAGATGATTGAGACGCACCCTCTGTATGGCAGTGGACCTTGAGGGCCAGAGTTGAGAAGAACCCCTGACACACTAATTAGTTAATAATCACTCATGAAGAATGATTACACTTTCATTTGAACAGAAATATGCAATATTTGACTCATATTCAGTGGTGTTATTATTTTCTGTTCCATTTTGTTTGTGTGTCAATCACAGCTAAATAAAACCAAAGTCCATTCACCCACAGGTCACTGCATCTTTTGCTGTGTAAGTACTTTTTTTTCTTCTTTTTTTTAAATGTCAAACACATTCTCAGTATTTATTTTTGTTTCGGCTTTTATAACCATTTTAGGGATCACTGTTTCAGTACGGTTCTTATGTACTGTCCATTTAACATTTCAGCAGCTGAATTTTTGCATAGTAATTTTAATTGTACCACATTTGTGATGCATATATAGGAAGTGCCATAAAACTGTTGAAAATTCTATTTTATTTTTTTGTTTGTTTGTTTTTAACATTTACATTTTGGTTCTTGTTTTCTTTCTCATTTTAGATGCTGGAGGAAAAAGCAGCCAGGCTAAAGCATTTAAAGAGGAAACTTTTGTCGTGGCTCAAAAATCCAGGATTGGGATGGTGGAAGGAGCAGAAGAAGCAGAAGATCAGAGATCATGCAGAGATCTACTGATGCCCCTGAGGAACCGATTAACTAATGTGTTAGTTAAACCAAACATTTTCAGCACTCACCTTCATGTCTTTCCAAACCTGTAAAACTTTTGGTCATCTCTGAAACATAAATGTAGATCTTTTTAATGAAATCTGAGAAATTTCTGTCCCTCTGTTTCACTCTTTATGCAACTACCACTTTCGAGCCTCAGAAAGGTAGGAAAGACAGCATTAAAGTAATCCATGTGACTCCAGTTGTTTAACCTTAATTTTATGAAGTGATGTAAACTGTTTATATGCACAAAAAACATTGCATTTTTGTTCACACATTAAAAAATATGTTCAGAAGAGCACCATGATGCATCAGTGTTGTGTTGGTGTGAGAGCTGTCTGACCATCTTATGGTGCTTTTGTGAAAATGTGTTGCAGATACCTAATTTGTGAATAAAGATGTAATTTTATTGTTGATGTTGCTGTTTTTTGCATACACAAGTCATCTGTCAAAAATATCTTCATTTGCATTCTGCACAAAAGTTTCTCATGAGTTTGGAGTGACATGAGGGTAAGTCACTAATGGCAAAATTTGCACTTTTGGGGTGAAATATGTTCTAATGTGGTTAGAATCGGTCATTGTCCTGTTTTATAAACATTTTCAGTATTTCAAAGATTATTGTTTTGAAAAATCAGTTTCAAATAAATACTGCTCCTTTGAAAGTTCTATTTGAAGAATACTGAAAATATGGTTTCCACAAAAAATATTGGGCAGCACAACTGTTTTCCACATTGATAATAATCTGAAATGTTCCTTGAGCAGCAAATCATATTAAAATATTTTCTGAAGGGTCATGTGACACTGAATACTGGAGTAATTATGATGAAAATGTAGTGCACATGAATAAATTACCTTTCACAATGTATTCATATAGAAAACATATAGTTATATTTCATAATATTACTGTTTTCACAGTATGTTTCATCAAACGCAGGCTTAATTTGTGATCAGGAAAGTGTTTTGTACTTGAAAGATGTATTTAATGTGTCAATAAATGTTTTAGTACTCTTTTGTGAATTGTCTTATTTTGAATATGAGATAAACATAATCATGAATTTACGATTGAAATGCGGCCTGAAAAAGACGTCTTTTTAACTTTCGCTTTACAACCACATTTAGACGTAATTTGGACGTCTTTTACTAGACGTCTTTTCACCTTTCACTTTTCAACCAAATGTTCACATTGTTTAGACGTCTGCCATTGTAGTCTTTCCGACGAGTTTTTGCTGGGTGTGTAGCACCTTCCAGCGCTGTCTGCCGGTTTGTATAACGTTATATGCCTTCTCTCTTCTGCAATCGCTGTTCTGACTCTGTTATGAGGACATAACATATTTCAACATAAACGGAAGTTATTGCAAACACTCGCTGGTGGTTTAAAATGAGTTTTGAGTAAAAGCGGAATATAAATCTTATTTAAATCTCGGTCGGTGCCTAAAAAGTATCGAACTCGGTACCCAGCCCTAGCCACAAAGCTGTTGAGTGATAGTTTCTCTCTCAAAGTGTAAAGAGAACATGATAAGAAAGACTGTTTGAGAATCACAGACACACTAATAAACATAGTAAAAACAATATCAGAATATGCAGCTTTCTGTGATTTACTGACAAAGACACAACTGATCATCTGTTTGATCACGATATAAAGAAATTTAAGTTAATTCATCAAAATGACTTGAGCACAGCATCAGTCTTAGAAGCACAAATTGACCAGTGACACATCATAAGACAACTCACATACCTAAAAAAACAACTGGAGAAAGATGAAGCTCTCACCTCAGCGTTTATACAACTGTCTTTTTCTTCCTCTGAAGTGTCGTGTTGATCAACAGCTCTGGAAAGAGGAATAGAAAGAGGAAGAGGAAGCTGAAGAGATGTGAGAAAAAATGAGTTGTGATGAAAATCAGTCATCTAAACTCTCATCCGCTTTGTTATTCAGTCAGTTAAAATGAAAGTTTCATTCTCAGGAAAGGCTGCTGAACTTACTTAGAAGTTGCTTTACAAATGAATATGCTTTCAGTGTTGGAAGTCAAGTGTCAGTCCCAGATGTTGGAGAGGAAATGACACTGCTAGACTCTGGCTCTAACTATATATCAGTATACACCGCTGAGGTATCGGTCAGGACACCAAAAATGAGGAGACTGGAGCTTTTTTCCCAAAATGTATTGAATGTTAATAACTAAAACAATAACAAAACATAACATTAGTATAAAATAAATAGGCAAATATTCACGAATGAGTCAGTCACTTCCTAGTCAAGAATTCTAACATTCAGTATCATCTCTAAATAACAGTTAAAGATCTAAATATGCAGAGGATGGGCAGTTGAAAACTATATAACTATTGGGGCAATAATACTGGTTAATCTGCATGCAGCATCAAAGCTGACAGATTATCGATGGGTTACAATGCAAACTGTAATATGTAACTTGGTATTTGCATAATCTAGCATAATTTAGCACATCATAATTTAGCATCCTCTCAAGCGATGACACATGTAAGTTATCATTACATGTCTGTGCTCGCCCATACAAACGTACAAAGTCAAATAATACACTTAAAACATGGTTGAAAATATATAGAAATAGAAGAAAACTTACTTTCGGGTCATGTACTAACTGTTATGAATCTGGTCGGTGTTCTGCGGACCGCTCACCACCAGATGTCACTCTCACCCTGTTCTCACACACTGTCTGTTGCACTACACCCCGGACTACATTCCCCATCAGCCATTGCACGTCACCCACGTCCAATCAGAGACACTATAAAAGCCCCGGTCTTCCTGTCACTCACCGCCGAGTATTGAATTGAGTCTATCGTTCATACAAAGCGTTTTCCTTTGCCATTCTGTGTTTAGCTTTCTTGTTGTTGTAACTCTCGCCTGACTTTTCGGTTTACTCTTTGCCTAGCCCTTCTCGGATTTCGTTCGCCGCTGTATTGGCCCTCGCCTGGATTAAGGATTACTCTTGTCTCGTCGTCCATACACCTGTCTGCCGTTTTCTGACCCTGCCTGCCTGACTATGTCTATGTCTCATCCCTTTAATAAAAGTATGCAGATGGATCCGCTCGTCTCTCGTCTCACTCACACCGTTACACTAACACTCTGAACACCAAAACACCAACAAACATCCAAATTACAGGCAGGAAAAAACTGCCATCTTAAATTTCCAGTGTTTCCTTAAAGTTCCAGTGTGTGTGTGTGTGTGTGTGTGTGTAGTTTCAGAACCGCAGCCACAGAACCGGAAGTGAGGGGCGGAGTTATTGACAATGAGATGAGCATGGCGGAGAGCATGATGAGTTGTGAGTTGTCTGTAATTGTTTTGCTATTATATGGTGAATAATTATCGTATATATTAAGTTAGGTGTTTTTTTTTTTTTTTTTTTAATAAATACTTAATTTCTGCTTTGATTTATCATCTTAATGAAGTTTAAATTTGTTGTCATACAATTTGTTGTACGATACAATTTTCAGATCGCGTGTTGTAAATAGGCTTTGCTGTGAAGCTTTGAAGATGTTTATTATTTGTAGATATATTATTATTCGTAACATTTGTCATAGTTAATTGTGTGGTCCTTTCATCTCTTGTACCTGAGCTGCAGCAGTGCAACTAATATTTACTTACAATATGTGACCCTGGACCACAAAACCAGTCTTAAGTCACTGGGGTATATTTGTAGCAATAGCCAAAAATACATTTTATGGGTCAAAATTATAGATTTTTCTTTTATGGCAAAAATCATTAGGAAATTAAGTAAAGATCATGTTCCATGAAGATATTTTGTAAATTTCCTACTGTAAATATATCAAAACTTAATTTTTGATTAGTAATATGCATTGCAAAGAACTTATTTTCGAAAACTTTAAAGGCGATTTTCTCTGTATTTTGAATTTTTTGCACCCTCAGATTCCATAAACTGAAATAGTTGTTTCTCAGCCAAATATTGTTCTATCCTAACAAACAGATGATGTATAAAGCTCAATTTTGAAAAATTGACAATTAATGACTGGTTTTGTGATCCAGGGTCACATATATTATTACATTACAGTTTTACAGTATACTTATTTATTTATTTAAGGCTTTACTATACACCGATGTGAATTAGGAAGTAGACAAACACTGCATATGTGTGTGTGTGTGTGTGTGTGTGTGTATGTATATATATATATATATATATATATATATATATACAGCAACCAATTATTGGTGTGATTTAGTTAAATAAGGAACAAGGAAGTTTTTTTTATTATTATTATTTATTTGGTATTTATGGAAAGAATATTCTTATTTTATGCTGTTTTCCTGTATGCTCTACAACTTGTCTGATTTTACATCTGTAAGTAATTATCAGTTAAAGTAACTGACGTATTATATTGTAGCAGTTGATATTTCAAGATTTCTCTGTGTGTTTTTCTCTTCCAGTGTGACAGTCCAGACATACAGAGATGGTGGACTCTTATTCTTCTGGAGAAATTTGGGGTTTTCTCTGAAAGGGAGATATTGGACATTTCTTTTAGCCCACCATTACATCTGCACCCCCTTCTGACCAATTTAAATGAACCAAGATATGTATATTACAGTGCAGAAACCCTGCAAGACGCCCTTCCAAGTAGAGAACAAGCTATGCTTAGCAGCAGTGACGTATGTCTCAAATAACACACATACACACACATATATATCTTAACATAATACATTTATGAGAAATATTAATATCTTTAATATTCTGCAACGAAGGAACTCCCAGTAATCTGACATGACAGAAGCTGTGAAATGGCTCCATTCCAACAGACCTCTTTTCTTTATAATGGATGAAGAGCTCAAGGAAAAGGCCCTCAACAATCTCCTGGAACAATCAGAAACTTCCAGAGTGTCCTTCAAATTTCATTTTATGCAGGATTGTCATGGCAAAATGGGCCTAATAGTGTATTGTTCACTTGATAAACTTCAATTTAATATCATTCATTTTAATTTGACCCTCTCAGCACTTCCTATTCTAATTATATTCTTTAAAAAAACTTGACCCTTTAATACTTGCACTCTATTCATTTTCTATATGCTTGTTTTCTTGAAAAAAAAAAAAAAAACTAACACTAGCTTCTCTAGCTAAATTCTTTTGTATCTTTTTATTTATTATATAATAAAAAAAGATTGCCCTATTCATTTTATAGTCTCTCTGTTTTATTTTTATATATTAACAAACAAACAAACAAAAACCCTTGCTACATGTACTGCGTTAGGCTAACTGAGACTTGTCATAGCATTTACATATTGCTCTTTTGTTGATTTTGATTGCTTCCATTGTCCTCATTTGTAAGGCTAGGATCAAGACACCAATGACTAGAAACAAGACTAAACTAGACTAGTGCAGTGGGTTTATTTTTGCGTTGTGTGCGTTGATGATAAAAGAGACTTAACACGATGATGCAGTTGTCATGTTTTACTTTCGGCTTCTTGGTTTCTGTTTTGAAACACAACAGACGCCATCAGACAGTGAAAGGAAGAATCTCTGGTCTAGTTGTGCCTGTCAATCATTACATACTTTTTCAATGTATATTCATTTAACAGGAAATGCATTCAAACTTCTCATCATTAAAAGTAAACAGATATAACTTAAGTCAATCATAAACGTATAACTCCTAACACAGATGGAAACTTTTAAACTCTGTTTTACCATAGAATACATTGTGAAATACTGAAACTCAGCAGCAAACCACACGTGTAATAATGGCGGCCGTTACCCGCAATCACACTCCGAATAAACATACACTTAAAACATTCATAACTTGGATTACTAATCTCTAAATAAAGTTAACAGACAAACACGTTTCACACAGAAATTACATAAACGATCAGTAATTAACAATATTTAAACACTTTTTCGGGGAGCTGATAAAACACACCTCCTATCGCCATGACATTCCACGAAAGAGAGAGGACACCCGGAAATGACATCAGCGCTACCCTCACGCTTACACACTACATAACTTGCATGACATCACTTCCTGAACATTTTAGATAGATTAATGAATTCATAAAAAGGGAAAACAAAACAGTAATTCAGAAATACAAATTCACCTATATAAGGAAATGAAAATGACACGTAACCAGTGTTGGGGAGTAACTAGTTACATGTGAATTTGTGGTGGTTGTGCTTTAAATTAAATTATTACACGCCTCTGTGGAATGTTTGATTCTGATTGGTCAGTCATGACATTTAAAGGTATGTTATTCCCTGATAACAACTGGTAAAAGTTAATAACACAAACTCATCCGGGAAACTTAAGTCGGCACTATACATTGTAAACTATAATGGCAATGGTAGTAAAGTAGGGCACGTTGACATTATAAACTGACACAGAGGAGAGACTCCTCCACTGAATAAGATGACAAACACAGCTGAACAATAATGAGCTTGGTATAATATAGATTTTCTTACCATGCAGCTTCCTTTTTGTTGTAGAAGTCCCTGAATTTGATGATGTGGTGTCATGATGGGCAGCACATGTATTTCCGCAATAACCCTTTTTGCATCAACCAATAAACACATTTTTTGTTGGTATTCGCTGATGGTCTGAAAAATATTCTCCGCAGAAAATCATCATTTGAAGCCATGACGCTTCACTGCGCAACTATTTCAGACGGGAAAACAGTGTGACACAACATCTGTTGTGCGTATCGGTAGTGTATTTAAATTTGGCGGGTAATCTAGACCCGCGCAGTGCACGCACTTCCTGTCCAATCAGACGCAGCAATCAATCAGTCGAGCAGGATTTCATCAAGAACTGAAAGAGCATCAAGATCTTGAAAAAGAAACTCTCCGATTACCCATCGATCGAAATGCTATATTTTCATGATCAAATTTGGCTTTGGGGTCGTTTGTTTTAAAGTTATTTTACATCCATGTTAGCGTTTCAGTTATATTGCTAGTCTACATATCCATAACTAATAGCTTGCTAGCATCAAATCGTTGCATCTTTTATTTATTTAGCATCTAATCTAATCTAATGTATGTATTTATTTATTTAGGTATAAAATATTTAATGGTCCTGGGGTTTTAATAAGCAAGGTGTTGTGTATTTGATAACATATCATACACTCATCACAAAATCTGCAGGATGATGAGCTGAAAGGACTGTTGTATAACGTTAAGACCCGGCTTCACAGACAGGGCTTAGACTAAGCCAGGGTTAGGTCATAGTTCAATTAGGACATTTAAGTAATGTTTAGAAACCTGCTTAGAAAAAAAAAACATTACTGGTTTGCATCTTGAGACAATACAAAGGCACTGATATTTTAAGATCAGTCAGTTCACGTTTCTTTCAGTTGAAACAGCTCAGACTTACATTTTAGTCTAAAACTATTGTAACACTCCAAAATAGGAAGTAAAGAAAGCAACAGAACAAATGTGAAAGGTACAGAACATGCAAATTAAGACTGGTCCTTTTTCCTGGTCCAAGATGATGATGACCTGATATTGAGCCTACTATTTTACAGTGACTTTTACAGTTTTATGTTCACAGCTACCTGAGGAAATTTTGCACATGATCTTCATCCTGGTGGTGCTACAAGATGGTGACCCTGCAATTCATACCCTGGCTCTCACGTGCACACGTTTCTGGAGGATAGTGAGAGAGGAATGCTTTCTGAAGGAAGCACACTTCTGCTGGCTTGACAGTAAGATTTGTGCTTTTCCTTCTGTCCTCCTCCCATATTTTTAGAGGCAAAGCAGCTCTGAGCTATAGGTGAAAGTCACTCACTCACAGGATCACTGTGAGCTATGGGTGCACTCAACTTGGACATGTCAGATTGCAGCTTTTTATACTGCAGCAAGGGCAGAGCAAAAAGTTTAGAACTTGAGAAGGGTCAGAGGAAATCTGTGTGTCAGTGAATGTCTTGCAGACGCAACACCACAACCACTCCCCTGGAGTGGTCACTTGTCATTATTACAATGTAAAAAGTGTGTTGTACATAAATGTGGTCTGCTTCGTTTTCTGTACCAGTTTACAACCGTGATGTTTTTAAGTGATGATTCTACATGTGTCCTTTATCTGTCTGTTTGGTTCAAGTTATGATTCAAGTCTAGTTTCTAGTGCTAAAATGATTTTCATCATAATATAATAAGTACTTATACACTGGCCTAATGTTTTTTTTTTTTTTAGACAAAAATAACTTATTTTAATTTCACATTTCTCTTGCTGTGGTGGCACACCACTCCTAAAATGAATGGAGGAAACACAGCTACCAGAAAATTTTGAAAAAAAATTAAAAAATTTGCATCTTTTACACATGAACCTTTCTTTTCTTTTCTCATCAGGTGTGGTGAACTGGAAAGCATTTTCAGAGGAGCACAGAAGGACTACAGAATCCCATATCAAATCTCCTGTTGCATTCAGTGCAAATCTCTCTACAAAGACTGTGAAGGCTACAGGGGATGTGAGCAGAGGGGAAAACTACAAGGATTCTACTCTGACAATGAATTTGCAGGATACTGCAGCGCTGACTGTTTTTATGAGGCACTTTGTAATAACTGATTCTCTATTGGACATGTGAAATGCGTGTTAGGCTCTGACTGCATGCATACTACATATTTGTTTGATCTCAGTTCTGTAAAACTGTAAGCAGTTTATATTGCAGCTAACAAATTCAGTAAACAAATAATTTATTATTTTTTTGCACATATATTGTGATGTAGTGTAGGTGTCTGTTTCAGTAAATCTAAATGCACAATGCACTGTAAGGTGGCACTATTGTTATGTAATGTCTGTTGACAGGCTTGTACTACAATTCACCATGGCAACAGGTAAAGCTGGAGGTACTTTGTAAGTACCTGATTTTCTATTGGACATGTTATATGTGTGTTAGAAAGGCTCAGATACATGCACTTCTACATATTTTTTCTATCTCAGTTTTGTAAAACTGAAAGCACTTTAAATGACAGTTAATAAATTCAGTACACAAATAATTTATTTTTTGTTTTATTTTTACAAATATTGTGATGTATTGTAGGTGTCTTTAAAGAAATCTAAACGCAAAATGGGCTGTAAGGTGGCACTGGTGTTAAATGGCAATGTCTGTTGACAGGCCTGTCACTATGGCAGCAGGTAAATTAAAAGCGGAACCTGAATGGACGTAGAGATATTAATCCAGGTTTATGCAGACTGCGGACATTTATCTTTAAAAAGAGCCTGACTCAGAGCGGAGAAAAGTGTCAATAAGTTAACACAAAGTTTTATTCAGTTTTGTTAATTATTTCATCATTAACCAGACTGACATTTCCTTGGGGAGTATTGTAGAACATCATATATTATTCGTAAAAGCAAATAACACATTAAAGCCAGAATGCCGAGGAAGGTTAAGTTTTAATGGATTATCAACTACAAAAACTACTGTATGAAAATAACATATACAGTTAAATTTAAACTCTTAACTCAGGAAAATGATCGTTACCGTCATCTCTATGCGAGTGGCCATCTTGCCGACAACATCTCGTTTTGACATCTCAAAAATTATTGCTTAAGTTGTATATTGACAAATACAGTTAAGATGGACAGAAAAAGAGGGGAAAAACATTGTGTTTTCTATATTTTTGATTCTTTTGTCAATAAATAGTACTTTTGTCATCTAATAGAATAAACAAATCACATCATTTGTTTTTATTGCATTTTACAAAATATCCACATTTTTGTGGTGTTATGAGGTAACAGGGTTAATAAAAATAAATTACGGTAACCTTTTATACAGCCAAAGCACAAGTTGAAGATCCAACACAAGCAGCAGGAGTCCATTCTAGAGAGATCCAAAGATGCAACACCTGATGATCTGAAGAAAAATGTACCTTCTTTACCAAGCTGCAGCAGCCAGGGTTCAGATACTGGGATGTTGTAAGTTTGTCTGTCACAAATAGCAATTAACTACTGGTATTTGTGTCCAGTATTAACTGTTAACCTACTCATATTCTTTTGGGATATGTTGTTTCTAGGCATTTTTTCCATGAAAATGAAAATAAAATGATCGGAGAGCTAGAAAATGATTTTCTTTGAGAACAGGTTCTCGGGAAAGCCAAAGGACAAGATGTTGGTTAGTATAATAATATGATTTTCCATGCTGTGTGTGCAGTATTTATTACATACAAGCAGTTTACACATCAGACTTTGAATCTTTTGTCATTTTCATTGGTTTCACTTGTATGGCTGCTGAGAGCTATTAGCTTCGGTTAATAGCATTAGATATTTTCAACATTAGCTCACTGTGACATTACTCTGCCCATGCTTTTGCAAAACGTGTCAAATTTGACTATAGATATTATTTGATTTTTCCAAGTGAAATGAGCACTAGAAGTGCAACTCTGCATTTTATTTGCTTTCAACTCATATGACAAGTACAGCGGCTGATTGCAGCATTGTAAATGCTTTGTTTTTCACTCTATAGACCTTATTCAGAGCAACACCATGACAGGCATGAAAGCAAGGCTACAGGGATAGACTTACCAATTTTCCAGTGACATCTGCTGTAAAAGCTCTTAGATGATGCAAACATTTCCATAGCTTTGTTGTCTGGAAATTGTTTTGTCCACTTAAATCTCTTGGAAATATATTTTTGCAGTTTTCCAAAAAATAAAAATAAAAAAATAAAAAACTGAAGAGAGCTGTGTCTGTCTCTTAGAGCCTCACTGTCATTCCTGTTCAAAATTAAAGATGGCTTTGCTCTGAATAAGGTCCATAACATGCTGCTGTTCTATGAAATCTAAACTCTTTTACTGTAACGCATCATTGGAAAGAGGCACATTTTGTTACTTCTATCACTCGCGCTGTGCAATGTTGACGTGCTCCAGTAAGCAAACAGGGATTTGAAGCCACAGAATGGACATACTGTACTCAGAATGAAGCAATGTTACGCCCCCTGTGACAGGGGTATGTGCAAATCAGGTCAATCTGTAAAAAAATGCCCTGTGTTCGGGAAATGCACACCAATCAGGGAATGGCCATTATTGTACTGCAGAGAACAGAATTGATTAGTTTCCAACCACATTGATATTTTCACCATGAGCCTAGATTGAACATTTTGAATGGAAACTGCAGCGACACAATTATGAGTAAAGTTTGAGAACAAACTTTAAGTTGGCTTGAGAAAGCCTAGCCTGAAAGTTTGAAGCAGTTGTAAAGTATGAAAGCATCTAACATGATTTAACATGTTTTAGCATGATTAGCTTGTTGTTTGTATTTTTATAGGCTGATTGCAATGTTGTTAGCATAATTAGCATGTTGTTAATATAATTTTCAAGTTACTAGGATGTTGTTAGCATGATTAGCAAGTTACTAGCATGTTTCTAGCCTGATTAGCATGTTGATAACCTTTCGTG
Organism: Cirrhinus mrigala; assembly: GCA_036247105.1. Lineage (NCBI taxonomy): Eukaryota > Metazoa > Chordata > Actinopteri > Cypriniformes > Cyprinidae > Cirrhinus > Cirrhinus mrigala. Next base: position 2,355,253 of record CM070010.1, read on the forward strand.
CATGATTAGCATGTTACTAGCACGTTGCTAGCATGATTATCATGTTACTAGCATGTTGTTAGCATGTTTCTAGTATGATTAGCATGTAACTAGCATGTTGCTAGCATGATTACCAAGTTATTAGCATGCTGTTAGCATGATTAGCATGTTACTAGCATGTTGTCAGCATGATTAGCAAGTTACTAGTATGTTTGTAACGTGATTAGCATGTTTACTGTCTAAAAAAGTTTGAGTGAATCTGATGAGGCTGAAATAACAGACAACAAACAGAAGAAAAGGAAGAAGGTTCACACCATTCACTTCCACATCATGTAAGAGCTCAGTGGCTTTTCTACATTGTTTCTAATGCTTACATTGTATCATATAAAGGTTTATTGCTGTCGTTTCCACAAACACCTGAATTTGCTTTCAACAATGTTGTTTTAAGTTGAATGAAAACTGAATTTAGTCATGATCTGGTCCAGAGCTGTTAAATGGATGATCTGACATTATTAGCAGTAAATGGTTGATTGACAGACATTTCACTCATTTCATATTTTCCTTTTTTAATATACTATTTTAAGTGTGTTCTGTCAAATATTTCTAAGTAATTTGTTTTTGTTAAATGAATGACAGTTTTCTGGTCACTTACTCGCCCTTTTGCCATCTTTAACTTGTATCACATTATTACTTCTATGGAACAAAGAAGAAATGTTTGGATGGAGATCCTCAAAATACACATGAATGAACCACATAAAAGCAGCATAAAGGTTAGAGTCAGTGGTTCAAGTCATTTCTTCTAAAGAAATGTAATCGGAGTTGGTCGAGAAACACTTTTATTCTTGACATTGCCGGTGTTTTTGCAGACACTATAAATTCTCGTGTTCTTGGCACAATGCATGAAGTAAGTATGAGGCAGTTGTAAGTGAGTTTCAAATAATGATCCTGCTAGGAGACTGCAATGGTAAGACATGATGGAACTTGAGGGTCATACTTTGGTCTGTTTCTTACATCCCCTATATGGATTCAATGACTAAAGACGTGTGGAACAAAATGCTTTTCTACTGCCTTTATGTACTTTTTGGAGTTTGAAAGTTTTAGGCTTTAGTTCTCATTGACTTGTGTTGTAAACAAATAACATCATCACATCTCCATCAAAATGTCATGGTTTGGATTTTGCTGAAAAATAAAATATACAAGTTAAACAGCATAAGAGTGAGTAAATCATTTATAATAATCTATGTTTGAAATATTCTAATAAAAGGACTTGAAGGAGCCTTTAACTTTAAATGACTATTTAGGATTGTTACAATTAAAACAGTTTGTGAACTGCTTTTGTTTTGTACTAATATTCATTCATATGTGTTTCTACAGTGTGTTGACTGTGATTATTGAAGATGTGTCTCATCCGTAGTTTGTTCTCTTGTTGAAGCATAAAACATTAAAAACAGAATTCTTCATTGCAATATTTCATGTCTCTTGTTGGAAAACAACAAACGTTTACTTTAGAATAGGAAACATAATCTGAAGTAATACTGCATTTATGAATGAGAAATGTGCTTGTTAGCTATTAAATTCAGGGAATATTTCAGTTATAAATCATTTGTTAGTACAGAACAACTGCTAGAAAGACTGTGCTTTTGTGTAACATCACAGTGTTTTTCAGTGAATTGAAATGTCTGTTGAAATGCCTATTCTATATTTATATCATACTTATAAGTGACACATTCACACAGTGTACTGAGAACTTATAAAGTGTGTCATTCGCACAATACAAGCTATTAGTTTGTTTTATTTGTAGCTAATTAGGACACTGTTAGGACAGAAACAAGTATAAAGGGGCTATAAGACAAAAACAACCAATAAAGGGCTTATTTTTTTAATCTTCTCCAGAGTTTGAGAGAGTGATTGGTGTTTTTGTGTCTGGTCTTGACTATTGTAATTGTTTTTATAATGGAATAAGTGCGTCTAATATAAATCAACTTCAGATGGTTGAAAATGCAGCTGCCACACATTTGACTGCACCAGTAATCTGATCATATCACCCGTATTGTGCTATATTCACACTAAAGAATTGATTCTCAAATGTATCTATTTGTATTTAAAGCTCATAAATACATCTGTGAACTTTTGTATCCAAATCCATCTGTTAGATCTGTAAGCTCTTCTGAGCACAGATTGTTGAAGATCCCAAGATCTCAAATAAAGTTGAGAGGTGACCATGATTTTTCTGTTGATCGACCAAAACTGACCTTCACATTCAGATAATAATAATAATAATAATAATAATAATAAAATATTAATTTAAAATTGATTTTTAATTATTACAAACAACTTAATAAACGCTTACTACTGAAATAATCCTATTGTACTGAAAAATAAAAAGTATGTATTCAATACTACTACTACTACGACTAATAATAATAATAAATACTGATTTTTGTTGTTCAGTGCAACAGGATTATTGTAACTTAAAATTTAAATTATGCAAATATATAATTCATATTTTTGCTATTATTAAATGCTCATTTTTATTTTACTGTATGATAGGATTACAGCATTCATAACATTTCTTGATTGTTATAATAAAATTGTTACAAATGAAATTAAATTATTACATATATTACAAATTTTTATTATTGGTATTATTATTATTATTATTATTATTATTATTATTAAACACTTACGGTTTTTTTGGAGTGCAATATGATTGTTGCAATAGTAGTTAATAAAATTTTAAATGATTATTTTGGCTGTTATACTTCAAATTATAATAAATATTTTAAGAAACAAAGTAATATTTTATATTTCAATAATCATAAAAATATCAATAATGTATAATATTAATTATAATTTATTATTTAAATTACAACAATTAAACAAATCAATAAAAAAGTCGGTAACACTTTACAATAAGGTTGATTAGTTAATACGAGTTAATTACATTAGTTAACATAAACTAAGAATGAACAATAATTCAACAGCATTTATTAATCTTAATTAATGTTAATTTCAGCATTTACTAATGCATTATTAAAATCAAAAGTTGTGTTTGGTAACATTAGTTAATAAACTGTGAACTTATTTTTATGAACTAACATTAATAAAGATTATGGAGGGCCAAATTACTCAAAATTAAATATTTAAATAAATGTCGAAATATATAAATAAATTGTTAAATGCATCATTTAATTATTGAAAGCTGAATATTGTATAAATATTTATTTAAATATGTATTTATTTATTTAACTTTTTATTTATTTAAATATTTATTTATTTATGTATTTATTTATTTAAATATTTATTTATTTACGCATTTATTTATTTATTTATTTATTTACGCATTTATTTATTTATTTATTGCCTCCACATTTCATTTTGAGGTTTGCGGTTGTCGGCATGTCACTCAACAATAGTGGGCGTCACCTTTCCAGCTCGATTTCTTTGGTCTTTCTAGTTCAGGCGCCTTTTTCATGTTTTTCGCATCACAAACTATAGCTGATGGAGGATGGTACAGTAAAAGATCTGTCGTTGACTCTTGTAGATGAAGTGACATGACATCTGACACACGAAAGCCATTAGCACACGACACTATGCTCAGTGGCACAACCGCTGACACTTCCGGTTTTCACTGACATGTATCAGTAGAGAGTGGCATGTGCCACTGACAATCTTACTGAACATGTTTACTTTATTGTTGACAGCTGGAGTAAAACGTTGTCTGTGAAACAGACGCACTTAACTGCAGAACCATATTTAATTGATGACGCGTTTCTATAAAATGTAGGATTAGTTACATCGCGAAAATTGATTTGTATGTATTTGTTTGTGTGACGTGCAGATGGATTGTGTCAGTGTCGCGGAATGTCACCGTATGTCGCCGCACCTCGACTGACTCTCACTCTGCCGCTGTCAGCCGGAGAATGACGTAGAGTAGACTGTAACACACACACACACACACACACACACACACACACACAAACACACACTCAGCGCAGAGCAGGATTTCATTGATGTCACGTTTCGGTTTCTGTCCAGCATTTTCATTACGTCGCGCAGTTAATGTGTACAACATCTTAGGCTTCTTCATGTGTTTAATATTTGTCTTGTCTCCCTTGTTTACCTGAATGTTTTGACCAATACTTTAATAAAAAAATCACATTGTTATAAGATGGTTTAATTTCATATTGCATAATTCTATAAAATATTTTTTTAAGTATTGAAGCAATAGATGAGACAGATTGCATGCAGGCCGGTAGGTGTCACGTCAGGATCAAAGTTTACAATAACGGACGCGAATGCGGTATTCGTAGTGACCCACGACAGATTGATTCCTTGTATTTCCTTGTGTTGCCGTGACATACGGTGACATTCCGCGACACTGACACAATCCATCGGCACAGTCACACAAGCAAATACATACGAATCAAGTCCGTGATGTAACTAATCCTACATTTGATAGAAATGCGTCATCAATGAAATATCGTTCTGCAGTTAAGTGCGTGTGTTAACATGTTCAGTAAGAGTGTCAGTCACATGATGCCACTCTCTGCTGATACATGTCAGTGAAAACCGGAAGTGTCAGCGGTTGTGCCACTGAGCATAGTGTCGTGTGCTAATGGCTTTCGTGTGTCAGATGTCATGTCACTTCATCTGCAAGAGTCAACGACAGATCTTTTACTGTACCATCCTCCATCAGCTATAGTTTGTGATGCGAAAAACATGAAAAAGGCGCCTGAACTAGAAAGACCAAAGAAATCGAGCTGGAAAGGTGACGCCCACTATTGTTGAGTGACATAACCACAAACCTCAAAATGAAATGTGGAGGCAATAAATAAATGCAGAAATAAATGCGTAAATAAATAAATAAATAAATATTTAAATAAATAAAAAGTTAAATAAATAAATGCATATTTAAATAAATAAATATTTAAATAAATAAAAAGTTAAATAAATAAATGCATATTTAAATACATAAATATTTATACATTTATTTATGCTTTCAATAATTAAATGATGCATTTAACCATTTATTTATATATTTCAACATTTATTTAATTATTTAATTTTGAGTAATTTGGCCCTCCATAAAAGATGAATAAATACTGTAATAAATGTATTGTTCATGTTAGTTATTACATTAACTAATGTTAACAAATGACACCTTAATGTAAAGTGTCACCAAAAACTATTATTACTGCAATAATATCATTGCAATATTTTTCAATGAAAAGTATTTCTTAATAATAATAACCAACACATGAATTTTATTTTATGATGATAATAACACTGTTAGAATTGCAATAATACTATTGTAATGTGAAATGAAAATTCATCATCATTTATTTTTATTATTACTGATTAATTATTGAGTAATTGTTATAACATTAAAGAAAATTCAATTACTATTTTTTATTATTATTAAATATTCCATTTTTATTTTACAGTACAATTAGATTGTTGCAATTGTTATATATTTCTTTGCTCATTTGTTATAATTTAAATAATGATAACATGTTATAATAAAAATAGTATTACATATTTTAGTTATTTTTAATATTATATTATTTTTTATTGCTTTTTATTATTAAATATTAAATTTAATTCATTATAACAAATATAAATAATAAACATTTTAAAAAATCATAGAATTACATTTACATCAAATTTGTATTTATAACAAATGAGCAAAGAAATATGATTGCAATAATAAAAATAAAAATAGTTTTAATAATAATTTAAATCATTTAATAATAATTAGCAAAATGTTTATGCTATTTTTATTTAATATTATGACAATTAAAGTTAATCAATAATAATAAAAATGTTGGTGGCGGTGTTACAATTGCTATAAAATAAAAGCATTTATACAATACAATTATATTCTTTTTCTTCTATTAACAATAATAATAATAATAATAATAATAATAATAGTAATAAAGTTCTTATTTTATATTACAATAGTATTACTGTAATTATAACATCTTTATGTTATTATCATAATAATAAAATACAGTTAATATTTTGGATATTATTATTAATAAATACTGATCTTTTATTAAATAAATATTCCAATAATATTATTCAATAATACAATCCTTTATTGGTTGGTTTAATTGTTTAAATTTAAATAATAAAACTAGAGTTAATACAATTATAATATTATATTATATTATAATATTATATATTATATAATATTATAGTAACTGTGATAATTTAAATAATACAATATATAATTGATATTTTGATTATTATTAAATACTCACTTTTTTATTTTACAGTATGTTAGGATTACAACAGCATTCATAAGATTTCCTTACTGTTATAATAAAACAATACAATAAAAAATATATATAATTTTGGTTACTACTATTATTATTATTATAGATATATTTTTATTATTTAATACTACAATAAGACATTTTTACAGTGCAATATTATTACTGCAATATTAACAGTTTTAATTGATTTGTTCATTTATATACATTTGAAAAGCAAAAATAACATTTTGTTAATAATAATAATAATAATAACAAAATATTAATTATAATTTTATTTTTAATTATGACAAACAAAAGAATAAACTTACTATTTCATAATCTTATTGTACTGAAAGATAAAAGTATGTATAGTAAGAGTTTTTTATTGATTTGTTTATTGGTATATTTAAAATAATAATAATAATAACAACAATAATAATAAAATTAAATATAAATTATAAAACAAAATATTAATTCACATTTTTAATTATTACAAACAAATTAATAAACTCTTACTATTGAAATAATCCTACTGTACTGAAAAATAAAAAGTATGTATTTAATAATAATAAAAAATAATAATAATACTGATTATTTGTTGTAGAGTGCAACAGGATTATTGTAACTTATTTAAATTATGCAAATATATAATTAATATTTTTGCTATTATTAAATGATCATTTTTATTTTATAGTATGATAGGATTACAACATTCATAACATTTCTTGATTGTTATAATAAAATAAATTATTTTATTATTAATATTATTATTATTATTATTATTATTATTATTAAACAGTGACATTTTGCTGCAATAAGTAGTAGTTAATAAAAATGTATAAAATTATTTTGGCTATTATACTTCAAATTATAATAAACATAAGAAATAAAGTAATATTTTTTATTTCAATAATCTTAATAAAAATATCAATAATGTATAATATTAATTATAATTTATTATTTAAATTACAACAATTAAACAAATAAATTTTACAATAAGGTTCATTAGTTAATATTAGTTAATTACATTACACTGATGAAAATGATTCTTCAACACTGTTCAGATTATTTTAAAAAATCCTTTTCATTTAACACCATTGTGTTAGATTTCCCATTTATACAATTGCATTGTGTTAAACTGACTTGAACAGTTGCGTTTTGGTACAACTCAATATTTTCATTTTGAAAGAACATGTTTCAATTAAATAGGCCAAAAATACCATTTGATGCTTGTTCAATTTACTTAAGTAAATTAAGTTAATCCAACACAATTTTTTTCAACCACTTCACTTAATTAATTTGAGTTGAGAGTACATAAATTATTTTACTTGTGTAACTAGGAAGTGGATTTCCCCTTCCCATCATGCTTTGCATGCTTTGTACAAAGAGAGTAAATGTTGAAATAAAATGTTATTTTATGCATTTTTTAATTAAGATGATACAATTGGGAGACTTGTTAATGTTTACTGTTCTTTAATGTTTGTATTTAAAACAGTTTCTGGAGAGTTAATGTTTTTGGGGGTTACCATTGTGGTGAAGTGTAGAGCATGAGCTTGGGCTGAGGACCTGCTAACATGAGTTAAAGTTGTTTTAATAATAAAAGAAACAACTACTTTGGGCATGCCATGGAAAGCCGTCTTATGGCTAATGCCTAACAAGTTGGTTAATGCCTAAAGTTAAATACATCAAATGTATAATTTTTTGAGTGTAGAAGGATTTCTGCCTGGTTATTTGTTTTCCAGTTAAATGTTTTAGTTTGAGCATAAAATGATATATCTATGTGGTACTGATCCAATGGTACACATTCAGCTGTTACTGGACTGCACCCATTCTGTATTGTAAATGTAAAGGACTGTAACACTTACCTGTACATATTCATGTCGAAGTCCTTTGACCCTGACACTGTTCCTCTCAAATGGGACCCAGTTGCTTCATGGTCATGTTGTGCTTTACCAAGATGCGTCTGATAGTGGTAATGCTTACTCGAATTATGTTGTTGAATACCTGCCTATCTTCAAGTATTTGTTGCTGTATCTGGTGGAGACGGATTGCATTGTTTGCTCTGACTAGGTTCACAATGGCAAGTTCCTGCTGTTGGGTGAACAGGCGTTGGCGTCCACCCCCAGTAGGTCTTCTAGCCATTCTGTAGAAAAATGCAACCACAAATTGTTATTGGTTTGCTTTTTTTTTTACAGTACTGTATATACTGTACTTTACTGTGTATACCATACATAGTACTGAAACATCTCAACACGTTATCACCGTATGTTTCACAAAACTACTACTTTTGTTCAAAAAGGAGCATTAGCCACCCTGAAATACAGTACATGTGATATGGCAATGTGATATGGTACAGTACTGTAAATACTCTAGATACAGTCTGAGTAGAGTAGAGAGTTGAAGACATACCTGTTTTCCAGTCAGAATGTCCTTATTTTGGATGAAACTGTGAAACAGCTTAGATTAGGGTGGTTGCTCTTATGTCATCAGAAATAATGGTCCTTGCATGGCCTCTTCGACCACGTCCTCCTCTCTCTCTCTGTCTTCCTCTTCCTCTACCTCTGCCTCTAGCTCTCCCTGCTTCCATGCTTGCAAAGTTCTCAAAATGGCTTAAGTAAGGTCTTTTTGTAGCTGGCTGATTGGTGTTCCATTTTGTAAGTAAGTATTTTCAGGTGTGTGTCTAAGTATTTTCAATTGCCCAATGTGTTATGTATTTTGAATAGATGTGTTTTCCCAATGGTACCCTGAGATTTCATTTTTGAACGAAGTGTCTTATGTATGAAATAGTGTGTAGTGTGCAGGAGCAAGTGTGTTGTAGAAAGGAGCGAGTGTGTTGCAGAATTGCAACTAAAGTGCTAAGCAGCACTTTTGTTTAAGGTATGGTTACACTTTGTTTACAAAGTGTTGATACAAATATGTCAGCTGAAGTAATATTTGCATTATATCTAAGGCAATACTTGCTTAAATCAATTCAATATACAAATAATAATAAATAATAAATAGAAAATATGACTTTTGTAAATATACTGTGATTAAAACACATGAAGTTTTCTTGAAAAAATGCCAATAAAACAGATTGGAAATATAATAATATTTATAATAAACTTCATATTTATAGTTTCTATCCCCCCCCCCCCCCCCAAAAAAAAAACAAACAAACGAAAAAACACTGTAACGGTGTGAGTCAGACGAGAGGCGAGCGGATCCATTTGCGAGCTTTTATTTATGGAACGAAACAGAGACATGATCGAAAACAGGCAGGGTCAGCACAACAACAAACAGATATATAGGAGCGAGGCACAAGAGTAGACCGTGAGGCAGGCGTTGGTTAATCCATGGCGAACATAATCTGTAAGGGAGCGAGACGAGAGAATAATCCGTGAAACGAGCTAGAGTCCAGTAGGCAGGCGGCGAGACAGACGAGACGAAATGGCCAGGCGAGAGAGCTAAACAAGGGGAACTCGGAAACTCGGGAACTCAGAAACAATGGAACAAGGGAGCTAGGAACTAGGATAAAAATAATAATCACAATACTCCGTAAGATACAGAGGGGAAGTCCGGGGCTTTTATAGCGCGCCTGATTGGTCACAGGTGCTGAGCCAATCAGCGCGCTGGATGACGGGGAATGTAGTCCGGAGTGTAGTGCAACAGTCTGAGCGTTATGACAGGGTGAGAGCGACATCTGGTGGTGAGCGGACCGCAGGTCACCGACCAGATTCATGACATAGCCCCCCCCCCAAAGAGCGGCTTCCAGACGCTCCAACCGAACAACAGTCCAGGAGAGCGGTGGAGCGGGAGCGAGACAGGGCGAGGGTTGGAGGGCCAGGTCCATGCGGAGGACCCGGTGACTGGGGCAGGACCGGCAGGGCAGGAACCCTCCAGGGCGGAGCCGGAGGCAGAGCAGGAAGTGCAGGAGCCCTCCAGGGTGGAGCAGGAGGCGGAGCAAGAAGCACAAGAGCCCTCCAGGGCGGAGCAGGAGGCAGAGCAGGAGGCGCAGGAGCCCACCAGGGCAGAGCAGGAGGCGCAGAAGCCCTCCAGGGTGGAACAGGAGGCGCAGGGGCCCTCCAGGGCAGAGCAGGCATCCGCGTCATGGACTGGGACCTGGGGAGAGCAGGGACAGAGGAGGCAGACAGAATAGGGAGAGAAGAAGAGAGTTCGTAGGCAGCCCTCGTGGCCGTGACAAGGCCAGGCCTGGGTACACTGCCTGGGTGAGGATTATAGAGCGTTACCACCGTGCAGGGAGCTAGGGCAGACGTCCCCCGTTTTACGAGGTTCCGCAGCCTCAGCCGCCACCTCCGGGGAAACTGCGGCGGGCATCTCAGCCACTGGGGAAGCCACAGTTGGTGCTGCCACCTCCCGAGGCTCTGCAGCAAAAGCCGCCACCTCTGGAGTCTCGATGGTGGTATCTGCAGCCCCTTTGGGAGACTCTGCAGCCAGCACTAACATCTCAGGGGGCACTGGCGCAGACTCACGGTCAGTCGAGATCTCTGGAGCAGACTTGAGATCAGACGGGACCTCTGGCGCGGACTTGAGATCAGATGGGGCCTCTGGCGCAGACTTGAGATCAGACGGGGCCTCTGGAGCAGACTTGTGATCGGACGGGGCCTCTGGAGCAGACTTGTGAACGGACGTGACCTCAGGAGCAGACTTGTGAACGGACGTGACCTCAGGAGCAGACTTGTGAACGGACGTGACCTCAGGAGCAGACTTGTGAACGGACGTGACCTCCGGGGCAGACTTGTGAACAGACGTGACCTCAGGAGCACAGTGTGCAGCCCACACACACCAAATGGCAACTGCCATTAAGGGAAGAGCAGCACCGGGAGGCAGGACCTCATTAATGGTTGGTTTATGAGGCGCTGGTGCCACTGAGATGTTTGCTGCCCGCACTGACACTAGTGGTGGGTCCAGCACGCTGGCCATCATGATAGGCCGTGACCTTGGGATGTCAGACGAGACATGACAAGGCTCTGGGAGGTCAGACGAGACGTGACTTGGCTCTGGACAGACAGACGAGACGTGACGAGGCACTGGGCGGTCTGACGAGACGTGACGAGGCACTGGGCGGTCTGACAAGACGTGACAAGGCACTGGGTGGTCTGACGAGACGTGACGAGGCTCTGGGCCGTCGGACAGGACGTGACGAGACTCTGGGCCATCGGACGGGACGTGACTTGGTTCATGGAGATCAGCTGTGACTTGACCAGGCTCATGGAGATCAGCTGTGGCCTGACCTGGTTCGTGGAGATCGGCTGTGACTTGACTTGGTTCGTGGAGACCGGCTGTGGCTTGACCTGGCTTGTGAAGATCTGTAGTGACTTGACTTGACTCATGGAGATCAGCGGTGACTTGACTTGGCTCGTGAAGATCAGCGGTGACTTGACCTGGCTCATGGAGATCAGTGGTGACTTGACTTGGCTTGTGGAAATCAGTAGTGACCTGACTTGGCTCGTGAAGATCAGCAGTGATCTGACTTGACTCAGGAACCACGGCTGTGACCTTGCTTGGCTCAGGAACCACGGCTGTGACTTGGCTTGACTTGGGAGATACAGCTGTAGCTTTACTTGACACAGGGACAACAGCTGTAACTTGACTGGACTTAGAAAGAGCAGCTCTGACTGGACTTGACACAGGAAACACAGCTTTAACTTGACCTGTCGCTGGAAGAGCAGCTCTGACTTGACTTGACGCAGGAGACACAGCTCTAACTTGACTTGCCTTAGGAAGAGCAGCTCTGACTTGACCTGACGCAGGAACAGCAGCTGTAGCTTGACTTGACTCTGGAACAATAGCCGTAGCTTGACTTGACTCGGGAAACACAGCTGCAGCTTGACTGGACTCGGAAACTTGACTTGACACAGGAAACACAGCTGCAACTTGGCTGGACTCGGAAACTTGACTTGACTCGGAACGCAGCTGCAACTTGACTTGACACGGGAAACGCAGCTGCAACTTTACATGGCTCAGGGGTAGCAGCTGTGACGTAACGGAGCTCTGTTTTTGCCGCCATTTTGTGAACGGGCTCTGCCGCCGCCGCCATCTTGTGAGCGCGCACCGGCGCGGCCACCATCTTGCAACGGGCACCGCAGTAGCCGCCATTACATGAGCGTGCTCCGACTTGGCCGCCATTCCGCGTGCGGGTAGCGCAGCCGGCATCACTGAGATGTCACGTTCCTCCTCCGCGACACCCACAGTAAAAGATGAGCCCACAGTCAATAATGCAAAGTCCATGAAGTGTGCAAGTGACGAACGAGGATCCTCGTGTCTGAGTAGCGGACGCAGAGGCTGGTTCACGCCGTCACAAAAAATTTCAATTAAAATACAGTCCGGGAGATCAGAATGATTTGAAATGGCCAAGAATTCACGGATGCGCTGTTCTAGTGTACGTGGTCCTTGTTTGAGTCTGAACAGAATTTTGTTTGTGTCCATACCTGTTGATTGTCCGGGTTTAAAGCTGCTGGATCCTTGAGTAACGAAGTATTCTGTAACGGTGTGAATGAGACCAGAGGCGAGCGGATCCATTTGCGAGCTTTTATTTTATGGGACGAGACAGAAACATGATCGAAAACAGGCAGGGTCAGCACAACAACAAACAGGTATATAGGAGCGAGGCACAAGAGTAGACCATGAGGCAGGTGTGGGTCAATCCGTGGCGAACATAATTCGTAAGGGAGCGAGACGAGAGAATAATCTGTGAAACGAGCTAGAGTCCAGTAGGCAGGCGGCGAGACAGACGAGACGAAATGGCCAGGCGAGAAAGCTAAACAAGGGGAACTCGGAAACTCGGGAACTCAGGAACAATGGAACAAGGGAACAAGGGAACTAGGAACTAGAATAACAATAATAATCACAATACTCCGTAAGATACAGAGGGGAAGTCCGGGGCTTTTATAGTGCGCCTGATTGGTCACAGGTGCTGAGCCAATCAGCGCGCTGGATGACGGGGAATGTAGTCCGGGGTGTAGTGCAACAGTCTGAGCGTTATGACAGGGTGAGAGCGACATCTGGTGGTGAGCGGACCGCAGGTCACCGACCAGATTCATGACAAACACATTAATTTTAAAACTATGACAATATTTTAAAATATATTCTGACAGCTTTTTTATTTAAGGTGATCCCATAATACAACTTTACTGTATTCACAAAATATTGTATTGTGGTAAATGCTGTGATTATTGTCATATTTTATAATGTCAGAAACTCATTTCAGTCTTGTGAGGAATTGATTATATTCATGATACAAACATCAATTAAAATCTGATTTCAGGTTGATTTGTGACTGTGTTTTATTATTTATGTGCAAAAACAATAGAAAGAAATGAATGACATGTTCATGAATCATGTTTGTATTCAACTGAAAGATGATTTTGATCATAATAAAACAAATGATTGATGAGACACGACAATAAAACACAAATATACTTACACACACACTGATCTTACTGTCTATATGAGGATTTATCACACACATTTATTCTGATTCATATTCATATTCATGTGATGAAGAGACTCTATAACATCTCACTGTTACTGATTCATCATCAGCTCAAAGCATTATGGGTACAATCTCTCATCAGTCTATTCTCATTCATCAACACAGTTTCACTGATGATCCAGACCAAACATTAAACCCAGGATAGAGCGTCTGAGTGAATGTGGTCTGTTCTGTGTGGATGAGACTCATTGTGTTTCTGGAGACGCTGTAGAAGGACAGAGTTCCTGCACTCTCATCCACATACACTCCTATTCTCCTGATGATGGACTTCACAGGGAGATCAGTCTCTATCTTATTGTGTTTGAATGAGTATCTGTCAGGAGTGCAGACCAAACTCCAGGACTGATTATTAGATCCAAACACACACTCAACACCCGATCCCTTCCTGCTGATGCTCTTATATGACACTGATATAAACACACCATCACCTCCACTCCACTCAATCTCCCAGTAACAGCGTCCACACACACTCTCTCTATACAACACCTGAGGCCAAAAATCAAATCTGTCTGGATGATCAGGATACGACTGTTTCTCTCTCACCCATATCACTGTTCTGTTCTCCTCAGACAGTCTGAGTTTATTGTTTGCTGTGTTTGGATCCAGTGTGAGAAAACAGGCATCTGAACACAAGAACAGACACATTTATAGCACAACAACAATCACTACAGCTGTGTGTGTGTGTGTGTGTGTATGTGTGTGTGTGTTTGTAAACATACATTTCTTCAGTCCTGCTGTAATCCTGGATTCTCCTCCATGATCAACACTAGAAAACACACACAGACACATTCAGTCAACAAACTGTTGCTATGCAGTTGCTAAGGTGATATGGTGCTTGCTAGACTGTTGCTATGCAGTTGCCAGGATACTTGGGGTGGTTGCTAGAATGTTGCTATGCAGTTGCTAAGGTACTTACGGTGCTTGCTAGACTATTGCTATGCAGTTGCTAAGGTGCTCGAGGTGCTTGCTAGACTGTTGCTAGGCAGTTGCTAAGGTACTTACAGTGCTTGCTAGGGTGTTGCTATGCAGTTGCTAAGGTAATTAAGATGCTTGCTAGGGTGTTGCTATGCAGTTGCTATGCAGTTGCTAAGGTAATTAAGGTGCTTGCTAGGGTGTTGCTATGCAGTTGCTAAGGTAATTTAGGTGCTTGTTAGACTGTTGCTATGCAGTTGCTAAGGTACTTACGGTGCTTGCTAGGGTGTTGCTATGCAGTTTCTAAGGTTCTTATGGTGGTTGCTAGACTGTTGCTGTGCAGTTGCTAAGGTACTTACGGTGCTTGCAAGACTGTTGCTATGCAGTTGCTAAGGTAATTAAGGTGGTTGCTAGACTGTTGCTATGCAGTTGCTAAGGTGCTCGGGGTGGTTGTTAGGCTGTTGCTGTTTTAACAGGTGATAATTATTACTCTAATAACACCCAACAGTATATTGTGTTTCTATAGAGTGTAATTTCTGAACTGAGACATTAAGAATGTTGAATTTGACCGTAATTAAGAGTGTCGAACCCAAAAATGCAGACGAGTGTTCAAAACTAGTAACTTTCATCGTGATCAGTGAGAAGTGATGCCTAAATATACATATAGTTGAGATAATCTAGCAAACACAGGACGTTGTGAGGATTTTGTCAGTTGGTCGTCATTTGGTCAGTGTGACATTATTAATGACAACATCACGAGGACGTCATGGTAACGTTCCATTTTTATAATTTGGCTATAAAATGCCAAATTATGCCAAAAATAATGCTAATTTAAATGTTTCAAAAGTTTACTTGCATTTGATGATATGATGTCATGCATCCCACAAGCTGTTAAATGTAACATTCATACACACAATAATATTTGACTGTCTTTCATTTTATAAATAAAAATGCAGTTACAATTGTAGCCCTACTGAGACAGGACCACCAGAACACCAGACTTGAAAGTTACTAAGAGATCACTGCTGCAAGATCCCGTGATAATCATTTCTGCCGTTTTGAATTTTGTTTTTACACAAGACAGCACTAAGTTTACCTGTTGGAGAGCAACGGGCAAACAACAAACGATAAAGGACATTCCTACTCTGTCTTGTAAGTATCATTGTTGTCACCATCTTTGATATTACTTTGGTGACTGTTGCTATGGTTACTCGTAAGGAATACGGGCTTGACTCCCGTTGCACGTTCATACAGACAGTATTCAGAAAGCGACTGTAAGCTGCTGTGTGAACGGGACATTTACAGACTCACACCTGTAAGTAAATGCGGTTGTCAATCCCAAAAACTGACAGTGTGAACGTAACCATTGTAAACTTAAATATAAACTACTGTATAAATGTCTAACGGTTAATTAGATCGAGGCTACTTGAAATCACGTTCAGTGTATGTGGGAATAATAATTCCCCCATTTTCCCCTCAGGAAACACACCTGTAAATTGTGTCATTTGCTCATTGGTGTTAATGGTGTTTTTCACATGCTTGCTTTTTATGCTTGTTAACGTTACATTTCAATCACAAATAGGTGATGATTATCGAGAACAGGTACCCCTGGTGAAAAAAACAGCATATGCTGGTTTAAGCTGGTCCTTTGCTGGTTTATGCTGGTCCTTGACCAGCAGCATAAACCAGCAAAGGAACAGCATGAACCAGCATCAAAACATACCTAACCAGCATTCCAGCATCAAAACATACCTACCAGCATATGCTGGTTTTTTCACCAGGGACTGATTTGGCTCCTGAGTTGTTCAGTACTGAGAAATTGATATAAGCTACAGGAGCAATGGTGCTGCTAATGGTGTTTTTGTAACATTGATTCATTGCCCTTTAGACATAACTGCATATCATCCAAACCATCTCCAGGTGAATGGCAGCAAGGATCCAGGATCAAGAGATCATCCATCCACAGATTTAGAGTAAGTGGTGAATAGTGGATATAGCTACTGTATATAATGCATGCACTGACGGTATAAGGATGCGCTGCTGAGGCGAGGATCACACAGCCTCTCCAGGAGAAATTAAAATGTGCAACACAAATAAACTCAGCATGATAAGGTAAAAATTCAGAAAGTAAAAAGTTCTTATATTTAAACTACAGTTAGTTAGGCAACATCACAAGTTTTCACCATCACGACTGTTCAATAGTTCAATAATATTAGGTCATTTTAGGTGTAGTATTGCAGACTGCTTTTGTTCTATTTCAGCAGCAAAAATAATTTCAAAGAAAGACAGCAAAACCACAGTGCATCTCGATTCATTGCTGAATAATTCATTGTTTTGAACAAATCGGTTGAGTCAAAGTTTTATTATCCCATGACAAACATCTGATGAATCAGTTGTTTGAACAAATCGTTGAACGACTCACTCATTAGACACTTGCCATCACCTACTGGCATTTTAATTTAGTTTAAAAGTACCATTTCCCCCCATAATTTAATGTGTATATTCAAAATAAATACTTAAAACTAGAGATGCACCGATGTATCGGCCAACAATCGGTATCGGCCGATAAAAGCAATTTATTTCACTATTGGCCATTGGCCGATTGTTCAAAATCAGCCGATGATCAGGGCTGATAGTATCCTTCCTTACGAAAATTAACCATGGTTTTACTACAAGAGCCATGGTTTAACTATGGTTTTTGTAGTAAAACCATAGTAACCATGAAATTAACCATGGTTTTACCACAGTAACCATGGTTTAACTATGGTTTTTGTAGTAAAACCATAGTAGCCACGAAATTGACCATGGTTTATCACAGTAACCATGGTTTAACTATGGTTTTTCAGGGCTCAACGCTAAGGATCTTTCTACTGGCCCAGTCGGCTTATATGACATCAAAATTTTACATACCAATTAAATTGTACAATTCTCGATTCCAACTTCAATATCACAGCAAAACCTACTAGCCTTACAAATATAAAGTTCAAACATTATTTGTTTGTTCAAAAATTATTTATTAGAAATGAAACAATGCTTTAGGGGGAAAAGCAGAAGGACTCAATGAACAAAATTCTGTCTCTGCCAGCATGTGTCGCTTATGGAATAATGATACAGCGTTTCTTTGGTTACTGCTGTAAACAAAGCAGCGCCGCGCTAATGAACGCAACTTTAAATGCATTATACAGAGGCAAATGAAAAGAAAACGCCATGTAAAATTTTTTTGATACAGTCAGTTCCCCTCAGAGATGCATTAATATAAACCCCGTTTCAATATGTAGGATGATATTTCCAATATTTTGCGCTATGTAAACCGTGATCTTGCTCTGCCTGCCGCAGTATTTTTTCCTCTTTGCGTTCGTCTTCAGCGTCTCTGGCCTCTGTTAATGTGACAGATGGAAATATATGTTTGTATAATTATATTGAGAAATTCAAAAATACTGTAAAAACATTTAAAGAATTCAATATTCAGGTTATTTTGAATCCATTTAAAAAGGTTTATCAAATGTAAATACGTTATTTAAGTAGTGTTAGTTAATCTGTGATCAATTAGTTTAGTCCAATAAATTGTGCAATCGATTACTAGTGCCTTGTCAAACACTCGCAAGAACTTGTCAAACACGCCTTGTCAAGAACTCGCGTTGTTTCTCCATTATACATAAAGTTCGCAGTGGAGACGCATGGTGGATTGTGACTGATTAATTCTCTCCCCTTTTCCAGGTTTGCCTTTTTAATTATTCGTTAAAATAGTGTGAGTTGATGTTTTGAAAAGTTTAAGAGTGTGCAGATGTCAGTAATGTAGGAACTGAATGTTGATTAAAATGCTTGGTTGTGATTGGTTCGGTGATGCAGGAGTTTGGACAGCACAAGGCCACATGTTGAGTAATGAGTCGTGCATATTTAGATTGTATGTTAATGAACATTTAATTCTGTTTGCTTAGTGTTTATTGTTTGATTCACAGATTGTTTGAGACATCCAAGCATTTTATAGAGATATTAATTATTTGGAAAGAATATTTAAATGTTTAAATTGTTTGTACTAGTTAATAGATATGTGTCTTGCTTAAAAGAACAACTAGGTTTTCAGATAATTCTGAAATGCCATGAAATATGTATTAATTTACTGAGGTATTGTTGATTTATAGATAACTAAAAATTATATCTCATCGACAGCTTATTGTACCAATTGTGAATTAAGAAGAAAATGCAAACAACACTGGAACTCGAGCTGCGTCCGAAAATGCTATGGGAACGCCTTTGGTGGAACCACGCTCTGAATGTATGTGTAATCTAGCCAATCAAGCGGAGCACGCTATGTCAGCCCTCTGCTGGATCTGCTGGAGGGAATGGAGACGGGTGACCCCCTATCTCCTTCCTTACCTGGCAGGTCTGTTGCCCGTTCCGAGGGTTCGGAAGCCCGCACCACGGCTACTTCCTCCCATGGGACGGGCTCCTCTCTCCATCTGTCGTCCTCCGAGGAGGGCGACCTCGAAAGCACCGCTAAGGAAGCGAGCCCTCAGTCGGTGCAGTATGAGGAGCTCTTGGAGGTGGTGACTCGTGCTGTGGCCAAGTTAAACATCGACTGGCCCGCCGAGGAAAAAGCTTCTCCGCAGAGAAGTAAGCTGGATGAACGCTTTCTGCGGAGCAAACCATCGTCTCCAAGAACTTTCCATTCTTCCCCGACCTTCATGCTGAGATCGCGAGGTCGTGGGAAAGACCATACTCGGCTTGCTTGTTCGTACCCGCCTCTGACTACTATGGAAACGTGGCGGGGCTCGACGAGCGAGCCTACAAGGCGATGCTCCGGGTGGAACAGACGCTAGCTAGCTATCTGTCCCCCGGTGCGGCATCATCCTTGAAGGCTCCGGCCTTACCCTCTAAGCCGCTTCGCACTACAACTTCGCTTGTGGGTAAGGGGTACTCGGCAGCAGGTCAGGCCAGAGCATGCCTACACACAATGTCTTTGCTCCAGGCCTATCAGGCAGACCTGCTTAAGGGGTTAGCAGACGGCGAGAAAGTAGATTTAGAAGAGCTGCGCAGGGCCGCTGATCTTGCTCTCCGCGCCATCAAGGAGACTGCCCGGGCGGAGAGGCATTTATGGTTGACCCTGTCAGATATGAAAGAGAAGGACAGGGTCTTCCTCTTGGACGCCCCGCTTGAGCCTTCTGGCCTGTTTGGCGACGCAGTCAACTCTGTCGTCAGCAGGTACCAGGAGGCTCGTAAGCAGGCGGCGGCGTTCCAGCGGTACCTGCCTCGCCGTTCTCTAACCTCTGCGGCTGCTGGGGCCGAGTACAAGCTCCTCAGACCGGGAAGTACAAAAACTGAGTGTCGCGACTCACACTCCCGCGTCCCGGGACCGAGATTCGCGGCACTCTAGGCCGGGGTCCTCTAAGGCGAGGCCCGACCTGCGGGTCGTGCTTCAGTCTAGGAGGCCCCCGTCCACAAAGCGGTCCTGACGGCAGACCAGGACCGCCGAGGGCAGCCCCTACCAGGGAAGAGCGGGTTGCACCGCATTACACGGTTTCCGTCTCTCCTCGGTGCCCTCGGGAGGTCGGTCTGCTGTCTCTGCCAGTGCTACAGGGCACAGCGGCCTCCAGCGAGCCCACGTCCCGGATCTCTCCGCCCGAGGACGTAGCGGAACCGGGATGCTCACCACCCCCTCGGGGGTCTCTATTACAGTTAGCTCGGCAGTCTCCTGCCGGTCCGCCGCTACAGGTCTCCGAGCTAGTAGTTCAGTCGACACCAGAGGCCAGCCTCAAGCAGCTGGTTCCCTTAGTAGACTATTTAGCAGCGTGGAAGCTACTGCCAAATGTGTCTGCATGGGTCCTGCGCACCGTAGAAAAAGGCTACGCTATTCAGTTCGGCGCCCCGCCGCCGCCTTTCGACGGGGTCTTTCCCACCTTGGTGGGCCCCGAGCAGGCTCTGGTCATGGAACAAGAAGTAGAGACCCTTCTGAGGAAGGAGGCCATCGAGGTGGTCCCTCCTCAAGACAGGGAGTCCGGGTTCTACAGCCGGTACTTCATTGTTCCAAAGAAGGATGGAGGGCTGCGTCCCATCATAGATCTCCACCAACTCAATCGCTCAGTTATGAAGCTGAAGTTCAAAATGCTTACAGTCAAGCAAGTAGTGTCACAAATCAGGTCTGAGGACTCGTTTGTGACGATAGATCTGAAAGACGCGTACTTTCATGTCTCCATCCTTCCTCAACACAGGAAGTTCCTGAGGTTCGCTTTCAGGGGCGAAGCTTACCAGTATCGGGTTCTTCCCTTCGGCCTAGCACTCTCACCCCGCACGTTTACGAAATGTGTAGATGCTGCCCTGGTCCCTCTTCGGCTCCAGGGCATCCGCATTCTGAACTACATCGACAACTGGCTGATCCTAGCAGAGTCCGAGAGTTTAGCGGCTCGGCATCGAGATGCCGTTCTCGCCCCCACATGAAAGCGTTGGGGTTAAGACTAAACGCCAAGAAAAGTGTCCGTTCTCCACTTCAGAGAACCACTTATCTAGGCGTGGTGTGGGATTCGACCACGATGCAGGCACGTCGTCTCCTGCTCAGATCGAGTCGATCCTCGCCGCGGTCAAGAGAGTCAAAGAGGGCCGGTCACTCACTGTGAAACAATTTCAACAACTGCTGGGTCTGATGGCAGCTGCGTCCAACGTGATATCTTTTGGCCTGCTGTACATGAGACCCCTACAGTGGTGGCTCAAAACCAAGGGGTTCTCCCCGAGGGGAAACCCGCTCCGCATGATCAAGGTCATGCGCCGAGGTCTACGTGCCTTAGACATGTGGAGGAAACCGTGGTTCCTAAATCAGGGCCCGGTATTGGGAGCTCGTTGCCGCCGCATCACGCTAGTGACAGATGCATCCCTCACCGGATGGGGGGCGGTCATGAGTAGCCGCTCCGCCCGAGGTCTGTGGAGTGGTCGCCATCTCAGTTGGCACATCAACTGCCTCGAGATGCTGGCCGTATTTCGAGTCTTGAAGTACTTTCTCCCAGACCTGAGAGATCGCCATGTGCTGGTGTGCACCGACAGCACAGCGGTGGTCTATTACATCAACCACCAGGGAGGTCTGCGGTCGCGCCCCTTATACAAGCTGGCGCACCAGATCCTTGTGTGGTCCCAGGACAAACTCCTCTCACTGCGAACAGTTCATATCCCTGGGCATCTGAATGTGGGAGCAGACGTCCTGTTGAGGCAGGGGCCGAGGCCCGGGGAATGGATGCTTCACCCCGAGGTGGTGAAGCAGATATGGGAAATCTTTGGTCCAGCCCAAGTGGATCTCTTTGCTACGAGGGAGAATGCGCAATGTCCCCTCTGGTTCTCTCTAGTTCATCCAGCTCCCCTGGGGCTGGATGCTATGGTACAGACGTGGCCGAGGCGACGTCTGTACGCCTTTCCCCCGATCGCTCTGCTCCCGGGAGTTCTGGAGAGAGTCCGCCGGGATGGGGTCAGTTTACTGTTAGTAGCCCCGTACTGGCCGGGCCGAGTATGGTTCTCGGACCTGATATCTCTCCTAGACAGCTCTCCATGGGAGATTCTTGTCAGGAGGGATCTCCTCTCACCATCCTTCACCCCCGCCCGGAGCTGTGGAAGCTATGGGTGTGGCCTCTGAGGGGGCACAGCTCATAGCTTCCGGTCTCTCAACCGAGGTTGTTGAAACCATCCTCCAGTCCAGAGCTCCCTCTACGAGGAAACTGTACGCTCTGAAGTGGAAGCTTTTCACTTCATGGTGTGGAGAATGCCAGCAAGACCCAGCTAACTGCCCAGTTGGTACAGTACTGGAGTTCTTGCAGGCCTGCTTCTCCACAGGGTTATCCCACTCCCCCCTGAAGGTCTACGTGGCGGCAATCTCAGCCTACCACGCCCCTCTTGGTGGCATGCCAGTGGGTAGAGACCCCCGGTTGTACGTTTCCTCCGCGGTGTGCTGAGGCTGAGGCCTCCGACACGACCCCATATCCCTACGTGGGATCTGGCTGTGGTACTTGAGGCCCTCTGTAGGCCGCCATTCGAGTCTATAGAGGAGATACCTGTTCGATTTCTCACCATTAAGACAGCGCTGCTGCTAGCTCTAACTTCCCTCAAGCGGGCTGGGGACCTGCAGGCCCTTTCGGTGGCCCCTTCTCATTTAGAATTCGCTCCAGGTATGACCAAAGCTTTCCTGTACCCCAGGCCGGGGTACGTCCCTAAGGTCCCCACTAACACACCACAGCCGGTCGTGCTCCAGGCTTTCTGTCCTCCTCCCTTTCGGGAGCCCGACCAGCAGAAGCAAAACTGTATGTGCCCAGTACTTGCCCTGGATGCCTATGTCCACAGAGCTGCCCTGTGGCGTAAAACAGACCAGCTGTTCGTCTGCTATGGCCCCCCTAAGAAGGGTTATCCTGCTACTAAGCAAACTCTGAGTAGATGGATTGTAGATGCCATATCTACTGCTTACGAGTCCTCTGACCTCCCCTCGTCTCTGGGGGTCAAGGCTCACTCGACTCGCGCTATGGCTGCCTCCAAAGCCCTTATGTCAGGTGTCCCAATACAGGACATCTGTAATCCTGCGGGACGGTCCACGCCCCTCACCTTTGTAAGGTTCTACAACCTAGATGTCCGAGCCACTCCTGGCTCTTCTGTTCTCTTGCCCTAGCTCCTCCACTAGGCAGGGACTTGGAAGTCTGGTGGCGTGGGCATCTCGTTCCCATAGCGTTTTCGGACGCAGCTCGAGTTCCTGAAGGGGAACGTCCCAGGTTACGCATGTAACCATGGTTCCCCGAGAGTAACCACAAAATAAATCATGGTTTTACTACAGTAACCGTGGTTTAAATATGGTTTAAATATGGTTCTTGTAGTAAAACCATAGTTACAAAATCAACCATGGTTTTACTACAGCATTTGCAGTTTAACCATGGTAACTACAAAATTAACTGTGGTTTGTTGGAAATTTTTCTTAGAGAACAGGAGACGTTTTGGATGTCTTGAAGCAGAAGTTTCTCTTTATTCAGATACTCGCTGTGTGGCGCTGCAGTCATCAAAAAGTCGTCTGACAAAATCTCAGCACAGCAGAGTATATAGGTTTCAAGGGGGAGGAGTACATAGAGGTGGAATCAATCTAAACAAAGCATGCAAATGTGGTATAGGAAATCAGCTCAGCAAAAGATTTTTCCCAGCCTTGATCTATTTAGCATACAAGTGTCATTCAAATGCATAGATGCTAAACAAAAGGCACAGTTGTACCTTGAGCTTAAAATTCACACTTAACTTGGGGAAAACCTGCCAGATGTTCAGGAACTGCATAAAGACAAAAGGTTACTGTCTCAGAGCCTGGGCTGCCTGCTCTTAAAATGTCACAATATACATAACTTTTTTAGTTCATGTTGTTATATTGGAACCTAACATAGGATCAGCATATTTTAAACAGATTCTTAAATTTGTAATCCTTCAGGTTTTACTATAATAACCATGGTTTTTGTAGTAAAATCACAGTACCAATAAAATTTACCATGGTTTTACTACAGTATTGACAGTGAAACCATAGTAATGACGAAATAAAAAAAAGGAAAGGAAAGGAAAGGACGTGGCGTAAGGCCAAGTATGGTGCCCCATAGTCGGAATTTGCACACAGTAGTGAGTAGTGAACAAACACGCACACACACACCGTGAACACACACCCGGAGCAGTGGGCAGCCATATTGCTATCGCTGCGGCGCCCGAAGAGCAGTTTGGGGGAATCGGTGCCTTGCTCAAGGGACTCACCTCAGTCATGGTATTGAGGGTGGAGAGAGCGCTGGTTATTCACTCCCTCCACATTCAATCCCTGCCGGACCTGGGACTCGAACCCGCAGCCTTGCGATTACAAGCCCATGGCACACATAGCTTAACTGTGTTTTCCAGTAAAACCATAAAACACAAAACTAAATATGGTTGTACTATGTGTGCTGACACTTTTATACCCCGGAGGAAAAAATAAGCATGATTTTGTAAAAAAAAAAAAAAAAAAGAAAATAAATTAAAAAAATAATACTTAAAAAATAAAAGAATGGCTGTAATTGTCACTGTATATATACTCGACTAGTTATTATAAGCTCAGCAATAAGATATTGTTTATACCCCTTTTTGGGAGGCTCATTTAGTTAATTTATTAAAACTTTATAATTACCTACAGTTCCCTATCTGTCGTACACTCCGAGTTGTGTCAACATGATCATGGGCGCGCTTTGCTCGTGAGCCGCGTGCTTTTACGTGAAGCCGCGGCTCACCTCGACTGCTTCCCACTCCGGTCCTTCTACTTCCGGGTACGAGGCCTTTACGATGTGCGTCGGTGGCGAGCATTAGGAAGCAGGGAAGGTTCCGCCGGGTAAAAACCCAGCAAACCTTTCGCTCCTCGCATCCCTCGATCGAGCCTCTGGATGAGTTTGTAAGTTTGTCTCAGTACAGCTGACTTTAGCGGCAGCTTCGCTAGGATGGCGTAAGCTGTTTGAAGCTGAAGCTTCAGCTGAGCAAACCTCTGCGGGGGGCTGATTCTCAGTTTGAGGCGGCCGTGCCTGCAACGGGCAGCCAAGGAGGGGCTGATTAATAGACATCTGGGTAACGACCTGTACGCTCGTTTCCAGTGCCTGTTTCCCGGAAGTGCACGAGAAGTTGATGAAATCACGGAATCGCTAAAAAAAAAAACCGCAATCTACCAACTTCTCCTCCTTTACCACCCTCAATGGGGGTCCAGCGAGGGGGTGTCAGAGGTTGCCCAGGCAGAGGGTGTGATTGCGGTGTACTCCCCGCAAAACGCCACCACTTGACGGGTTCCTCCTATGACTCCCCGTTCAGGGCCTGCAAGTTCTTTCCGGACAAGGCTTACACGGCTTCTGGACAAGCTGCGTCTGCCTTACATGCCACGACCATCCTCTGGGCGTTCAGGCCGTGGCATTGTGAGTTCTGTACGAGGGTGGTTCCAACCTAGAGCTACAGAAACTGCGTACAATGATCGATTACGCTCTCTGAGCTAAGAAGTTGTGGTACACGCTCTGGGAAGGGCGATGTCCACTTTGTTGGTCCAGGAGTGCCACCTGTGGCTTCACCTGTCAGAAATGCGGGAAATTTGAAGTCCGCTTCTTACCCCCATTTCCCAGGTCGGTCCTTCTGGCAACACCGTGATAAAATTTGCACCCAAGTTGTTCACGGTAGTAAAAAGAGCAGACAGAGACCATCATGTATCCAGCCTCATGTCCCCATTCCAGGTACATCGGGTATAGTTCCTCTGAGACTGCTAGCAGAGTCCCGAGACGTTGGGCCCCATCCCTCCCCTTAAGCTTCTCAGAACTACCTGACTTGGCTACGCGACTCAGGCATCCGCCAAGATCTATGGCATTCTCTTACAAATCGGCTCAGGGCGAGAATGCTGTGGTTCTTTAAGCGGAAATCGCAGCCCTCCTGGGAAAGAGTGCGATAGAGCCTATCCCCTCAGCCAAAATGAAGAACGGGGTTTGTCAGCCCCTACTTCATTGTACCAGGAAGGGTGGTCGACTCATACCAATCTTAAAACTGAGGTTTTTTGAATCGGGCCCTTTTTCAAGCTCCCATTCAAATGTTAACCCTTGAACACACA
Organism: Cirrhinus mrigala; assembly: GCA_036247105.1. Taxonomy (NCBI): domain Eukaryota; kingdom Metazoa; phylum Chordata; class Actinopteri; order Cypriniformes; family Cyprinidae; genus Cirrhinus; species Cirrhinus mrigala. The sequence continues at coordinate 2,381,483 of CM070010.1, forward strand.
TCCTTCATGTGTCAGGGTTTAAGATTGGTTTGTGGCGTTGGACCTGAAGGACGTGTACTGTCATGTCTTGATCCTTGCAATACTCTGTCTTCGAGGTCGGGCTCATCATTACAAGGTTCCCCCTGCGGCCTATCCCTACCGCCCCACACCTTTACGAAGGTCACGGAGGCTGCCCTTGCCCCCTCGGGGTAGTGGGCATATGCATTCTCAGTTATCTCTGTTACTGGCTGTCTTAGCACACTCACGAGTTTCAGTTTGCACTCTCAGAGATGTGGTTTTCAGCCATCTGGCTTGATTGGGACTTCAGTTCATTTGGGAAAAGAGTAAACTCTCCTCAGTACGGGGTTTCTCTTTTCTCTGTATTGACTTGGTCACTGTTCTTCACATCTTGCCTAAGTCTGTGCATAGTCAGTGCTGTAGTGCGTGAGTGCACTCTGGTTCAGTACAGCGGCCCCCTTCATGTACCAGGGCTTCCGAGACATATGGCATCTTCAGCCGCGGTCACGCTGCTGGACCCGATGCATATGGAACTGCTGTAGCACTGACTTCATACCGAGTCCCAAGATGGGCATGGCGCCCAGGCTCACATTGTGTGTACATCATACTTTGACCTTCAGCCCCTGGGGGACACATTGGTTCTGCGGGCAAGCATGCCCCTGGGACAAGTGTCTAGACGCACTGTGTCTCAACAGTTGCTTCCAAGTCAAGCTGGGGCGCCATGTGCAATGGGTATGCAGCCGGTTGGGCCCTCGGTTGCTTGGGTATTCAATTGCCTGGAGTTGTTGACAATGCTTTGGGCCCTGAATGGGTTTCGGCCTTTGTTAGGGCAAGCATGTATTGGTCTGCACTGACAACACAGCGACTGTGGTGTACACTGTCCACCAGGACAGTGTACGCTACTTTCGCATGTCACAACTCACCCGCCATCTCCGGCCCTAGAGCCAGCACAGACTCAGGCTTCTATGCGCCACTCACATTCCTGGGCGACAGGTTTGCCACGAAATGAGTGGAGGCTCAACCCTCAGATGGTTCGGCTGTTTTGGGGTTGATTCGGCCAGGCACAGGTAGATCTGTTGCCTCACCAGAATCCACTCATTGCCAGTGGTGGTACGGCCAGACCGAGGACTCACTTGGTTCAGGACCTGGAAATAGCGCAGGTGTTCTTCCTAAGGGTAGAGCCCACAGAGTCGCGGCCGAGGAGGCCTGGATAGGCACCTTTCTGCTACTACACCAAGGTCCGTGTACAGCTACCATGACTTGATAGAAGGCAGATCGGTGGGGCACGATTTGTTATCAGATTCCTTAGAGGTGCCCGGAAGTTGAACCCTCCCTGGTAGCACCACATGGCCTCTTGATCTGTCTGTGGTCCTTCTGGCCTACAGTAAGATCCATTGAGCCCATCAGTCGATTGGTTCTGTGCCCTCTCCATGGAGACGGTCTCCCCGATTGCACTCACCTCTGTTAAGAGCAGGAAATCTTCAAGCCTTCTCCATCAACATTCGTGCCTGGAATTGGTGCCGGTAAACTCTCACGTTGTTCTGAGAACCCGGCCTGAATACATGCCCACGGTAACCACCACTCCCTTCAGAGATCAGGTGGTGACTCTGAAAGCAATTTCTTCCCAGGAAGATGACCCCAACCTGACCTTATTATGCCCGGTCCGTGTCCTACGCATTTACCTGGAACATTCCCAGCACTTCAGACGTTCCGGTCAGCTCTTTGTCTGTTATGGAGGACAGCAGAAGGGGAAGGCTGTCTCCAAACAAAGGGTCTCCCACTGGCTTGTGGATGCGATCCGTACGGCCTACCAGGCCAGAGGCTTGCCCTCCCAACTGGGAGTGAGAACCCACTCGACCAGGGGCATCGCTGCCTTGGCAGCTCTTGCGAATGAGGCCTCGTTAACAGACATCTACAGAGCTGCAGGTTGGGCTACACCTAATACACTCGCCAGATTTACAACCTGCGCATGAAACCAGTATCTGCTAGAGTCTTGAATGCAAGCCCTTTGACTCAGCACTCTGGTTTGGTGTAGTGCTTGCTTAAGTGCTTCCCCTCACGGTGATTACGCTTCTCTAGTTTCAGTAGGTTTCCTGGCGTGAACCCTGAACATCCTCTCCATCACTTGGCACTTCTGGTCGTAGCTGAGTTTAGCGGAGGAACTCGCTACAAGTATCCAACGCGAGGTAAGGTTACTTTGCTATCTCTTGGCTGTGTGTACTTTCCACCTATAACTCTCTGTGGTGCGGTGTTTCCCCTGAGACCTGCTTGTCTCTAGGTTCTGAGTTTGGTAGTCCCCCCTAGGGTGAGGTTCACCTCAGGTCCCTTCACTAATGATATTCACTTTGTACCCCCCCTCTGGGCAGGTTGTGATCTCCGTAGTTCCTTTTTTCCTACAGGAAACAGGCACTTTCCCAACATTCTCAAGACACTCAGCCGCTCCACTGAGGAAAGGCCCGGCTGCAGGTAACCCTGCCTGTGACAGGTCAGTTCTTGGACACTGGAAGGTCACGAAGAGGTGAGCTGCACTTATGTTAACACTTTGGCTTGTTACTATCTGCGCCCGATCACTCACGACGCGGCCAGACTTGTGGCGTGCTTATATAGGTACACTTGACACAACTCGGAGTGTACGACAAATAGGGAGTATGGTAACCCTCGTTCCCTGATGGAGGGAACGGAGACGTTGTGTCCCCCATGCCACAACTCTGGACCGCCTCTGAGTGAGTTGAGACGCTTCGACTCCTCAGAACAGAATGAGTGAGCAGAGCATGCGCTGCCCTATTTATACCCGGATGTCCGGGGCGTTGCCAGCTATGCAAATCTGCACACCCAATTTCATTGGCCTTTTCTTAAACTATCAGAGGTGTTTGGGCTCCCAAGGGCGACCCCTAGTGTCGTACACTTGACACAACGTCTCCGTTCCCTCCATCAGGGAACAAGGGTTACCATATGTAACCGAGACGTTATCTACAACATATATTATTATCATTGTTATATTAATTATTTTTCTCCATTACCGTTGTTATATTGTTATAGATAATCATTAGAAAATACTTGCGTCAGCTCCAGTTTCCATGGTGATGATTGGTGAATCTCTCAAGACTTTGGCGCGCTTTTGGATTTTAAATTTTCATGAAACTTGCAAACGTAAGCTTTCTAATGGTCGGCGCGTTTCTTTTATTCGATTAAAAAAAAACCACATACGGCAGTAATTGGCATTTTGAGTTACATGAGGACACACACATTCATGTAGAGACATATTGGAGTATAATAACGAAGATATTGGACCTTTCCAAGGATCATCCAGACATCAGACATCAAACCGGACATCAGTTCGTCGCCAATTATTTTGCAGGTGAGTGGCATTACTAAAGTGTATTTATCCGTATTTATACATTTAGGCGTTTCAGCTTTGATAAATGTGATTCTTATCGCTGTGATTGTTTTATTCTTTATGTTCGATATGGTTTTTAAAGGCTAAATGCATGATAGTCTTTAATGACATGGACAGCTTCCTATGCACGCAAAACTGTATTTCGTAACCGACATAACTAAAAGTAATATCTCGCGGATCAGGCAATTACCGAGTTTGAACAATTCATTAAGATAACCGACTCTTAAGACTTACTTGTTCGTGTATTGGACTGTACTTTTTTTTTTTCCAATCAGTCATTACTGTGCTACTGCGTCTGGCAGCTTGGCAGCCTTTTTGCTATCAGAACTAATGTTACATTGTTGTGTGAGAGAAAGTTGCTATGTGTTTATTTTATTAATACAATTAACATTAAAATACATATTTTATGGAATACCGGTTTTATAAAATCAAGCCCCGTGGATGCTGTGGTTTAACTCTTAAAGTAAACAAAAGCTTCACGGGACATATTGCTTTGATTACTAAATAGAACCGACTCAAAAGAGTCATTAATTTAATTACTCTAAATTCATATTGAATGCTATGTTATACAGCATTTGTATTAGCCTGGAATCTTTTTTTTTCATTTGCTATTTAAATGAGTAAAGAACCCTGGAACAGAAACAAAGTCAGCTATTAATAAATATATAATGAATATATAAGTATATCTCACTTATTTGTTTTTTTTTTTTGCAGCCTACCATATAGGACCTGTCCTGTTCTGTTGGCAATTCAAGTGCATTAGTGGTAAGTAAATTTATAAAACACTTTTGTCAAACAAATTTCAATGTAACTTGCTACATTAAACATAGATAAACATCTATAAAGATGGTAATTCTGTCATCTTTTCTTACATATCGTTTCATCCAGTTTGTTCTTTCCATGTTATGGCATTCAATAAAGCCCAATAATTTTCTAGTTTTAAAAGGAATGACAATCATGATACAGTTAGTCCATATGACTCATGTGCTATATTCCAGGCCTTCGGAAAAAATATGATAGCCTTGGGTGAGAAAAACCTATACTTCTTTATCTGTCTGGGTGCTGCTCAGTTCCTTATTAATTATGCATTCTTGTTTCCTTTTCTTGCATCCTAGCTCCTCTCTCTTAAGATGCATAAAAAAAGGAAACAAAGACAGAGTAATTGTATTTTTAAATTCAAAATATTCTCGCTCACTCAAGTTTAATGTGAAAATGTAGTGTCTGTGCCATGTAAGTAAATAATTGCTGTGTATTAATATGGTATATTCTTCTCTTTCTCAGGTCTTGAGCCCATATGGGGTGAAAAATACACAACTGTGCAGCCTCATCTGGACTGTAATCTACTGACCGATATGACGTTCTTCATTGGACTTCTTACTGACAACTACTGGAAGTGATGCAGCATCACGCACACATTTCTGAAAGCACAGATCACCTTTACAGAGAAAAAGTGTGAAGTACTCAGCTGGTCTTCGTCTGCATGCCACATGCAGTAACGTAGACCAATGATTTGAATTTGACTGGTCTTCATCTCATGTGAGTGAATATTATTTTAAACATTCTTAAAAGTAGTTTATTTCTTGTAAATACATTTTGTATTATGTTTAAAACCTTTTAAATGAAAAGAATCTCTTTTTTTAAGTAATGTTTTTAAAATGAAGATTATCAGTGGGATCTGTTATGTGGGATGTACAGTATAGAACACAAACATCTGCTTCTGCTTGTGTCAGATGTGTCTGAAAACATTTTAGGGATGTAGGCTGTATGATACTGTGTATTTAAAGGTGCACAACTAAGCCTTCATTATTTGCTTTGCTGACCAAACAAACAAGATGTAAATGTAGTGTATTATATGTTTATTTATTTTATAAACATGCTGTTAATTTCTGTAGAGATAAAACAGTTTTACAGTGGAAGTTACTTAATGCTCTTTTTATACCTAAATTTCTTATTTTTACCACTGCACTGCAGTACTTTATCTCCAGTATATATTTATTTTTTTAAATTGTAGTGGATTGTTTGTAATCATTTTATGTCACAGGTAAAACATGTTCTTACATATGTTATGGTTTATATTCTCTTTTAAATATGATATAAGTGCTTTAATAAAGTCTGTATCATAGAATAGTAACTTGTTATTCCGTTTATTATTTGGTAGAAGTTCAATGCACAACCTGTTATGTTAAACAACCTACTTTAGTAAAACTGTAGCAACCATGACTGTAGTAACCACAGTTTTACTATAGTACTATTGCTACAATATTACTGTACTAGAACCATAGTATCAAAACCATGGTTTTTAAAACCAACTTTCGTAAGGACTGTCAATCAAAAGGCAGCGGGTCAGACTGCAACTCATACTGTGAGTGAAGAAAATCTCTGTTTAATTTAGGGCTGTCAAAATTAACGTGACAATTAGGCATTAACAGTTACAAATAGCAACATTAAAGCAGGCCATTTGACTATATGACTCACCTGTAGTTCAAGCCAGCATTGCCAGATCCGCAGTTTTTCTCTACATGTCTGTATGCATGTAGCACGCATCGCATCCAATAATCACAAAGAGCTCTGTGCTTTCTTACTTTTAATAAGAAACAACGTCTCAGCTTTTAAATCCTGTACGTTCTATCATGAAAACAACGAATGCCGTTTTGACACTTTTAAATGTGACGCTATTGCGCCTCATTTTAAGCAGCAGCACCTAACTCTGGCTCCTCAGCAAAGAGGCATGCTCATTTTCTGTATGGTTATTTTTTTTTACTAATAATACTAATTTTGACTTCCGGTTCTGCTTAGCATGGAGAAAGACGCTTTCGTCTAAGCTCCTCTAATCCTCCAAATAATTTTGTAATAAGTGAATCTGAAAATTATCCACATAATAATCCACAACAATGCCAAAAAATTTGAAAAAAGACGGCAAACTACAGAAAGAAACCCGCGTTCAGGCCTCGAGCAATGTTACGGGGGAGCCGACTCAACCGAGGCCAACCACCGCTAACGATAGTGCATCTCCTCCTAGCACTCAAGACATCATGGACGCCATAACAGCCCTCAGTGCTTCATTTAATCAGAAATTCGACATGCTCACGGAAGCTTTAACAGAGCTACGATCGACGATGACATCCATAACAGAGAGAGTCACGACGATCGAAGAGGCTACTACGAACCAAGAAACCCGGCTGACGTGCGTAGAGAAACAGTGCGCAGAACTACTGGATGAATGCAAGAGACTCAAAGATAAATGTAACGACCTCGAGTCCCGCTCCAGACGCAATAACATTCGACTGATCGGAGTTGCAGAAAAGGAAGAAAACGGAAGACCTACCGAGTTCATAGCAAAGTTAAAGCTGCTGGGTCCCGAAAACTTCAGTAAGCCTATCCAGATTGATCGTGCGCACAGGGCGCTGCGAAGATCGAGTGATGATCATCCACGAGCGTTTGTCATCAGGGTACATCATTACCAGACGAAAGAGTTAATCATGAAGCTTGCCAGAGAGAAATCTTTAGAATACATTGGGAGAAGGGTGCACATTTTCCCAGATTTGACCTCGGACGTGTTGAAGCAGAGATACCGATTTGCTGAGTTGAAGAAAAAATCTTGGTGTCAAGTACTGGTTTCGATTTCCATCTACATTCATCGTGACCGCCAAAGAAGGGGAGAGGAAAACATTTGAAACACCAGAGGAGGCTGGAAAATACTTGTCACGAGTCGTGGACAATTGGCCTGTGGACTAAATGGAAGGACTAAACGGATTGCCAAAGTGGTCCAAATAAGACTTATTTAAAACTAATATATTGGAATAATAGTGAACATTATGGACAATTAGAAGGTTCATAAAACTGGTTATTCAAGTTTATTTTATCTAAATGGAGGGAAGAAGATTGTTTTGTTTTGTTTTTGGTTTTTTTTTTTCTAGTCGGGGGACACGGAAGATTACGTTGCATCGGTGGTGAGTGTCACTACCCGATCCGTACCTGAAACACGATCTGTACTGCGCATGTACTGCTGCCACTTCCTGTCACCGTCAACTTTGACGTCTTCTAGTGATATGGATTCTTTTGCATTTTACACACAGCTTCAAAGGTTTCTCTTAAAAGGAGAAATTCTTGATAGTTCTACCTATCGTCGGAAGGTGAGACGGGTGTCTCCGAATTTTATCATCAAAGGTAAGTATAAGTACGAGACATTTTATAATAAAAAAGATAACTGACTGTCTGGTACAGCCTGGGCCATGTACTTAATTACAAATGTTGTTTAAAATATCAAGCTACGTTATTGTGCGTATTCAGCTCCTGTATTTTGATATTAATATGTGTGACAGTGACAGTAATCCCTTACGAAAAGTAAGCATGGTTGTATTGTAGTAAAAGTGTAAGTGTAGTAACCATGTCTTTTTATACTAAATAAAAATATAGTTAAACTATAGTTAGTGTATATGTAGTATAATATAGTTACTGTGGTTCATGTGTGGTTAATTATGGTTTATTATTGTTATTGTTTTCAGAACTAACTGTGGATGAACCTTTTCCAGTGTTTTCCTCAACAGTGTTTGTCATAGCTGTTAAATAATAAAATCAAAGTCTTACAGTGTTATTTGTATTTCACAGTATGCTCTCAGTACCTGTACATCCTGTCCATTAACATTCACAGAGGTAAGAGAGATTTTCACACAAGTATACCATAAAATTACTGTTATGTGTAATTTTGTGTGTGTGTTTTGCACTCTTTTAGGAAGATGTGATTCGCCAGTGGTGGTGCATTCAGTTGATGGAGAGGTTTTGCCTAGAAGTGTATGACAGACTCTACAGATAAAATTTCAGTATCTCACCTGTATTAAGTCACTGTTGGCAAGATGATACTAGAAAGGTGTTATACAAATGTGACCCTGGACCACAAAACCAGTCTTAAGTCACTGGGGTATATTTGTAGCAATAGCTGACAATACATTGTATGGGTCAAAAATAATAGATTTTTCTTTTATGGCAAAAATCATTAGGAAATTAAGTAAAGATCATGTTCCATTAAGATTTTTGTAAAATCCCTACTGCCAATATATCAAAACTTAATTTTTGACTAGTAATATATATTGTTAAGAACTTTATTTGGACAACTTTAAAGGTGATTTTCTCAATATTTTTTTTTTTTGTACCCTCAGATTCTAGATATTCAAATAGTTGTATCTCGACCAAATATTGTCATATCCTAACAAATGATGTATAAATCTCAATTTTGAAAAATTGACCCTTATGACTGGTTTTGTGATCCAAGGTCACAAATAGAGTGTATACATTTACATATTTTACTAAGGCATGGACAGAGATTTGCTCACTGGACAGAAGACGTATCCCAGCTCCTTCAGGGAACCCTTGAGCCTGTTTTTAGAGTGTCAAAATCCACCACTAGACGGTCAACCAGCAGAAGAGTTGTGGTTGAAGAGGACACTGATGAAGTAAATGATTTTAGTGGTCATATATCAAGCAGTTGCAATGCAAGCTGGATAAATAGTTTAATTTGTTTGTGCCATTATTTATATTATATTGTTCACCAGTATAACACTCTTCACCAGGTGCAACAGCCAACCATTGTAAGAGACCTTCATAAAGCTTGGTACTGGGTAAACGATCACAGAGACTTATTCCGTGGTGAGGTGACAGAGCCTGCTTTTCCACAGATGAACAGTGAAGATCAACAAAATGTGCTCAGGAAGGCCCAAGGGAGTGAATTCCCTGAGGCAAAGGATGCCTTTTTGTTTGTATTTCAGTCTCAATGTAACATGGAAACATTTTTGTCATACTGTGTCGATGAACAAGGCCTGAAGGTCAATGCCATGTTCCTCAGTCAGAACTTGTAGTAGACGAATGAGTGGGTGAGAGAGAAAGACTGAGGGAGGGAAGGAATGAATTAATGAAGAATGGAAGCAGTGAATTCATTGAGTAAATAAATGAATATTGTTTTTTTTTTTCAGATGACATTTGTTAAAGTATGCTGGAATAAGTAGAACAGTTAAGTAGACCATGAATGAAGGATGGAAGGAATTAATTCATTTATGAATAAATAAATTGAATGAATAAATAAGTATCTTGTGTGTTTCCTAAATGCAGACATTTTTATAAAGCATGCTGAATTAAGTAGAACATATATTTAGAAAAATAATACATTTATATACACATCTGGATTACCCAAATGGGGTCTGGCAAATGTAAACTTTAAATTTTATTTATATATTAATTATTATATAATCAATTTTATTGTGCCAATTTAATAAATTACTCAATTTAATCAATATAATTTAACTGATATACTTAACCAAAAGAAAACCTGTATTTATATCACTAATTATACTATTATTAAGGTTAATTAGTATTAAGACAACAGTATTTTTATATATATATATACAACATTATTTATCATTATTTTGTTTTTATTTAGTATTGTATTTTAATTAATTTTATTTTAGTTATTATTTAATAATTTATTTTATGGTTAACTTACACTTTTTTTTTGTTTAAAATACACTTAATCCCTCGCAATAAATTTTTAGTCACTGTTACAATTGTCACTGTACTTTAATTTGTTTTGTAAAGTCAGATTCTGTTTGCAAAATGTTAATTATATATATATATATATATATATATATATATATATATATACGCGGAACTGCCGTAAAGTGTTTTGTCATACTCCAGACCGGAAGTTGACGCATTTTCGCACATGCGCAGTACAAATCGTGTTTCCGGTACAGATCGGGTAGTGACAGTGAGTGATGGATCCGACAGTAACGTGGCGCTAAGTCTTTTGACTGATGGGAAAGGGTGGGGGGGAATCAGGGGTTTTCTGTTCATATGTGCTTGTTCTGAATTGTTCTTGGTAAGGGGGTATAGTTATGGTTCGTTTGAAAGGCTTGGTAAAATTAAACTTTTCATCGGATATCAGAAAAATAATTACTATTATATAAACATTTAGAATAGTTAAAACAAACAGAGAAGGCACAGTAAGGCTTCTGAGTTGGAATGTGAGAGGTATGAATCATCCAGTGAAAAGACGTAAAGTATATATTCATATTAATAAATTACAAGCTGAAATTATATTTTTACAGGAGACTCATATAAAACAGACAGCAAAGGCACTTCTTAATCCTGGATGGGCAGCTCAATCAAACTTCTCTACTAAATCAAGAGGAGTCGCGATTATCGTTAAAAAACAAGTACCATTCATACATAAACAGACAATATCTGATAAAAATGGTAGATATATAATTGTCTGTGGGGAAATAAATTCAGTTCCTATTACGTTGGTTAACCTGTATGGTCCTAATTATGATGACCTGAGTTTTTTTTGAAAGAGTTATAGGCAAAATATCTGACTTTGCTTTATGTAACGTGATTATAGGGGGAGATTTTAATTGTATTATTGACCCAGTTAAGGATGCACAACCTAGTCGTACTACAAAAAGTAAATCTGCAGCTACTTTACATAATTATTTGAGAAATTTCAACATGATAGACATCTGGCGGTGTTTAAACCCATCAGCTCGAGAATATTCTTTTTACTCATCAGTACATAAGTCTTATTCCAGAATTGATCTTTTTATTATAGATTCTTGTTTGTTAAAAATGGTTAAGTCCACTCAGTACCGTAACAGATTAATATCAGATCATGCCCCATTATCTTTGGATCTAAAATTGAAGTCAGAAAAAGGGACGTATAATTGGAGATTTGACAACTCCCTTTTGAATGACGTTAAATTCTGTGATTACATAAAAGAAAAAATTGGGTACTTTTTGGCTGAAAATGATATTGGTAATGTAACAGACTCTGTACTATGGGATTCAATGAAAGCTGTTATAAGGGGAGATATAATTTCATTTCAGATCAGACAAAACAAGGAAGATAAACAAAGATTAAATGAAATAGACAAACAAATGACTGAATTAGAGGAATGTTATAAGATCAATTATTGTTCAACTACTTTAAAGAAAATAGTAACATTGAGAAGTGAATATAATTCTATTCTTGCTAAAAAAATTGCTAAACAACTTAATCAAATTAAACAACGTCATTTTGAATTAGGTGAAAAACCTCACAAACTTCTAGCTCGACAGCTTAAACAATCCCAAGCAAGTAGGGCCATTCATAAGATTAAGACAGAGAGTGGGGAAATAATAACAGATCCAAAACGAATAAATAAATGTTTTGTAGACTTTTATAAAGAAGTATACACATCCAAAGGAAATATAGATATAAATGAGATAAATAAATTTTTATTTAATATTGATCTTCCTCAAATAAGTGAAGACGCTGTTGAAATGTTGGATAAAGAAATTACCTTAAAGGAGGTAAACGAAGTTGTTAATAACCTCCCTAATAATAAATGTGCAGGCCCAGATGGGTTTAGTGCAGAATATTATAAAAAATTCTGGGAGCTTTTTGCTTCAGTGTTTCTTCGTATGATCAATCATTCATTTTCTCAATTGAAACTCCCACCAACACTGTATAATGCCAACATAGTATTAATACCTAAGCCCGGACGGGATAAAATGAAGTTGTCATCATATCGTCCAGTCTCTCTTATTCCAATAGAGGCAAAAATCATTAGCAAGGTCCTAGCTAATAGACTGAAACAATATATATGTACAATCATAAATCAGGATCAGACAGGATTTATGCCAAATCGGCACATACAATCAAACTTGAGAAGACTTTATAATATTATATATAAGAAACATACAACAAAAGCATGTTTGATTTCCTTAGATGCACAACGTGCATTCGATCAGATTGAATGGCCTTATATATTCACAACTCTAAAAAGATTTTGATTTGGGGACAGATTCTTTCAGTGGATTCAAATTTTGTACGCTAATCCAAAAGCTGCGGTCCTTACAAATTTTACACTTTCAACCTCATTTCCACTATACAGAGGAACACGCCAAGGCTGTCCTCTCTCCCCCTATCTATTTGCATTAGCACTGGACCCTTTGGCAGAGAGTGTCAGGCAGAATGGTGAAATTGCCCCTATTTTAATAAATGATAGACCCCAATATATATCTTTATATGCAGATGATGTACTTTTGTATATAGCAAAGCCAGAGTTGTCTATTCCACCTCTTTTGAAACTTTTAGAATCATTTAAAAGCCTGTCGGGTTTTACAATAAATTGGGATAAAAGTGAGTTAATGCCCTTAACTGAGGATGTTGACAAGAATTTTTTAAGTTGTATACCATTTAAAATTTCTCATAATTCATTTAAGCATTTAGGAATCATAATTACAAGAAAACCAGATTTAGCACTTCTAAAGGTGAATTGGCAGGCAAAAGTGAATCAACTAAAAGATAATATAAAATTTTGGAGGACTTTACCTATGTCTATGGCAGGAAAGATCAATGCAATTAAAATGGTAACGTTTCTTAGATTTCTATATTTATTTCTTTCCATTCCAGTTCTGATACCAGCAAAACTATTTACAAAGTTACAGTCTATAATTATTTCTTTTATATGGAATTATAAAGCTGTCAGAATATCTAAAAAACACCTATGCAAGCCAAAAGCAGAAGGAGGATTCAGTCTTCCTTCCTTCAGATGTTACTACTGGGCTGCTAATCTACAGTTCCTTTCTTGGTGGAGACATACTCCAGAGAATAAAGTGGAGATACCAGAATGGGTATGGTTAGAAGGAACCTCTTGTAGGATGATATCTTTAAAGGCTTTACTGAATAGTCCAATAAAACCTGAGTCAAAGTTTTATAATGGAAATATAGTAATAAATAACTCTCTAAAGATTTGGAAACAGATCAAATCATTTTTGAATCTTCCACATATATATTTGGACATCCCAATTAGTAAAAGCCACGCCTTTACCCCTGGTTTGCAAGATAAGGTTTTCTCCCAATGGAAGCAGAAGGGTTTAATTACTATAAGAGATCTATATATTGATAATAAATTTTGCTCATTTAGTCAACTTAAATTAAAATATGACCTTTTATCTACAGATTTTTTTCGGTACTTGCAAATTAGAGATTTTACTAGGAAACATTTCACTGATTTTGAAAATATGACTACACATCCAACTCTGGAAATTCTATGTAATCGCAGTCCAATAGAAAGAGGAGTTGTTTCTTTCTTTTATGCTTTACTATTGGAAAAGGTGAATGTAAACACTGATCATATTAAGAAAGAATGGGAAAAGGAACTTGGTATAGAATTGTCTAGCGAGTCATGGGAAAATTGTCTCAATGAAATTCATGAATGCTCTATTAACGCAAAGCATAGTGTGATCCAATTTAAAGTTATTCATAGACTTCACTATTCAAAGACCAAACTACATAAGATTTTTCCAAATGTATCCTCAACGTGTAACAAATGTAAAATCTCAGACGGCACGTTGTCTCATCTATTTTGGACATGTCATAAAATTAGACCATTCTGGCAAAGTATATTCAGATTTATTTCAGAAGCATATAAAATTGATTTGCCACCTGAGCCAAAATTGGGCATTTTTGGAGATACCTCAGATATAGGAAGCAAATATGTGTCACAAGCTGTTTCTTTATGCATGATCTTAGCAAAAAAGGCAATTTTACAGAAATGGAAGTCTGAAGTTGTGCCTGTATTTGAAGTTTGGCTAAGAGATTTAAGTTATGTATTACCCCTAGAAGAGCTGAGATATAATATAACAGATAGACAAAAAATATTTACAAGAATTTGGAATCCAATAAGATCTTTAATTAACAATTTTGAAGTATAACTTTGTATCAGCATAGTGGTCAAGCTTAGGGGTGCACTCTGAGTGTTTTTAATAATTTTATATATTGTTAGTTAATTTTCAACAAAGAACTGTAAGATATCCGACAATTAGGCTATTGAATTACCGCCTTTGTTTAGTTTTTAGTTTGTTGCCTATGTTAATGTTAAGGAATAAGAGACATATTTGGGTTGTAATCAACGCCTTCAAGAATTTGTGGGTATATGGGATTGGTGTGGACATGTAAATGTGTATGTGTAAGAGGTTTGGAGGTAGATGTACCTTTACATGTATTGGTACGTTTATAATGTGGGAGTATGTGTATGTATGTAATATGGGTATGTGGGTGTGTGTATATGTATGTATGTTTGTTAGAATGTGCGTGTGTGGCTTTGTACATACACCTACATGGCATATGTAGTCGGTAACCTTGTTGTCTACACTTACATTTGCAGTATACAATTGTATAGGCTATGTTCTCTGTATACTTAAAACAATAAAAAAAAATAAAATAAAATAATACTAATTTTATACTAATAATACTAATTTTACTCCCCTAAAACAGGGGAGATGTAATCTCTACAACATTCTATTTACATATCTTTACTCTTTACGAATGTTGTTTTCTATTATCTTCTAAGAAGCTCAAGTACTATGGTCCATTGGTAATTATAATATTGTTTGGTTTTGCTTTATTCACCACCAGATATTTGCAGCAGGTGTTTCATACACAGGACACTCAGGAAACAACTTAACTTAAGGTAATAAAGAAGTCAATACTGAATTGTTTCCTATCTTTTTATCAGTATTTTTTGTACTAAATTATAGGGAGTTGTCAATAAGGGTATGTAATGTGGGGTTTGGGTTTTGTTTCATGTTCATGTTTTCATGTCTTTTATTTTCTATTTGATTCAAGCTGTTTGTGTCTTGCTTCCCTTGCCCTCTTGTATTCCTGCTATTGGTTCCCTTGTTCAATGTGTCATGTTCTCATTGGTTGGATTAGCCATGTGTCTGTTTGCTCATTGGTTGGTTTGTGTCATGTGACCCTCTTTGTTTGCTATAAGTAAACTGCTAAATTGCTACAAGTGCCCTTTTGTTGCCATTGTCTCTTTTCGTGTATTGAAGTGTGAACCTGCTGTTGGTGTGTTCCTGTTCCTGTTCCTGTTCCTGTTCCTGTTCCTGTTCCTGTTCCTGTTCCTGTTCCTGTTCCTGTTCCTGTTCCTGTTCCTGTTCCATGCCAAGTATGTCCATGCAAAGTCAAGTCATGTCTATGTTTGGATTATGTTTGGATGTTGGAATTCACTGTAAATAAACTGCACTTAGGTTCATCCACATCTCGCCTTCAGTGGACTTTATCATTACAGAGTACTGATAATTATTGATCATTTTCACACATAAAAATTGTTAACTATACCATCATTAATGAGATATTTAAACTTTTTCAGTAAAAGTAAAACATTTTAATTCGTGGTTGTATTATTCATTGATTATTTTATGTAACTTATGTATTCAATTATCTGTGCTCATGACTTGGTAACACTTTACATGGTTAAAGAACAGGTGTAATGTTCAAAAGGTATTTATAGAAAATAACACTGATAAGTGCTGATTAATAAATGAATACACTGTTTTTGCTCATTTTCTGTTAGAATTTCATGTTTTTGTATTGGTTTGCATGTATATATTAAATATATTCACTAAAATCCTCTATAACCAGGGCTTGAATTGAGGGGGGGTGGCACACCCTTGTTGAGAAAACTGCATCCCCTGCACTGAAAAAAAGCATCCCCTCTGTAAAACCACAATCCCCCCCCCTTACCATCCCCTTTAGATTAACAATGTTGTGTGTAATGTAAGACTCATCATGTAAATAAAATATTACAATTCTCTACTTATGGCAATTTATGAACTATTAACAACGCTGATTGACCAATCAGAACTCAGTATTGTAACGAGCCGATGTTCACAAGCACAAGCTCACATTTTTCACACTTTTCAAAATGGCCAAGAGAACGGTTCGAGCACAAATTTTCACATTCTTTAAAAGGAAGAGAACAAAAGGTATGATATTTATTTGATTAACGTTTAAAGACATTCCTCTAACATATCATTATGTATGCTGTATTCTGTATGTTCCATTCAGAAATGATCACCCGGTTCACTGTAATGGCTTTGGAGCGCTGAACATGCTTTTGCTCAAAAATGGTAATTCGAAACTTTTTTTTTTTTTTTTTTTTTTTTTAAACAGCGAAGCCAAGGATTTTTTTGTATTTTTTTTTTTTTTTTGTTGCTGTCCGTTTGTGTTACAAATGTTTTTTTTTTTTTTTTTTTTTAAATCTAACAACCATATTATAAATGCAACAAGCCGGTGGTTATAGGGGTTTTACTTCGCTCGCCTCAAGCCATCTAGCTGTTCTAAACTGACTGTAAAACACTGCTTCACTGGGCTTGTTGCATTTATAAAACAGTTGTTCCATTAAAAAAAAATAAAAAATTAACATAAACAGACCACAACAAAAAATACATTTCTACTTTCAAATTATTAGTTTTTTTTTCTTTTGGAAATGAAAGGGACTTCTATATTTAGCAATCTCGAGTTCTGCACACTCCTCACACAGAACAGATTGTGAAAGCAGACTGCTTTAGGTAAATTATCTAGAATGAAGTGTAATTTTTTTGCTGGAAATCCAAACATATTACTTAATTATTAATATTACTGTTGTCTAAATTTTCTGTGGTCATTATCAATGTATTCCCTCATGCCTCTGAATTTCCTTGCTGTTGTGCAGCCAGAAAACTGAGTTTTGAGTTCCTGTACATCATTCTCAGCATAACGAACATCACACTCTTCTGGCCAGATAAAGGATCCAGTGCTTTGATGATGTCTAAAAAAAGTCTCATACTGTTCACAGACACAGAACATCAGATCATCACAGCTCAGCAGAGAAAATTTGACAAAAAGCTCAAGACAAAACCATAGAAATGTTAACCACTGAGATGATGAGGGATCATTTCCTGACCACCGACAGAGTTTTCCGCACGATTTACAAAATTGTCAAATCAGGAAGACCTTTCACTGATCTGCCAACTGACATTGACCTGCAGGTCCGAAATGGAATAAACATGGGAAGAACTTTACATTCTGACAAGTCTTGTGCAAAAATGAGTCGGCACATTACTTGCAAAATGAGAAAGACAGTAGTGAGATCCTTGAGAGTGAAACTAAATCTTCCATTCTGATAGATGAATCCACAACTATTAGCAAGAAATCTGTGCTGATCATCTATATTAGAGCAAGATCCACTAATATTCATTTTAGATTTTGTGGAACTTGCAGCTACAAATGCAGAGGAAATTTATCAAGCACTTATGGAAAACCTCACATACCATGGGTTCACAGAAGCTGTTCTAAAAGAGTTTCATTTGTTTTTCTTCAGATGGTGCCTCTGTTATGCTCAGAAGTAAATCAGGTGTTGCAGCAGAGATTGTTTAACTGTTTCCCAACGTACTTATTCTGCACTGTATGAACCACTGACTAGAACTGAGTGTTGAAGATGCTGTAGAAGAGGTTGCTGGGCTGAACCACTTCCAGTCATTTTTTGACAAGGTCTACAGTCTTTATCGTGCTTCTGCTAAAAACCGCCATGAGCTAACTTCATGCTGTCAAGAACTTGCATTACAGTGTCTGAATATAGGGAGGATTCTTGGCACTAGATGGATAGCTTCTAGTTATAGAACCATCAAAGCTGTATGTCAACAGTATCCAGCACCTCACAAACACTTTTCAGATGCCTCGACTGATCCAAAACAAAACTCCACAGAAAGGTGCATGTTTGCTGGTTTAGCAAATCATGCCTTAATGGGATGGGATTTTTGTCTGGTTATCAGAGCAAAGAACAGTATGAGACTTTTTTTTAAACAACATCAAAACACTGGATCCCTTTATCTGGCCAGAAGAGTGTGATGTTCGTTATGCTGAGAATGATGTACAGGAACTCTGCTCCATTTTCCTGCTCCACAACAGCAAGTAAATTCAGAGGCATGAGGGAATACATTGATAATGTTAAGAGCACAGGTAAATGCTTACCCCCCAAAGAGCTGAAACCCCTCTTGCAGACGGTGAACACACTGGTTGTTTCCACAGCAGAGTGTGAACGTGGCTTTAGCCAGATGAACATTTTAAACAACACAGCAAGGTCAAGCCTAGAGCTTCCAAGTCTTTCAGCCCTACTTTTTATCAAGTGTGTCGGGCCTCCACTAGATACATTTTCTCCAAGACGATATGTAATGTCTTGGATCCAGCAAAGCCATTGTTAGCTTACAACTGGAGGGCACGGATAAGAAAACCTATGTTTAGCTACAGGCCCCCTACCCCACCATCCCCCTTGAAATTATTTTACAATTCGACCACTGCCTATAACCAGCGACGTATGAAATAATGTCGCCACGACGAATATGAGAATCACAAAGTTACGTCGCTGGAACATTATTTGGTACATCGCTGTGACCAATATGGTTCGGTCCAGTAACTTTGTCATGACGTAACTGTGTTAGCTGGGAAGCAAGCAAGGTGAGGCATGATGATAAAGTGTTTAGATTAGTTGTGTATAGTGACGTGTAGTGAGAGTTAAGAGAGAATGTGTTTGTGATTACACATTAACATGTTAAGACCTCATTTAGTGTGGCTCTGTCAGCCATTACATTTAAAAAAAAAAAAAAAAAAACATTTGTGAAATACTGTTAATAAGAATTACAGCCATATTCAGTGGTAAAATGCTTTTGTCTCATTTTGTGAGATTTCTGGAAAAACACTGGTGTTCAGTTAAAATTTAGTTCATGAAAGAAAGTCAGTTCATTAGCATATTTCATAGAAGATTAAAACTGATTAAAAAAAATATTAATACAGCTTCAGACAGTTATAAATGATGTAGCTGTGTGGAAAAATACGCTAAATAGTTATTCTCGTAATTGTTTATAGAGTTAGTAGTACTCACTTGTATTCAGGTTAAAGGAGGTTGTGATGCTTAAATTATTTTATTGTCATACTTTTTCTTTATGCAGTGTGAGAGTGGGCACTGAACACATTCAGGTCTGTTTTGTGAAGATGTTCATCGATTTAGAGCAGATATTTTTGAGTTTAATGTGTCCAGTGTCATGTATCTGCATAAACATTTGAAGAGTTCAGATGCAAAACCAGCTAAAAGCCATCTCAGTCAAAAATGAGATAATGATACTGAGTGAATGCTCTCAACACATATTATACATCCATCAAATACTTTTATTTCAAACTCGCTAAATTCCAGCCTCAGCCCAATCAGAAGTACCAGTACTCACATAGAAACCCATACAAAGTAGCCAGAAAGAAATGCTCATTTTAAAGAAATACGTCAGATGGATTTAGAGGCTTTTGCATCTGAACTCTTCATCTGCATTATAAGACATGTTATAGTACACAAAGAAATAGTATTCAGTACATGATCAGCTTTGTGGTAGATGCAACAGATTAACCTGTGCTTTTTCATGTCTGTTTTGAAAGACAATAAATGTGTTGCTGTAGGAACAGATGTTGCATCCTTCTTATCAGTGTAACACTTATTTTCATGCATATTACAAGCATATGGGCTGTTTATTAGTAGTTATAAAGAACATATAAATGCCTTATTCTGTATGAATATATATTTTGGATCTCTTTATCCACTCCATACTTAACAACTACCTTACTAACTACAAGTTTATTGAGGGAAAATGATTAGTTAAGTAAGGAATAACTAGAAAATAATGCACACCTGAGGTGATGATGCGGCCACGACGTGAAGCAGTTTTTCTCCTTAAAACACTATTGTAAGTAGGATTAATTTCTTACGCATCTCATCCAACACCTCCATTACTAAATCCAAAACATCATTTTATACCTAGGAACAGAGACTTGAGCCATTGATAGCAGACTAATGCAGGTCTGTGTATGTTGCGTTCATTAGTTTTTTTTTTTTTTTTAATAATGAAAAAAGAAACATGAAAAAAAAAAAAAAAATCACCATTTTTTAGTTTTTCTGTTTTTCCAGAAAAATAAGAATTCAGCTTTATTTTTCATTTTTCGTTCAGGGTTGAAAAATGTATTAACAGCCTGAATATTTGATTTCTACAAGTGGGCGGGAATTAAACGCCCCTTTCTGATGATTGATCAGCTGAAGATCAAACCGTGCCGTTATCAGTTCTTCCTCAGTTTTGCACAAAATAAGTTTCTCACCTGCTGCTGCAGACTAACACATGTCTCAACACAACCCGTACCGGTGCAGAGCCTAGACAGGGCTTCCTTCTGTGTGCTGTTCTCAAAGTGCCAGGGGGTCCGCAAAGAAATTTGCTATAGCCTACAGTATTTTCTGGACTGTAAATCACTTTTTTTTTTTTTTTTAATCATGAAACATGCTGTGATTTATTCCAAAGTCATTTATATAATGCACTTAATGTCAAACAAGCTCAGTGTGTACTGGTAAGAGTAAAGAGTATAGGCGCAGTGGTGTTTGTGGCAAGAAAGATGTTAAAGGAGACAAAACATTCTGTTGTTTTCTATATTTTTCAGGGATGAATTTTGCAGTCATTTTGAATGAAGACAAATTAAAAAAAAAACACACACATTTTTCCATTTCGATTGATTCTATTTAGTTTTTATTTGTTTATTTAGTTCTTTGTAACACAACAAATAAATAAATAAATCAATAAATAATATCCGGAATATTGCCAAAGTATATCAAAGGGTTCTGAGGGTATATTGTAGGGTTCTGTCGAGCCATTCATTACATGTGGCTGTTTGACAAGAATAGATGAAATGTAGTTGCAGTAAACGCGTTAAGATTCAGTACAACTGCAGCAGCAGGTGAGCAGGGCTATTATATTGTGCAAAACTGAGGAAGAACTGATGACGGCACGGTTTGATCTTCAGCTGACCAATCAGCAAAAAGGGGCGTTTAATTCCTGCCCATGTGTAGAAATCTACGGAGCCCCTTAAGGGACATGGTGGTGAAAAAAAATCAGAGTGAGTGAAAAAAAAAATCAGGGTGGGAGGAAAAATATTTTTCAGATTTTTTGCGTTCTCTCGCAAAACATTTGCGTTCCCTCGAGAAACTTTGCGTTCCCTCGCAAAACTTTTGCGTTCTCTCGCAAAGATTTTTGCGTTCTCTCGCAAAGATTTTTGCGTTCTCTCGCAAAACTTTGCGTTCCCTCGCAAAACTTTTGCGTTCTCTCGCAAAGATTTTTGCGTTCCCTCGCAAAACTTTTGCGTTCTCTCGCAAAACCGGTTGAGTTCGGACAAACACTTCCTGTTTACTCAGCTCAGTATGTTCACAACGCAGCGGTTCATAAGAGTTTATACTGAACTTGAACTCAAGTGGCCTATTATAGAAATACAGTCATTTAATTGCTTCTAGTTTAAGGCACGATTTTGGAACATTCTAAAACGCTTAATGTGGATTAATGTACTAAAACAGTGACAGCGGAGGCCCAATTCGTTTTCGTTTATTCGTTTATTTTTTAATATTAATACCCTTAGCATTACTCTCAATAAAGCAGTCATAAATGCAACTTGCTAAAGCCTTTTCTCCCCGCAGAAAACCTTTAGGATACAGAAAACACTTAAGGGAAGCTAATGGACGAATTAAGACGGTATTTGTAGTTACAATGGTTTAAGTATAGTAACCATGGTTAATTTGTTTGCTGCTTGTTTAAAAAATAAATAAATAATAAAAAAAAAAGTTTTTGAAAGGAAAAATAAAACAAATAAGTCACGTAGCGTATTAGTCCCATTTTATTCAGAAATAATACTACCAGCAGGCCTACAGCGCGTTATAATACCAACATTATAAACACACATATTTTAGTTCCTCGCACTCCAACAAATCCTTTAAATTTAACCGTATTTAGAACAGACCAAAAACCAAAAACAAAAAACTATAACTTATTGATTTTTAATGAATAAATATAATATAATGCAGTATATAATAATAGGTATAAGCTTATCTATAAATAAACCAAAAGAAATAATTTAAAGCGAAACTGAAAGTATGGGCTCACGTATTGCTTGCCTTCATCACAAATCCAAATGTTTCCATAGTCGCAATATATTTGCAGCTAAACCATTAAATTAACCGGGCTTTGTACGTTCCAATATCGACATGAAAAAATCATAGTGAACAAAAATGTGCCGCAGTGGATTGGACCGGTGCTCACGCTGTACGGCACAGACTAATACAGACTATTTAAATTGACTAGTGTAACTTTGTATCTGTTTGGGTGAGTCTGTGTATTATTTTAATAATGAACAGGCTGCGAGGCGCCGGCGCGATCAAATAGCTGAAATATAAAAACTCTCTTCCATACAGAAAAATACCCTGTGCCAGTTATTGTTTTTCATGTTTAAAATACGAGAATGCAATATCCAAACGACTGTAAATGCAACATTGAGTTTATATAGCAGTTCAACAAAAAGGGCAATATTAAGTGACATTTTAAATGTAGCCTACATTTTAAACACAATATTTTCAATGATGTTTGTTATATTTTACAACGAAATAATAATAGTTGCCAACGAAATCCGCAACAGAACTGGCGTGTCTCCAAGCAAAAGCGGTGTTTGGTTGCTGAATTAATCTGCAGCTTTGAACCCCTCGGAGACTCCGTGATTAATAACCTATTCATACTACAACCATTTGCTTAGTTATTGAAGGAATGAATGATGCGACGCCTTGCTCATTAAGACAGTGACATGCCGCCACCTACTGGCGATTTAGTTTGAAACTACAAGTATCACTTCGTGTTGCCATTATTTATTGCTTTATTTATTATATTAATACACTTAATGAAATGTTAAGAATATGACATGCATGACACACAGTTGATAAGGCTAGAACAACTTCTAACCTCTCTAACGGTAAAAAAAAAAATGCACATGTAAATCAATTTAAGGGGGCAAATATTGTAACCGAAAAGGTGACTGCGGTGGGGGTACTCAGAAGAATGTTAAATGCTCTAGGGGGTACGCCACTGTAGAAAGTTTGCGAACCACTGGCTTAATGGACTTCATTATTTGCCTGTAGTATATTTTTAATAAAATATAAAATGTTGGCTTTTTATATCACTGTCTTCTTATATTAACCAAAGTTAAGCGCGGTTTTCTGCGAGCTCATATTCTGGGATCATCTGCTTGCAGGTACATAGAATATATTTTTAATAATTCCATATTTGTTCTTTTTTTATCAACGTCTTCATAAAGCCGCGTTTTCTTTATGGGAGGACATGCAGTTTAGCGCTGTCTATTCATGTTCGGGGCTTACCACTACAAGCTGTAGAAACCACTACACGCTGTAAAGTTAACAGTAAGTGTTTGTCCGAACTCAACTGGTTTTGCGAGAGAACGCAAAAATATTTGCGAGAGAACGCAAAACTTTGCGAGGGAACGCAAAAATATTTGCGAGAGAACGCAAAAGTTTTGCGAGGGAACGCAAAAATATTTGCGAGAGAACGCAAAGTTTTGCGAGGGAACGCAAAAATCTTTGCGAGAGAACGCAAAAATATTTGCGAGAGAACGCAAAGTTTTGGGAGAGAACGCAAAAGTTTTGCGAGGGAACGCAAAGTTTCTCGAGGGAACGCAAATGTTTTGCGAGAGAACGCAAAAAAATCTGAAAAATATTTTTCCTCCCACCCTGATTTTTTTTTCACTCACTCTGATTTTTTTTCACCACCATGTCCCTTAAGGGGCTCCGTAGAAATCAAATATTCAGGCTGTTTATTCATTTTTCCAGCACTGAAAATTCAAAAAAAAAAAATCAAGCTGAATTCTTGTTTTTCGTTTTTCTGGAAAATTGAAAATTGAAAAAAAAAAAAAAACTAAAACGGAGACATTTTGGTCCGTGTACACAAGAATCAGGGTATCTTCCGTCCATTCGTTTTTTGATTTAATATTGAAAGAAGAAACATGAGAAAACGGCTCCTTTATCGTTTTTTCATTTTTTCCAGAAAAACAAAAAACAAGAATTCAGCCTGATTTTTCGTTTTTCGTTCAGGGGTGGAAAAATTAATAAACAGCCTGAATATTTGATTTCTCGGTGGGCGGAACGAAAAGCCACTTTCTGCTGATTGGTCAGCCGAAGATCAAACCATGCCCCCGTCAGTTCTTCCGCAGTTTGGCGCAGAATCATTGTCCTCCTCTGCTGCAATTGAACGGATAATTAACGCGTTTATTGCAACTACATTTAAACGTTTCCTTATCAAACAACCACACTAACGAATAGCTCTACGCAACTCGTACCGGAGCCTAGACAGGGCTTTCTTCTGTGTGCTATTCACAAAGTGCCAGGGGTTGCGCAAAATTTGCTATAGCCTACAGTATTTTCTGGACTGTAAGTCACGTTTTTTTTTTTTGCATGAAACATGATGTGATTTATTCCAAATTTATATAATGCATTTAATGTCAAATAATCTTAATGCAGACTGTTAAAAGTAGAGGCGTCCGTTGTGTTATGGTTCATGTTTGTGGCATACGCCAGAAAGGAGACGAAAGCAGCGCATTCTATTGTTTTCTATATTTTTCAAAGGGATTAATTTTGCACTCATTTTGATTTTACACAAATAAAAATACATTTTTTCCAATTCAAATGATGTCCTGCTCTTATCTGTATGACTGTAAATGACAGAATATTAAGTCGTTTCCGCTACTGAGGAAAGAAATTGAAGTGATGACGCTGGCGCCTCGCGCGCTTACACAATCAGTGCACTGTTTATTATCAAAGTAAAACACCGTCAACCAAACATATTAAAAAGTTATTAAGCTTAATTAAATGTGTCTGTTGTACGATAGCCTATAGGCTAAACGTATCATCACATGTATAGCTACTTGCATATTATTGGGACCCGACTGAAGAAGCCTTCTTTACAAAAATATTTTGTTATTATGTTAAAATAAATGTTGTTTATAATGGCACTAATTTTAAATAGGCTAGCAAATTTATATTTTACATGGCTACTTATATTTTTTTATGCTTGGTTCTGAATACCATTCATTTAAGGATTTGCCATGAAGTGAGGTGAAGTAAATGTTAATGTTTATGTGTACAATGACACCGCGGAGAGAACCCACAACGACTTGTTCTAGAAGTTTAGTTGGCAGAGAAAATAAAACACATCAATTACTTGACAACAGTTAATACCCAATATTAATGAAATAAACTCAGCAAAAACAAAATTATGACTTGTGTATTTACACTTCACTACTGGTCTTCAGATGACAGGGCGCGTTTATCTGCTTAGAGTTTATTTAACCCATTGCAACTTATTGGAACTGTATGAACTATAGGTTAGGTCTACTCACCTTGTTATTATCTGATTAATTTATTTATCAATTTATTTATTTATTTGTTTATTTATTGATAAATAAATAAATGTCCTGCTTGCACTTTTAATGGCAGAGAATCATGACTTTCACTTTTTTTTTTTTTTTTTTTTATGTGCCATTAAACCCTCCCAACTAATGCAAAGCCTAAGTAAATGTATGTCTATATAGAAGAAAGCCCTGTCTAGGCTCTGCTCCAGTACGGGTTGTGTCGAGCTATTCGTTAGTGTGGTTGTTTGATGAGAAAAGTTTAAATGTAGTTGCGATAAACGCGTTAATTATCCATTCAATCCGTTGATCTTCGGCTGACCAATCAGCAGAAAGGGGCGTTTCGTTCCGCCCACCGGTAGAAATCGAATATTCAAGCTGTTTATTTATTTTTCCACCCCTGAACGAAAAACGAAAAATCAGGCTGAATTCTTGTTTTTCGTTTTTCTGGAAAAATGAAAAAACGATAAAGGAGCCATTTTCTCATGTTTCTTCTTTCAATATTAAATCAAAAAACGAATGGACGGAAGATACCCTGATTGGTGTACCTACGTATAATTGGTTTTCTCGTTTTTGTTTTCAAAACAAACAAACGAATAAATGATTGGTTTATGCAATATTTACATTTTCTCGGGAACACAAAAACAAATTTCATTCATATTTTCAATTTTGTTTTCACTGCACGTCGTTCAAATGCAGATATTAAAAAGTCAGCAAAACCAAATCGTTTTTTTGAACAAAGCGCGTTTTAGTACACTGGAAGCTCTCCACTGCCGCTGAAGGTTTTCACTTGAGACGGGCGTAACCAGGCTAATCAGGAGAAATGGCATCGGTGCTGGAGAATAGTACCGGTGTTGTGCCGAAATCGGTTACCTGTCGAAAAGTGTGACCAGGTGTCGCTGTTCAGCAAATGTTCGCGCGGGAGCGCGCACGCTTTAGATCAGACGCTGAAGCCGAATGATCTGCGTCAGAGGAGACGAGTGGTGCTGTAAAAGATGGTTCATGTCTACAAAAACAAAAAACAAAACAAAAACAAACAAATGATGTTTCATGTCTTAAGACTAAAGAAAACTGGACAATCTATATATTGTCACCAGCATCTAAATGTTTATATAGGAAAGAAATAAAAACATTACTGCTGCTGCTGTTGTCTGCTGCTACTAAGAATGTTTTCAGCTTGAGATGTTTTAACGCTTGTAAGCTAAAATGTATATCTTATCTTTATTCTTATTACTAGTTCCTGTAATTACCCCATAATGTTGGAGATCTACAGTTTCTTAAAAATGCTTATGGTTGCAGGTTGCAGTTGGCCAGGGTCACTGAATCTGACAAGTAAAATTTCATATAGTTTAGCTAGCAAATATTGCCACTATTTCATAACAGCTGACTAAAAATGTTTAATAAAGTGACTCATGTGATGTGTGACCTCCTTTCTATTTTACATAAATAAACCATATGATCAGATATTGATATATTTATAGATACAGTAGGGTCTGACAGATTACATTTAAAGCTACTGAAATGTTACCCCTCTTTATTTAATGCGTGTGACTATAATGCTTAATAAAGTGACTTGTGTGATGTGGCAGCTCCTCTTATTTATCTAATTTAAACAAAAGTTGTTTGATCTCTACCCACCATTAATTGTCTTAATCATTTACAAAAAGCAAGAACTATTAAGCTTGTTTTTATATGAACTTTTTGTTATTCATATGAGAATTTGCACTTCATAAAAAATATTAAATAATATGTGAATTATGTGACATCAAGAGAAAAAGCAGAATTGAAATTAAAACATTTATATGCCTTTTTTGTGGCTTACAGGATTTCCCCCCTGATTTTCTTGTATAAATTCAATGTGAAAATTGCAGATTGAGAAAAAATTCCTTAACATGCATTTATCTTGTTACTGTTCACCCCTCCCCCCTTCTGATTTTTTTTTTTTTTTTTTTTTGTTAAAAAACCGCAGCAATGCTGAAAAACTTAGACCTTTCAAATTGTATGTATTTTATCAAGATTAAATTAGTATTTAATTGTGAAAAATAAATAAAAAATAAAAAAATAAAAAATCCTTAAAAGTCATGTATAACATGTATATAATTATATTATATGTTTTGTAAAAGGTTGATCTGTGAGAAGATATGGCAACACTAAGTTATTTACAGTTACATAAATGTCTTATTTAGGCCATTTATTTATACACTTTTTATCCTACTTTTTCAGATTATATTAAACATTTGAACCCAATCATAACTTATCTATAATTTGACTTGTGAAATTAGAATGAAAACTTTTATTCGAGGAATACTCTAGCAGGCAGAAAAAAAACAACAACTCATGAGTCAATCTCAGTAAAATATCATTTTAATGGTTACAAATTCTTAGTAATATGCAAATCTAAATGTAAAATAAAAATAGTATTATAAAGAAGTCATGAAAACATGTTTTACTTTTCTGTAACTTATCAAAATAAGTTAAGCAATTCTTAACTTTTTAAAATAAGTTAAGCTCATGTTTTTAAATCAGTTTAATGAAATTTAAGTTGAAAATTACCTATGCAGCTAAGCTAACTGTACTTACAGTGGAGAAATTTTAACAGTCTTAGAGGTGCAATAACAAATCTTCTGAATGAGTACCTAAAAAGCATCACAAAAATTTGTGAGGGTTTTTTTTTTTTTTTTTTTCCTTCTTCTTTCTGGTAATTATATCTGTACTGTCTAATAATTGGTGACTGTTACTCCAAAGACATCAAGAATAAACAAATTGAAAAAGGAGCAATCTTTACATAAGTTGAATGAGTTTGAAGAACATAGACTTATAGACTTACAGACTTACAGTAAAAATGGGTAACATTGTGATATAAATATGTATATATAATTTTGACCTGTTAGACCATACTGTGTCAATATGTCAGCTGATCAATATGCTTTATAAAATAAAAAGAAGAGAAGCTCAATATTACACTTTGTTAAACATATATAGTCAGTGAAAGAGTGGTTTGATTCAGTGACCCTTGCCAACTACACTCATAAGGAAGGAACAAACTGTAGCTCTTCAACATTATAGGGTAACTACAGGAACCAGTAATAAGAATAAAGATATACGTTTATCAGATAATCGGAATATGTTAAAGCTTACAAGCGCTAAAACATCTCAAGCGGAAAACATTCTTAGTAGACAACAGCAGCAGCATTGATGTTTCATTTCTTTTACTATATAAACATTTAGTTGCTGGTGACAGTATCTAGATTGTCCAGTTTTGTTTAGTCTCAAGACATGAAACATCTTTGATAGCACCGCTCGTCTCCTCTGACGCAGACCATTTGGCTTCAGCGTCTGATCTAAAGCGTGCGCGCTCCCGCGCGAACATTTGCTGAACAGCGACACCTGGTCACACTTTTCGACAGGTAACCGATTTCGGCACAAGACCGGTGCTATTCTCCAGCACCGATGCCATTTCTCCTGATTAGCCTGTTTACGCCCGTCTCAAGTGAAAACCTTCAGCGGCAGCAAAGAGCTTCCAGTGTACTAAAACGCGCTTTGTTCAAAAAAACTTAAATTTTTCGATTTGGTTTTGTTGACTTTTTAATATCTGCATTTGAACAGAATCAGAATCAGAAAGAGCTTTATTGCCAAGTGTGTTCACACACGAGGAATTGGTCTTGGTGTTAGGAGCTTCCAGTACAGAAAATACAAACATAGTGCAGACATACATAAAGTTAAGGTAATAATAAACACTAATATTAAAAAAGAATATACAATAAATTATAAATAACAGTGGTAATAAAAATATACAGAAAGAAAAAAAAAAAAAAAAAAGATGTCCATAGACAGAATGTGCATATGTGCTATATACAAAAGTTTTGTTAAGTAAATACACATGACCAGTACTGAGGTGTGTTAAGTGTGGTTCAGGTGGGATATGGCTTGGGGGAAAAAACTGTTCTTGTGTCTGGCTGTTTTGGTGCATAGCGCTCTGTAGTGTCGGCCAGAGGGCAACAGTTCAAAGAGAGAGTGGGCTGGGTGTGAGGGGTCCAGAGTAATTTTCTTAGCCCTTTTCCTGACTCTGGAGGTGTAAAGATCATGGAGGTTGGGTAGAGGGATACCAATAATCCTCTCAGCAGCCCTGACTGTCCATTGTAGTCTTCTGATGTCTGTTTTGGTAGCTGAACCAAACCAAACAGTAATAGAGGAACACAGGACAGACTCAATGATGGCTGAGTAGAACTGTTTTAGCAGCTCTTGTGGCAGGTTGAACTTCCTCAGCTGGCGGAGGAAATACAGCCTCTGCTGGGCTTTTTTCACAATAGAGTCAATGTGATTGTCCCACTTCAGGTCCTGAGAGATGTTGGTACCCAGGAATCTGAATGACTCTACTGTAGCCACAGTGCTGTCCATGATGATGAGTGGGGGGAGAGCAGGGGGGTTCCTCCTGAAGTCTATGATCACCTCCACTGTTTTAAGAGTGTTTAGCTCCAGGTTGTTAAGACTGCACCAGACAGCCAGCTGATCAACCTCCTGTCTGTAAGCAGACTCATCTCCGTCCTTGATGAGGCCGATGACTGTAGTATCGTCCGCAAACTTCAGGAGCTTGACAGAGGGGTCCTTTGAAGTGCAGTCATTTGTGTAGAGAGAGAAGAGCAGTGGGGAGAGAACGCAACCCTGTGGGGCACCAGTGCTGGTTGTGATAGTCCTGGATGTGAGTTTACCCAACCTCACTAGCTGCTGCCTGTCTGTCAAGAAGCTGGTAATCCACTGACAGATGGAGGTGGGCACAGAGAGCTGTGTCAGTTTGTCTGAGAGAAGGTCAGGCATGATGGTATTGAAGGCCGAACTGAAGTCCACAAACAAGATCGTTGCATAATTCCCAGTTCTGTCAAGGTGTTGCAGGATGTAATGCAGTGCCATGTTGACTGCGTCATCCACAGACCTGTTTGCTCTGTAGGCAAACTGAAAAGAATCCAGCAAGGGTCCAGCGATGTCTTTCAGATAGGCCAGGACCAGTTTCTTGAATGCCTTCATGACCACAGACGTGAGAGCGACAGGTCTGTAGTCATTAAGTCCAGTGATTTTGGGCTTTTTGGGGACTGGAATGATGGTGGAACATTTCAGGCAGTTGGGAACTAAGCACAGCTCCAGTGATCTGTTAAAGATCTGTGTGAAGACAGGAGCCAGTTGGTCAGTACAGACCTTTAAACAGGCAGGTGAAACACTGTCTGGGCCAGAAGCTTTCCTAGGTTTCTGCTTCCTAAGGACTCGGTTGACGTCCTCTACACAGACCTCCAGCACAGGTTGAGTGGTGGGGGAGGGAGGGAGGGAGGGGAGTTGCAGGGGGGGTGGGTGAATGTGTGAAGTGCAGATCAGAGCGGGAGTCGGGTGTGAGTCTGGGCTTTTCAAACCAGCAGTAGAACACATTCAGATCGTCAGCCAGTTGTTGATTCTCCACAGACTGTGGGGGTGGTTTCTTGTACATAGTGATGTTCTTCAGACCAGTCCATACTGACGTTTGCTGAAAGCTCTTTTTTCAGTTTCTCAGAGTAGTTCTTTTTAGCCACTCTGATCTCCTTTGTTAGTCTGTTCCTGGCCTGGTTATACAAGATTTTATCCCCACATCTGTAAGCGTCTTCTTTGGCATGACGAAGCTGTTTGAGTTTCCCTGTAAACCATGGTTTATCATTATTGAATGATAAGAATGTCCTGGTGGGGATGGATATATCCTCACAGAAACTGATATATGAAGTTACAGTCTCCGTGAGCTCATCCAGATTGGTGGTGGCAGCTTCAAAAACACTCCAATCAGTCCATTCGAAACAGGCTTGTAAATCCTGCTCTGCTTCATTAGTCCATCTTTTAACAGTCCTTAATACAGGTTTAGCTGCTTTCAGTTTCTGCCTGTAGGTTGGTATAAGATGAACCGAACAGTGATCAGAGAGCCCCAAAGCTGCCTGTGGGACAGAGTGATATGCATCTTTAATTGTTGTGTAACAGTGATCTAATATATTACTGTCTCTGGTGGGACATTTAACGTGCTGTCTGTATTTTGGCAGTTGACGGGAAAGGTTTGCTTTGTTAAAATTCCCCAGAATAATTAAAGGAGAGTCTGGGTAGCGTTGCTCCATATCAGTAATTTGTTCAGCCAGCTGTTGCATCGCGGCGCTCACACACGTGTCCGGAGGAACGTACACATTCACGAGAATGAAAGAGGAAAACTCACGGGGCGAATAGAATGGTTTACAGTTTATGAAGAGCGCCTCTAAATTAGGAGAACACATCTTTTTCAGAGTTGTTACATCTGAACACCAACCTTCATTTATGTATAAACATAATCCACCACCTCTCGTTTTCCCCGTTAACTCCGCGCTGCGGTCCGATCTGAACAGCTGAAAGCCCGAAATATGCAGTCCGTTGTCCGGAATGCTTTCACTTAACCAGGTTTCAGTGAAGCACAATGCAGCAGATTTTGAAAAGTCCTTGTTTATACGGTTGAGGAGAAGAAGTTCGTCCATTTTGTTAGGAAGGGAACGGAGATTCACTAGATGTATACTAGGAAGTGCTGTTCGGAAGCCACGGTCGCGGAGCTTAACCAGGGCGCCGGCGCGTTTCCCTCGTTTGCGCCTGTGCGCGCGTTTGATTAGGATCGCTGCTCCTCTGACTAGTACATCTAACAAAGCATCTGAATAATCAAAAAACGGAAAAACATTTTCTGGTGTATGTTGCCTTATGTCCAGTAGTTCGTCTCTGGTAAAACTGACACTAAGAGAATGACTAAAAACAGAACAAACAAGCAAAGACAGTAAAAGAATTGGAGAGCTCCACACCACGGCAGCCATACGCGGCGCCATCTTGAACAAAGTCGTGCAATGAAAACAAAATTGTTTTCATTGTTTTCACTGCACGTTTTCATTCCACATCAGTTCTTTCGCAGTTTCGCGCAGAATAATAATCCTCCGCTGCTGCAGTTGTACGGATAATTAACGCGTTTATTGTAACTTCATTTAATCTTTTTCTCACGAAACAACCACACTAACGATGGCTCGACACTACCCGTACCGGGGCAGAGCCTGGACTGGGCTTTCTTCTATGCAGACATAAATTTACTTACGCTTTGCATTAGTTGGCAGGGTTTGATGGCTGTCCTTTTGATGGCAGCCTACCCTGGTCGCCAAATACGTTAAAAAAAATTACGATACAAATAATTAGATTAGTTGTACATTAAATATTTTAAACACTAATACAAAAAGGAAAGAATAGGCATTGACTCCTGTGTAACATTCACACAAGAACTGTGACTGACTATTTGACAACCCGAGCAAGTCGTTGTGCGTTCTCTCCGCGCTGTCATTGTACACATAAACACTATTAACATTTACTTCACCTCACTTCACTTCAAATCATTAAATGAATGGTATTCAGAAAACAAACAAGAATAAAAAAATATAAGTAGCCATGCAAAATAAAAATATGCTAGCCTATTTAAAAATAGTGCCGTTATAAACAACATTTATTTTAAACGCAGAAAGGCATTTATTTAATTCCAAAGTTTCCATAGCCTCTTTGTGATTTACCTGCTAAAATATTTTTGTAAAGAAGGCTTCTTCAATTGGGTCCCAATATGCAAGCAAAATAACAGTCAGCAACTATACAAGTTACATTTTGCCTATAGGCTATTGTACAACAGACACATTTAATTAAGCGTAATAACTTCTTATATGTTTGGTTGACCGTGCTTTACTTTGATAATGAACAGTGCATTGGTACGTTGTGTGAGCGCGCGAGGCGCCAGCGCCAGCACCATCATTGGAATTTCTTTCCTCAGCAGCGGAAACAACTTAATACTCTGTCATTTACAGTCATACAGATAAGAGCAGGACATCATTCGAAAGTTACTTTGGAATAAATCACAGCATGTTTCATGATAAAAAACGTGGCACTTTGAGGATAGCACACAGAAGAAAGCCCTGTCTAGGCTTTGCCCCGGTAGGGGTTGTGTCGAGCCATTCGTCAGTGTGGTTGTTTCATGAGCAAAAAAGATTAAATGTATTTGCAATAAACGCGTTAATTATCCGTTCAACTGCAGCAGCTGGAGGATTATTCAGTGCGAAACTCTGCAGAAGAACTGACGGGGGCACGGTTTGATCTTCGGCTGACCAATCGGTAGAAAGGGGCGTTTCGTTTCGCCCACTTGTAGAAATCGAGTATTTAAGCTGTTTATTCATTTTTCCACCCCTGTCCGAAAAACGAAAAATCAAGCTGAATTGTTGTTTTTCGTTTTTCTGGAAAGAATGAAAAAACGAAAAAGGAGCCGTTTTCTCATGTTTCTTCTTTCAATATTAAATCAAAAAACCAATGGACGGAAGATACCCTGATTATTTTTACATGTTTCTTTTTTAAATATTAAATAAAAAAAACAAATGAATGCAACATACATGGACCAATGCATCTTGTTTATCCTATTGTTAACTGTATTTATTTGCTTGGCCAGTGTCATTGTTTATTTTGCCATTTTTCCTGTGACAAAGTGATATAAAAGTAATGCGGTCAAGGCCTGCCTGGAACTACGTTCACTGTGCATTTCGCTGAAAATAATTGCACACCTTAGAACAATCTTAGATCAGCTTCAAGCATTCAATGATCCTGAAGTAAAATCATGTATTTTGAGACAATAATGCTTGTTTTTTTTTATGTTTTGCTTTTGAATATATATATTTATTAGGTCTGTCAGTTTAATGCATTAACTTAATTAGTTATTAAAAAAACAACATAATTAAAATATTTTAATGCAGTTAACGTGCTGGCCCCGCCCCCAGACCTCTACATCATTTTATATTTTATGTAGTTGACTGTTGACAAATATAATGCAGGGCAACAACTCCATAAATGCAATTATGCCCTAAAATTCCAGATACTGTTGCAAAAAAATTGTCCAGATTAAGTTCTTAGCAATGCATATTACTAATCAAAAATTAAGTTTTTATATATTTACAGTAGGAAATTTACAAAATATCTTGATGGAACATGATCTTTACTTAATATCTTAATGATTCTTGGCATAAAAGAAAAATGGATCATTTTGACCCAATTATTGCTACAAATATACCCGTGCTACTCAAGACCGGTTTTGTGGTCCAGGGTCACATATTTATATATATCACATATCACACAATATCACACGGGCAGCAAGAGCAACAGGCCCATGACGTGAGTGCTGATTTTGTCCTGATCTATCACAAGCTTAAATGTGATTTTATACAACAGTTTAGTAGTATAAAGAAGTTGATGTGTTATATTTTAAACACTATATTATGTGTTTTTGCTTAATTTTGCAGAGAACGTTACCTTTTAAGCCATAGCAGAATTGTTGCTGAGCAACACAGCAGTGTTTAGTTTCTGAATGAATCTGTGTTCTGAACAAATCAACGATTCAAAGGCCCATTCATAAAAAGAGCAATTTACTTAATTCCTGAATGAATCAGCCATTTGAATGAATTTAATCGAATGAATGAATGACTCATTAAGACATTTACCACCATCTGCTGGCAGATTTCTGCAGATTTAGAGTATCATTTCATTAAAATAACTAAATAAATAAATAAATAAACAATAATAATAACATTTAAAGGGATAGTTTACCCATAACCCATTACTTTCATTATATGAACAAAAAATACTGAGATGTTTCTCAAATGATCTTCTTTTATGTCCCATAGTTCACATTAGGCCGTTGCAGCCTAAATGTTTATGTGTAATACATTTTTGCTTGAATCAAATAAAATATTACTTTGTAAAGCTAAAACTTGTAATGTCTACTTGATACTTTCTAATTTAACACAAAAATAGTTTTATATATTCTTATAGCAAAAACGAATACAGACACAGACCCATAATCCTGTTTATATTATAATCTATATGGTCGAATCAGTTGTGATTAGTGAGGGGCACTGACATTAATTTCCTGTTGGACAGGATAGAAACTGTAAGAGAAGACTTGTTATGTGGACTTGTTTGAAGTGACTGTTATATGAAAGATAAGTTATACTGCTGTTTAATCATTTTTCTGAGATTGTGGGTCAGTATGATTTGTTTGTGCGTGTCTTGTAAACTCTTTGCAGCTCTTTTTACAGTCAGAAAGCAGCTAACTTGTGATGCTAACAACACTAGCGGACTTGGTGATTGTGAAGATTATCAGACAAGAAGCTTTAAATTGTTTTTTTGTTTGTAATATAATTGCAACTCTAATAATAAAATGACTAGTCTGTGAAGGTTTCCACTGTGTACAGTATCCTGACATGCAAGTGCTGTTAAATATCATACTGTTCTGCATGGTATAATAGAGATCAAGATCTGCCCTTATTGAGATATTTTACACCTTTCTGGAGTTTTATTTTTTAGGTTTTGCTGTATCTAAGAATATATATTTGCAGTATAAGTACCAAAAACCATCTCAATATATTTTTACAGCTCCTCTCTCAGGAGCTCTGTTAAGAACAGGTTGATTTTGGCCTGTCTAGTTAATATTCATGAGCCTCTCTTCTGATTGGCCTGTTATTTTCTGAGTGACACACAGCCAGGCCAACCACAGTTAACTAGGGTCGTGTATGCTATAGCCTGCTGTGGCTTGGTGATACAAGTAAGGTTAATAGAAACATCAGTAATGATGGTCACTGCGGAGGAAAATGTTGTTCGGCCATACATGTTTGAGCTGAACTCAGACCCTGAATCGTCAACGGCAGGAGACAACCAGCCACCTCCTCAAACGCGCTTAAAACACAATGTTTCAGAATGGTGATTAATGTTGCTTTTTTTTAAACACAGAATGCAGTAAGCTACGTAACTATTGCTTTCCTACTGATACAGTAAGTTTACATGCCACTAGTCTCTTATATTAATGTTGTTCAGAAGCCCGTGCAATGGTGTAGTTTCCTGACATCGATCAACTGAACAGCATTTTCTCGACATGTTTCCGTGTTGCTGTTTCTCAGCAATGGCATGGACGTGATGATGTCTGGGGGTTTGGCAAAGGGAGGGTGGGATGGTGGTGGTGCTCGAGGTGGAGACTGAAGGCAGTGACTGTGTAGTCTGAACGTCACATTTTTACAGAAGTCAGAGCCAGGAAATTTGAGTTTTGACAATATGGGACCCTTAACTGTTCCCTGCCTAGCTCAATCCGAGCAGCTGATTCCTTAACCATCTTCGAGAAACGGCTAAAAACACATCTCTTCCATCTTTATTTGACCTTCTAACTCTAGCACTCTCTATTCTAATTACATTCTTTACAAAAAAATTACTCTATTCATTTTCTAACAGCTTGTTTTCTTTAAAAAAAAAAAAACAAAGACTAGCTTCTCTATTCTTGGCATTGCTCTTTAATCTGAGGTAATGTCAATTAATCTACTGTAATAGTGACACCAACGTGTAACTTGTAATATTCCAAGTTAGAGCTTTTTTGTTCCTTCATTTACAAGTTGTTAATGTTTACAACATGATAAATCTGAATATGTTTGTTTTTACCATTTATGAAAACTGTAGGAAGGCTGCCTTTTTTGTTGTGTTTCCACTGTCTGCTCCTGTTTTGTGGCCACTTATGGAGTTAAAGTTCTGTTTTGTTGTTAGTTTGTTTTGTCTGATCAGTTCAGTTAAGATTTTACACCTCAGACCAATGCTCTTTAAATCCTTTATATTGTTGCATCCTATAGAAACTCCTAGACTCATATAGATATACAGAGACACTAAAAAGTTTAAACAATAAAAACAAAAAACTCCTTCTGCTTGACATACTTGAGTTTGTCCAGTGAACAGTTTGGATCCTCCAGTTTTTTAGAGAGCAACTTGACTCCTGAATCTCCCGGGTGATTGTAGCTCAGATCCAGCTCTCTCAGGTGTGAGGGGTTTGAACTCAGAGTTGAAGACACATAACCACAGCCTTCCTCTGTCACCATACAGCCAGACAACCTACAAACACATACAACAACAGTCCACATCACATTAGTGTTTTTCTTGTTCCTTTTAATATTGAACTGATTGTGATCTGTAAAAACAACTGGTCATAAAAAAGATAATTTTGTGCTCATTTAGCATTATCAGGAAGAAACAAATATTCCCCCAAATCACTGGACATTATACATCTTGCATTTAAATGCAAAAGTAAAGTATTAGATCTCTCACACAAACAATAGTGGCACTATACTGCTCCTGAAAACTTATGTCAACACTGTAGTAAAAGAAATAATATAAAGATAAGATTTAAAAACAAAACTTCTTGTTCTAAAATTAAATAAGAAGCTGCTTGCAGATTCCCACAGGGAAACTTGTAAACACAACACTGAAATCCACACTGCCTCTGACGTGATACCCGCCATAGTTCCCCAGATCTCAATCCAATCAAGCGTCTGTGGGATGTGCTGAACAAACAAGTCCGATTTATGGAGGCCCCACCATGCAACTCACGACTTAAAGGATATGCTGCAAACATCTTGGTGCCAGATACCACAGCACACCTTCAGGTGGAGTCCATGCCTCGACACGTCTAGGTTGTTTTGGCAGCAAAAGGGGGACCAACACAATATTAGGAATGTGGTTATAATGTTATGCCTGTTCGGTGTATATGTGATGCGATCTGGGAAAATCCATGGGATGTCATGCTGGGACATTTTCAATAATTTTATTTATTTATTTTTTTTTGCCAAAATTAGGTTTTCATTCAACTATTATTATATAACATCTTGTCACTGAGGATCTCTCCTGGACGAACAACACCACTGCACTGGCTAAGAAATCACAGCAGCGTCTCTACTTCCTCCGCAAACTGAGAAGAGCAAGAGCACCAGCCCCCATCATGTACACCTTCTACAGAGGCACCATCGAGAGCATCCTGACGAGCTGCATCACTGTGTGGTTTGGAGCCTGCAATGCCTCCAAAAAAACTCTCCAACGCATAGTGAAAGCAGCTGAGAAGATCATTGGTGTCCCTCTTCCCTCCCTCCAGGACATTTACAGCACCCGTCTCACCAAAAAAGCCCTCTGTATAGCAGCTGATCCCTCCCACCCTATGCAAAGCTTCTTCAGCCTGCTGCCATCAGGGAGGAGACTGCGGAGTCTCCAGGCCAGGACCAGCAGACTGAAGGACAGCTTCTTCCATCAGGCTGTCAGGAAGCTAAACTCTCTCCCGGCTCTGCCTCCACTCCCCTCTTCTGCCCCACAAACTTCCTGTACTGTGACACCCATCAGGCCGTCAGGAAGCTAAACTCTCTCCCAGCTCTGCCCCCACTCCCCTCTCCTGCCCCACGATATTCCTGATCTGGGACACACACACACAAACACTCACGCACTTACACTTAAACTCACACACACACACACCCCCCACCGACCGGCACCAGTCACTTTGTGTAGTATTGGTGCTCTGCTAACTACCTCATACTACTCAACTACTACCCTCAGACTACCTCTAAAGACTATGTCACTTTATGTCACTTTATTACATAAGCTCTTTTTGCACGATATTTCTATATATTCTATATATTATATGTATAATTGTATTTATTTGCATCTTTAAAATTGTACTTTTTGTATTTAATGTTACGTGTATGCACCTAGGGTCTGAGAGTAACGCAATTTCAATTCTCTGTATGTCTGGCACATATGGCAAAATTGACAATAAAGTTGACTTTGACTTTTTGACTTGACTATCATGTCTGAAAATATCTTGGCAAAATGCAATTGTTTAGTGCAGAGAACTGGCGATTTATTGCAGCAATCAGAAATGACTGTGTCTTTCTCTTGTGTAAAGAAAGCACTAGGAGGTGCACCACAACAGTTAACCTATCAAAATAAACCATGTAACCTATATAATAAAGGTGTATAAATGCACATTTCCCTCCAGTCCTGTGTAAACTACAGCACAAAATGTTTATTTATTTATTTATTAATATTGTGAGATGGCGGAGTTTTGAGTTTTAAGTAGCTGCTCACTTAAAACAATCTTGCTCAATCTTGGTGATGTCAGTGACCTAAACAATGTTATAATGGACTATTTCACATCCAGAGATGAAGGATCGAATGATGAAGTTACTAAAGTGGAGGAGTTTGATGACAGTCTGTTTTATGTGCAGGACGCTTTTCTAAATGTAAACTATAAGGTACACTATTCGTGCTATCTAAAGGGACCCAAAGGCTGATCAAAAGTTCAAAGACTATGCCCATGATAACAGAAAACTGTCCTCTTCAGGGTAATGTCAGTCTGTTTGTGTAGGGATGCAGTATAGCGCTCCTGACTATAGCAATTTCATTGCCTCTAAACCGCATTTTGTATGATTTATAAGCCTTTTGAAAAATGGGGACATGGGGCAATGTCCTCATAAGTCCCTCTCCTTGTAATACCTATGTCATACCCATGTCATTATACAAATTTGTGTCCTGATATATCACAAACATACACACACACACACAAATTTATGTACATATGTATGCGTGTGTATGTGTGTGTGTGTGTGTGTGTGTGTGTGTGTGTGTGTGTGTGTGTGTGTGTGTGTGTTTTCTGTTGTACATGAATTACACTGAATTATTGATCTTGCCTTTCATTTACATCCGGAAGGGAATTTCACCTGCACTGCATTTTATCTACACTACATACTTGCTGTGCTAACATCATAGAGGAAACAAAAAGTGTGAGAAGGTTAAATCCATTCTTGACAAGCTCCTCTCATCATCTCCACAGACCTCTTCCTTTTTGATTGGTGGTGTTGTTCTGGACCTCTTGTTCCAAAAGAGCACTTAAATGTCCACCTGAATGTTCTCAAACTTAAATTCTGAAAAAATGTTTGGACATTTACATGTAAAGAACAGAAGTTGACCTAGGAGGACTGCAAATCTGCACTCTCAAAGATCATAGCACAATATTTATAAATATAGATGTGTTTTGACACTCTTTTAAAGACCCTTCTAAAGACTTTAGATCTGTTCCCTAGTTTCACTAAAGGAGAGGCCATAATGTCTTAGTTTAATAGGATAACTCTGATTTCATTTAAAATTTGTCTTTACCTGCTACCTGTCTTTCCGCCTCGCTCTACACTTCTTCTCTGTCCATGTCTTCTTACAGTTTCTCCTCTTGCTCTTCTTACTACACCAATCTCCTCTTTTTTACATCCACCTCTCTGATCATCTCTGTCTTATTTTTATTTTTATTTTATTTATTTATTTATATTATTTATTTATATTTATATTATTTATATTTATTTTATATATTATGAAAACATTTAAGAATTTTGTGCATAGTGTTGAGAAAATTATTAGAATTAGAATTAGAATTAGAATTAGAATTAGAATTAGAATTAGAGAGAGCTGTGCTTACACACACAAGGAATTTGTCTTGGTGACAGAAGCTTCCAGTGCACAGACAGGATCACAAGTGACAAGACACAGATAACAAATAAACAAGTGATTAGAATAAATATATGAAAAGACACAAACAATAGAGAAATAAACGAGTAATTAGAATAAATATGTGAAAGACAATACACAATAGACAATATAATGTAAGTACAGATGTTCTATATACAAATTATACAAAGGAATTGAATGTATGGAAAATATGTTAAAGCGATAACGTATCTATAATAAATATAGGTATGGATAGCGGTATTGCACATTTTATTGCACAGTGGGGGGAACATTTAACTGTTCATGAGGTAGATGGCCTGAGGGAAGAAGCTTTTTCTATGTCTGGCTGTTTTGGTACTCCGTGCTCTGTAGCGCCGACCAGATGGCAACAGTTCAAAGAGGAAGTGGGCTGGGTGTGAGGGGTCCAGAATGATTTTGCTAGCCCTTTTACTCACTCTGGATGAGTACAGATCTTGGAGGGTAGGTAGGGTTGTACCAATGATTCGCTCAGCAGTCCGGACTATCCTCTGTAGTCTTCTAAGGTCAGTTTTGGTAGCTGAGCTGAACCAGAAAGTTATTGAGGTGCAGAGGATGGATTGTTGCCTATCTGTCAGAAAGCTGGTGATCCATTGACAGATAGAGCTAGGAACAGAGAGCTGGGCTAGTTTGGACTGGAGGAGTGTTAGGATGATTGTGTTGAAGGCCGAACTGAAGTCCACAAACAAGATCCTCACATAATTCCCTGTTTTGTCTAGATGTTGCAGGATGAAGTGCAGTCCCATGTTTACTGCATCATCCACAGACCTGTTTGCTCGGCAAGCAAACTGCAGGGGGTCCAGTAAGGGTCCGGTGATGTTCTTCAGATAGGCCAAAACCAGTTTTTCAAACGACTTCATGACCACAGACGTTAAAACAACAGGTCTGTATTCGTTAAGTCCAGTAATTTTGGGTTTTTTTCTTCGGAAGGGGATGATGGTGGAGTGATGGTGGATATCTGTGAGAAGATGGGGGCCAGCTGATCAGCACAGGTTTTCAGACAG
Source organism: Cirrhinus mrigala (assembly GCA_036247105.1). Taxonomy (NCBI): domain Eukaryota; kingdom Metazoa; phylum Chordata; class Actinopteri; order Cypriniformes; family Cyprinidae; genus Cirrhinus; species Cirrhinus mrigala. The sequence goes on from CM070010.1 coordinate 2,423,400, forward strand.
GCTGATGTGACACCGTCTGGGCCTGGTGCCTTTCTTCTTTTGTTCTTTCTGAAGACCTGGCGCACCTCGTCTTCACTGATCTGAAGAGCAGGTGGGGGGGGGGGGTCGCTGGAGGTGTTAAAGGTTGTGAAAAAAGATGGTCAGAACGGGTGTGGGGGGTTACAAACCTACAATAAAACTCATTCAGGTCTTCAGCAAGATGTTGATTCACCTCAGTACTGGGGGATGGTGTCTTGTAGTTTGTAATGGCTTTCAGACCTTTCCACACTGAAACAGAGTCATTTGAAGAGAACTGATCTTCCAATCTTTTAGCGTAGTTCTTTTTAGCCGCTCTAATCTCCTTATTCAGTGTGTTTCTGGCCTAATTATACAAGACTCTGTCCCCATTCCTGTAGGCATCCTCTTTGGCCTGGCGAAGCTGTCTGAGTTTTTTAGTGAACCATGGTTTATCATTGTTATATGTTAAATAGGTCCTGCTAGGAATACATATATCTTCACAGAAACTGATATATGAAGTTACAGTCTCTGTGAGTTCGTGCAGATCAGTGGTAGCAGCTTCAAAAACACTCCAATCAGTCCATTCGAAACAGTCCTGTAAAACCTGCTCTATTTCGTTAGTCCATCTCCTTACAGTCTTTACTACAGGTTTAGCAGATTTAAGTTTTTGCCTGTAGGATGGTATAAGATGAACCAAACAGTGATCAGAGAGTCCCAAAGCTGCCCGTGGGACAGAGTGATATGCATTCCTTATTGTGGGTGTAACAGTGATCCAATATATTACTGTCTCTGGTGGGACATGTAACATGCTGACTGTATTTGGGCAGTTCACGGGAGAGTTTTGCTTTGTTAAAAACCCCAAGGACAATTAAAACAGAGCCCGGGTGTTGTTGTTCTATCTCTGTGATCTGATCAGCGAGTTTTTGTAACGACAGCCTCACGTGAGTTTGCGGAGAAATGTAAACCCTCACTAGAATAAAGGAGTGAATCTCTCGCGGTGAATAGAACGGCTTACAGTTACTTAAAAGCGCTTCTAGATCAGAACAACACATATTCTTTAACACTGTTACACCAACTCTCATTGATGTAAAAGCACGTCCCGCCGCCACATGATTTCCCCGTTGATTCTGCGTCGCGATCCGCTCTAAACAGCTCATAGCCCAGCAAATGTAGCGTGCTATCCGGTATCGCGTCATTCAGCCAGGTTTCCATGAAACACAGAGCAACAGAGTTTGAAAAATCCTTATTTGTCCGGGAGAGCAGAAGAAGTTCGTCCATTTTGTTGGGTAGAGAGCAGAGATTTGCTTCCCCTGTCTGCGCGTCCTAAAGCGTTTGATCAGCGCTGCTGCTCCACCAACTGCAATGTTCAACAAAACGTCCGAATAGTCGAAAACTGGTAGAAGATTTTGTGGTGTGTTCTGCCGAATGTTCAGCAGTTCATCCATGGTAAAACTGATTGTGTTTGACAAACAAAAAACTGGAAAAACTAACAAAAACACCAAAACAACTGGAGAGCGAAACACTGTGGCTGCCATGTGTGGCGCCAACTTGAATCTATATGATCTAAATTATTAGCATGATTTGTAATTTGTATGAAATTAATGAAAACTTATAATCCATTTAGGACAATTACAACGTGGTTCAGATCACTCTGTTACCCGTTTTGAGAACAGTGAGCTGTGTTTGAAGAAATGTGTCAAATCAATTAAGAAAAACTGTAATATCAGTAATATCCAATGATGCACGTCTTTTGCAACATATTAGACAAACAATTAAGAGTGAATGTGTACATATTTTAAATTAAAAATATTATTTGCAAATAATGTATTTTTTTAAATCCATGTTATCAGTGGCCCAAACTCACAACGCTGGCAGAACTAAGAAATGTTAGTTTCTTGTGTCAGTGAATACAGTGTTACACTTCTCTTATATATTGTATATGTGTATAATTGAACATTTCTATACTCAGGGCTCTCAAGCTTTAGAGAAAGTTTGGAGTGAGATTATATCTGTTAGTGGAGGAGCCACTCAAATATTTGCAGCAGCAACCCCAGTTAAATTTGATCTATTGGTCATAATTGACCAGCACAAAATAGAAACTATAACAACTGGTAAGTTTGATTAAAGTCAAATTGATAAAAAATAAAATTAAATATTTTATATATTTCAAAAATACAAATGTATCAAGAATAAAAGGAAATTTGGCCCCAAATGAGCCAATAAACAGCAGTGCTCAATGTACATACTGTAGGCCCACACATACAGTAGGATTGCAGAACTCACCCTGAGCATGTATGTCAAGCTCTGTGTCTGAGCGAGAGAGTACATAATTCAGCTTATGAAGGGTTTTTTTTATTGAAAGTGTCTGTTGCACATATTGATGCCTTGATGACAGTGGTAGGGGCTCAGACTTAATAGAGTAACTAGTTACATGTAATGGAATTACATAATTTAATTATAACTAATCTGTTAAGTTACTGAAAAACAATGTAGTTATAGTTACTTATAAAAATTACAAAGGGGGGTTAAATCTGAATATTTTCACACAGATTTGATTAATTTTTTTCCCAAATTGCATTGACTGCTCTAAAATATGAGACACAAATGTTTCAGAAGTTTAGGACACAAAATAGGACACATGCTTATTCAATAACTGATTTATTTCCAATTTGGGTTTATGTATATGCTTTATTTTTTAAGATTAACTGTTTTTTTCCCCAAGGCATTGTTACATGCCAGTGTTTCCAGTCATAACTATGCAAGGATTTAAAAAGTAATCAAATGTAATCAAAATGTAATCAAATCTACTTTTAAAGCAATTGAAATAGTTACACTACTTATTACATTTTAAATAGGGTAACTTGTAATCTATAACCTATTACATTTTCAAAATAACCTTCCCAACAATGTCGATACATTTAATGTATTTTTGAAACATATATTTAAAAATTATTTGGATGAATTTGTCTGTCTTTTATCAGATTTATCAATTATCTAGTCCTTTCCTTAGTTTCCAGTAGCCAAAACTTATTTAAAGCTGTTGAAGAGCTTATAATTTAGCTTATTTAGAATGAATTTGGCTATATTCCCAAACACCAGCTCTCACTATCTTTGATCACAGGCAAGTGATTTCGTCAAGAAATCGTAAAATGAAGAATTAAAAAAAAAAAAAAACTACTGCATTTATTTTGTTAATTGTTAGTAAATACAAAGAGCAATGTCCGCTCCGTCACCACAAAACGACCACCGCCTCAACTGCAGAAAACACTTCCACTGCGAGAGAAAGCGGCAGCCCCACGACCGACAATTCCACCGCTTGCCTGTTGATCACTGTTGACAGTTCACAATTCTTCACATCTCAGTATATACGAATATAATTCTTGAGTTGTAATACGCCCAGTGCTGAATTAGGCTAACTGAAAAAAAAAACAAAATGACACTGATGGCCGTTAGCTTTTTTTATTTGGCTGCATTATCCAAAGGCACATCACCTGGCAAACCATTAGAAGGCTTATTTAAAGGGAATGGTTGTGGTGGGGAGTTTTGTCAAACTATGGCAGCGATACAGGGAATAGCTGTGCAAAATCAAAGACGGTGCAGTATGCACAGTATATGTACTAAAACTTTAGTCTCTGCTGCAATTCCACAATAAATAAATAAATAAATAAATACATACATACATAAATATATAAATATATAAATAAATGCATACATACACCAGGGTCCGTATTTATCAAGCATCAAAGAATTACTCTCAAGAACACTGCTAAGAATTGACTTAAGTGTAAAAAAATTCTTGGCTCAAAACTGCGCTGAAAAGTTAGTTTAAGCATCTCAGTCGTAATTTAAGCAAAGTGTAGGACTAAATCTTAAGTGTCAGTCTTAGAAATGACAACACTCACAACACTTTGCCGTGCCACAAACAGGATTTTGGATGATGATGAAATACCTGCTCGTCGTTAACTGCTCGTCATCAAACATTAAAAAAAAAAATTCCTCCTCTCCTGAAAGATTTGTGCATGTCTGTGTCTCCACAGTGCCATCACAAGCCACATTTGGTAAACTGTTACTGCAAAACTCTACAGTCCGGGATGCCATGGTGGATCAGGGAGCTCAGGGAGCCATGGCCAAGTATACAGTCCAGGCGGCCATGGCGGATCAGGGAGCTCGGGGAGCCATGGCCAAGTATACAGTCCGGGCGGCCATGACGGAGCACACAGTTCATGAGCGTAGCCCCCCCCCCCCCAAAAAAAAATTTTCTTGGGGGAAATTAGGGTACTTCCAGCCCGGGAGAGTACAGGCTTTGGAGGCGCTGGCACAGGAGGGCGCACTGGCGGCGCGGGCTCTGGAGGGCGCTCTGGCTCTGGACAGTGCTCTGGAGGGCGCTCAGGTTCTGGACGGCGCTCTGGAGGGCGCTCAGGCTCTGGGTGGCGCTCTGAAGGGCGCTTAGGCTCTGGACGGCGCTCTGGCTCAGGAGGACTGGACGGGACCAGCGGAGATGAAGGAGAGAGCACAGAGATAACAACACCCCTGGGGATTGCCAGGTACATACTGCCTTCAATATATCTGTGGCTTGCCACATTAGAGGCCGGTGGCCTAGAGCGTGGAGCGGTGGCAGGCTGACTCGATCGCGGAGCTGCGGCCGGCGGTTCCGGGCTGAGGAAGCGGATGGAGCCTTGTATAATGGGGGTTCGTTTGGGGTGGGCCAGGCAGTCCGAGCCGTTGGCGCGGTATGTGGGGGTTCCCGGTGTGGTGTGAGCTGACACGACGCGGCATGTTCCAGAGGGGGCCGGATGACGAGACATGTAATCCTCTTCGACTTCGAAGTCAAAACCATTCAAATAAAGGACTAGATTAATCAGTTTGATCAGGGGATACTCACACACGGGAAAATCGCAACGGATAGTTTCATCGTCCAGCCCCAGCTGAAAACACGCACCTAAGGCAGCGTCGTGCCAGCTCAGCAGGTTAGCTAGCTTGAGGAAATCCTCCACATACCGTTCCAACTTCCGACCGCCCTGCCGCAAACCCCACAGAGCTTCCTCAGCCTTCATTTTGTTTACGGTCTGTTCTTTTGTCACGGTCGTGTGCTGGAAGGAGTCGCAGGGACGAGGAAATATAATAAACATACTTTACTAGTATAATCCAAAACGGCACAGGAACAAATGGGAACAGGAGGGAAAATCACACGCCAACACAACGATAACCAACATCAGCAACAACAACCAACATCAAGAACGGACAATGAACAAGGAACTGAATCAAACTTATATAGGAATGCTGATGAGACATAGACGTGTGAGCAATTAACCAACGACGTCATAAGTAGAAACAGAACAGGAAAGACCAAATAAGGACACAGGTGGGAAAAACCAACAAAACAGTACACAGGGGTGTGACAAGATGAACTCTTATTCTGTGTGATGGGACAGTAAAGCCAGGCAGAGATGAAAGGTGGAGTCAAAAAATCTAGCTTAATTTTCGTTTGTCTGTTTTTCAGACAGAACGAAATAATAATAATAATAATAATAAAAATAATAATAATACTATAACAACAACATAACATTAATAGTGTAATGGGACTCATGAGAAGCGTGATAGATCCAGATGCTAGCTTTATTGAACACAACGTGGTCAAGACAGGCAGGGTCAATCTCCAAACAAACAGTAATATCCAGGGCAAAAACAATAGCGTAATCCAGTAAACAGGTAGAAGGTCAAAATCCAAGAGAGCAGTCCAAAGTAACAAATGAACAAGGCTATGAAACTAGGCAAAACTATGCAAAGAAACAAAGCAAAAACAATGACAATGAAACAAAACCGTGGAAATAACAAAACAAGGCAATGAAATCAGGGAAAAGACTTGGTAGAGTCCGCACAGGCAAAACAATACTTCGCGAAGCCTGTTTGGTATAGGCCTCCTTAAATGGCCACCAAACAGGAAGTAGCCCAAGAAGCAGCAGAGGGAGCGGTAACAGTGAGTCAATGGGTGAGGGCTCCCTCTGCTGGCATGGCGTTATAAATAGGCCTAAAAAGAAGAAGAAGAGGAAGAATAGGCCATAATAATAATACACCGTTTTTAATTATTTTTATTTTTTTTGTTGGTATTTTAGATTTTTTGTTAAATCAAACTTAAGTCATTCAAATAAAGAAATATTCCAAGCCCAATGTCGATTATTCAGAAATAACAGTTTTAATCTGACCATCTTAATGTGTGCAGCTATTAGCATTATATTGTAGACAGATTAGAGATTAATCCTAATAAACATGCTGCTACAATAAAAATCATTACATGAAAATACATTTAAAACTGTGTATTTCTATAATCCCTCCTGGAGATCCTCGTTTTTACGAGAAAAGATGTCATTTTAACAAGATAATTATGTTGTTTTAACGACATAACATCTTGTTATTACAGAAAAGATGTCATTAAAACAACATAAGATCTCGTTATTATGACATAATTGAGTGGAAAAAAGCAAGGCAGCAATGCATCACCGTAGCATATAGACTAAGATCTTGATAACAAGAAGCCATAGTATCAATTATTAATGAGAAATGTTGACGATATTGGCAATATCCACACAACTGACACGCACGCCTCTGTCATTTTCAATCTCTCTCAAGCTGCATCTAAGCATGTGTGCCGTCAA